>CM076580.1:386267562-386854045 GCA_034641835.2 Pinus albicaulis | reverse complement strand
TATTTTCGTTTTTTCTAAATATCTTCAATAAATTTTTTTTTTTAAATTTTGTTTGAGAAATGTCATATCAAATTTTCTAAGTTATGACTGCACAGGTGCCTTTTGCATGTTCATGTGATCCGTTTGCCATTTTCTCCCTTGTGACTTCGTTCGGTTGGGCGCACCGTGTTAGGGCCCCCAAACGTGTTAAGGTCAGGTCGTTTCATTTGAGGGCACCCGCTAAGACGCATTCAGGTCGGGTCGAGTCGTTTCATTTGAGGGTGCCCGCCCAAATGCATTTGGGTTGGGTCGGGTTGTTTCATTTGAGGGTGCCCACCCAAATGCGTTTGGGTCGGGTCGAGTTGTTTCGTTTGAGGGCACCCGCCGAAACGCGTTTGGGACAGGTTGGGTCGTTTCATTTGAGGGCACCTGCCCAAACACGTTCGGGTCGGGTCGGATCGTTTCGTTTGAGGGTTCCCACCCAAACACGTTCAGGTCAGGTCGTTTCGTTTGAGGGTGACCGTATCAAATTTGCTAAGTTGTGACCGCATGGGTGCCTTGTACATGTTCATGCGGTTGGCGAGTTTGCTGGTTTCTCCCTTGTGCCTTCGTTCAATTGGGTGTGCTGGGTGAGGGCGCTCGCCCAAACGCTTTCGGGCCACGTCGGGTTGTTTCATTTGAGGGCAGCCATATCAAATTTTCTAAGTTGTGACTACACAGGTGCCTTTTGCACATTTGTGCGGCCCGTTTTCCGTTTTCTCCCTTATGCCTTTGTTCGGTTGTGCACGCCGTGTCGTGCCATGTGAGGGCACCCACCCAAATGCATTTAGGTTGGGTTGTTTCATTTGAGGGTGGTTGTATCAAATTTTCTAATCTGTGACCGCACGGGTGCCTTGTGGACGTTCGTGCGGCCCATTTTCCGTTTTCTCCCTTGTGCCTTCATTTGGTCGAGCGCGTCATGCTTTTTTGTTTGAGGGTGCCCACCCAAACCTGTTCAGGTCAGGCCATTTCAATTGAGGGTGCCTGCCCAAACCCGTTCGGGTCAGGTCGTTTCGGTTGAGGGCGCCCACCTAAACGCGTTTGGGTTGGGTCGTTTTGGTTGAGGGTGCATGTATCAAATTTTCTAAGTTATGACCGCATGGGTGCCCTGGACGTTTGTACGGCCCGTTTTCTGGTTTCTCCCTTGTGCCTTCATTCGGTCGTGCGCGTCGTGTCACGTCATGTGAGGGTGTCTTCCCAAACGCGTTTGGGTCGGTTTTTTCCATTTGAGGGAGGCCATATCGAATTTGCTAAGTTGTGACTACACGGGTGCCTTGTGCATGTTCGTGTGGCCCATTTGACATTTTCTCCCTTGTGCCTTCGTTCGGTCGGGCACGCCATGTCATTTTGTTTGAGGGCGCCCGCCCAAACCCGTTCAGGTCATGTCTTTTCGATTGAGGGCGCCCGCCCAAACATGTTTGAGTCGGGTCATTTCGGCTGAGGGCACCCGCCCAAACGCGTTTGGGTCGGTTCATTTCAGTTGAGGGCGCCTATACCAAATTTGCTAAGTTGTGACCGCACAGGGTCCTTCTGCAGGACTCATGCAGAACAATGTTCAGGGCAGGCGAGTTCAGGTCGAGTCAGGTTCTGCAGCACGTCCGTGTTCAGGACGTGCGGAAGAATGTTTAAAGGCACGAAAGTCGTTCATCAGGGTCAAGCCGGTCGAACGCGACCTGAACACATTCAAACATTTTTTCAACATAATATCAGAGCTAAGGTGCAAGAAAGAGACTTAATATCACATCCTATTTGGAATTATGGCAAGGGTTATAAACAAGGGTTTCAAGTTTGGTGGGAATCTCACTACATTCATCAAGGGTTTTATTTTAAAGATCATTTCCAAGCTAGAAGTAATGGATGGAAGTTTATTTTCTGCTTTGTCTAGGACTTTCAAGAATGAGAATGTATGGGTTATTGATAATTGTGCTTCTAGACATATGATGGGAGAATGCATCTAGCTTCAGACTTTGTCAGAAGGAACCTCCATCTCCTAGCTCAATCTGAAATTGCATGTCCTTCTCAGTCAGGTAGCTAAAATACTTCTTGTTCATGGTCATGTGGAAGGATGCCCACACCACCTAGCTCATCTTGAACCTGAGTGAACTTTGAAAGATATGTGATGAAGGGCTCATCTTTGCTCATCTGCTTACTTCTTAGCTTCTCTTTGAGAGCAATATTTGTGACATCAGTGGAAGCCTGAAACAAATTGAAGATGGCTTTAGATTTAAACATCTCATACATTGTCTTCTTCTCATTGAGATGAGGAATAATATGATCTCTGACCCCCTGTAGAATGATCCTTCTTGCCTTGGTGTCATTCTTAGTATGCTGGGCCAACCATTGGGGACCTTGAGGTGGCACTATTTCCTACTTGACATACTCTGCTACCCCATTATCATCCAACACTACAATTTTCTTCTTCCATGCATGTAAATTTGAGGCTCCTTCTAAACCATGATTTGACCTTAGCCCTAGGACTGACATATTGCTATCCAGGGAATTTCTTTGCTCTGCTCTTCAAACTATCACCCTAAAAACAATCTTTTCCTCATGTTGTCTTAGCTGGACTGACCTTGCAAACACACAGACCCTTGCTCCTACTTTCTTGCACTCAGATAATCCCTATTTCCTTGTGCACAGGTTTCCTAGTTCCTAGTGTAGAGGACTCCCTATTCTTTGGGGCTTGACTCCTATTTCCAAGTGCAGAATTTCCATATTTCCTAGTGCAATTCTTCCACGAGAAAAGCTCACTTCAATGCTGCGTATTGGCTCCTCCAAGATACGCACTCACAACAAAGATCTCTCACACAATTTTGTGCTCTCTCTCACAATCTCATGAGTTGTGTCTTGTCACAGTCCTTTGTGCACAAAACAACTATGAAACTTTGTCCCTTTCTCCTCCTTTATTGATTTGATCCATGCTAAAATTGGCAAGTTACAAATTTAGAACATGTGTTTTTATTGAATAGTTAACAAAGTCCAAGGATTGAAGCTCCCAACTCGTCCTGTTCTAAATTTATAAATGTTGGAAATATTGTCATTGATGGCAAAGGAGAAGAAACGAGAAGCACTTGAACCATATCACAATGGCAAAAGAAAAGAAAGAAGAACTAGCAAATAGGCTAAGGAGACAGGAAAGAGGTAGCCTAGGCAGCAAAAGCAACAGAGGAATTAGAGGCAGAGTAGTGAGGTTGATTTGAAGATCTGACCGAAATAAGGAGGCTTTGCAAGTAAATTCATTGTATATATGAAAGAATCATGTAGAGAAATATTCATGCACTGACATGCACTACCTATGCACTGTCATGCATTGACATGCACTGCCTGTGCACTGTCATGCACAGTAATTGAATACAAATATTCCTATTTACCAGAAATGATGTAGTGATGGTTCAATTGAAGGTGAAGGAAAGCCATAAGCGTAGAGGAATATGGATTCGAATGAAGCTTCATAGGACGCAGAGTTGTTGTTTAACCCCTATTGATAAGGAATTAATTTGAAGCGGAACTGTGACAGTGATGGCTTTGTGTGAAGATTTTGATTAAACCATAGTGGAAAAGTAAGCCGGTAACGCAGGTCTGCAAAGGAAGTAGAGCCACAAATTTGTATTAAAATTAGAAGTGGAAAGGTGGACCAAAGCGTAATGGATCAGTGGTGAAGGGTGAATAAGAAGATCGAGGGCGGAGTTATACATATATAGTAAAGGCGCTAAAGAATTGGTGGAACCCTGAGTTAAAAACAGAACCATGACTTGTGAACAGTAGAAGCGGTTTTAGATTCAAACTGGTGGTATTTGCAAAATTTTCAACTGGTAAACAGATTCCCTGAAAAAAATGTGATAGTGCCCTTTGATCGACACGTGGCCCATGTGGTATTCCAAATCCACCCATTTTGCAAAATATTTTGGTATTAAAACTTAGGGTGAATAAAAATAAGATATTCGTCCTATTGCCAGCCATCAGCGATCGACGGCGTCTGCATCATGAAGTTCTCGGTTCGATTAAATCCATATTATTTGCCGTGGGACCAACTAATATATCGACTTTCATACTGAAAAACCAAGGTATGTTGCAAATATTATTCGAATGAATGTGTTGTGGGAGCAGACCAGAAATTAAACTAACATTTGAATGTTAATTGGGTCGGTGTTGGGCTATGAATAAGACCACTTTTTAACACTTATTTCATCCATTTTACTCTTCTTTATCATGTTATTTATTGTAATTTATCATATAAATCCATTTTATAATGATTTATGCTCTTATGGATGAATATTATTTCTTCTCCTTTATTTTTAATAAATGGATGATTATTATGCATAATTTTATCAATGATGGTTTATTAATATATTTTGTAACATCACTCACCATTTTACCCTCAAATATATTTTCCAGATTGTAGATTTGATCTCCAGATCATCATCAAATATTCCAACTTAGAAATTCGCTGGAATAAGAAGTGACAGTTTTGCGGTTCAGATTCTGGGCAAATGAAGAAGAATATGGAAAATCTGGAACATGGGTTTTGTCCAGAATGGACCAAATTAACTTTAGTTTAGAATGGTTTGCCCAAATTAGGCCTATATTGAAAGAAATGAAAGGTTATTTGAGCATGAGTTTCTTATATTTGCTGTTGCGGCCGTCCTCCAAATTATCTCAGCTGCAAATCCAAATTCGACTTCCTCTTGTTGAAAGATGGATGGAAATATATTTTCTTGTTGATCAGTTGGTTAGGAACAATCCATTATTGTTATGAGAGATCATATTTATTATTTAATTTCTCCTCTTTCTGATTATAAAAGGAGAGCATGTATTATGTATTGGAATGATGGAGGAGAGATGGAGAGATTTCCTATTGTAATTACATAATTCCTCATTGAATCTCATTGATTAAACATAGATTGACCATTTCTAAATGTTGTTATGCATGATTAATACAAGAACATGTTGTCGTTTAATTTCTTATTTATGCAGTAGCCCAACGGCGTTTCACCGGTGGTTGAGGGCTCGGCCCTGGTGGATCAATCCGCTGTCTATATTTCTACTCTTTTAATTACTGTCGTGTGATAGTTTGTGGTTGTTCTCATTACATTTGCAAGATTATTTTTCTGTTGAATTATTGATTAGTTTTGTTATGTTAATGAATTGCATTTTTGTTCCATTTCAACAAAGATCTTAATTCCTGTATTATTCATCTTGTTAATGCTTACAAAGCTTTGCTCTTCAATATTTAATCCATTTTCTATTCCATTGGATTGCTATTCATTTATGTTTGTTACTTAATAGCGTTTGCTTTCGACAAGGTTTGGTGTTAAACCAAGTTCATTAGTTGATTTCATTAAGTTAAGATTTGGTTCATTAGTTAGTATTTGTTGTTCCATTCCAATGTGTTGTTCATTTCAAATTCATTAGTTTCAGATTGCAGAGACCTTACTTATTTACATTGTTGTTTGATTACAGTTTGCTGTTCATTTCCAGTTCATTAATTTTACAGCGTTTTCTTAGTTCAAATTCTATTTCTCTTTAATTGCTTTAAATCAAGACTGTCAACTGTAGAGAACACTGGTTATTGCCTCGAAGTTCCCAGATCGATTGCCTTGTTACAGTTTGATTTCAATTGCATCAATTTGTAGAGGAATGAGTTATTGCTAATGTATCCTCGATTGATGTTTGCTAAGTGAATAGTTGGATTTCAGAGCATTTGAGTTTATGTTAGATTTCTTTTCCAAGCATCCATTTACTCTTGCATTTAGAAAATTGTACTACATATTGAAAAGCATTACCTTTGGATAAATTGCTGCCTTAGATTGAGTACACTCTTGAAAGAAAAAGTCATTCCTGGATTGAAAATTAATGTGAGATAAATAGGTGTTAAAAAGATACCTTTTATACCTCAACATTAGGTTTATTGGACGGTGTGGAATATTGTATAATGGGCACAAATAAGATGTGAATGTCATTTATGTTGGGGTTAATGTATGCGTGGTAAAGATATATAAGCTTTAATAAATTTCGCAAGGACATGTGAAACATTACAACATGGTCCAAAATGACTGTAATGTGATATGGTCAAGGCATAGACAAGAAACCTTAATATAAGGTCCAAGCTATAATAAACCTTTCGAATTTTCAAAGTCCATCATTATAGATCAAAATGCCCAGGATTGTTTTAATTAAAGGTTTATGGTAAGTGAGTGTGGGCCCCAATTTTTATATAGTGAACTCTGGGTTTAAACCAAGGTCAGGTTTGATATGTGTTAATAACTACTATGGTCAGACATTCATATTTGTTGGCGTTATATTTCAATCCAAAGTCAAGGTTAATTAGAAGATTTGCATTGGTTTTTCCAAGTTATGATATGGCTTACTATTCTATGGTTTCCTCAACCTTTATTTGAAGGGAAAAGAAACTTCCGTGGTAAGTTATTGTGTTGGATTTTAATCCAAGGGTGGAATATTAACATGGGTAAGATGTGTAATGGATGGTGGCCAAAAGTATAATGTGTGGCACACATTTGATGAATGAAAAGAATGTAAGTTGAAACCGTAAAGGTTTATGTCGTGGAGTTCATACCTATATGAGCATCCATTCCATAAAGTGGCCATTATATAATACATTTTATTATAAAGGTCGAAAGTTGATTCGAATGCTCATAAGTGTATTGACTTAGGTTTAGAGTTTGGATTAAATTGTATATGCATATTTGAAATATGAAGTTTATCATATGTATGGTTTCATAACCATAGATGAAAGAAGCTTCCGCGTACAGTATTTTAATTTTACAGTTCAGAAAATAAGATATTGAAATTGCCCAGATTGGAATTTGTATAGAGCACATAATTTGGAGATGCATTTTTACATGCACAGGAATGAAAATGTGAGTTTGATAGGGGCACATGCACAGAAAATAGGAGAAGTATGCAGAACAGTTACACTACAGCAGTAGAAAAGACAAGCACACAGTGAGCCAAGAACTAAAATGGTTGAATGAGATATATCTATTGCAAATGTAAAATGGAAATGTCTTAATTGATTTTATATTGTTTGTGACACAAAGGAAAGTCTCCGGTAGGGAAACAAAACTCCATTGTAAAATTGAAATTAGTACAAATTTCTATATTCCTCTGAATGAGCTAGACAAAGAAATGAGAAGACAGAAGTCAAAGAGTCACGATTGTTCACTTCGAATTCCATGTGGAATACAAATAGTCATGAGGTGAACTCTATAAATGATATCACATAGATATGCATAGAGAGGTTAGAGAATGGAGAAATGAGGTAGAGAGGGTAAGAAGAAGAAGGAGCAGATAGAGAAGCAGTGAAGATTCAGAGATGATATAAGGTAGACATGAAGCCTGGTGGACAATAGTGAAGAAGGAATTGAATAGAGCTGATATCCAGGTAAATCAGCATATGATTTTACAATAATGTGAGGAAGTTGGTGCTTCCATATCAAGTTGTAGCTTGATAGAAGTCATTTGTAGCTGGTTGAGGTAGAAACATCCTATAGGTTATAGCCTGCAGAAAATAGTTGGGAGTTGTAGATTCCTTGCAAGTTGTAGCTTGCATAATTGAGGTAGGAGCCTCATGTAGGTTGGAGCCTACAGAAAATCAGTGGTGTGAGGGAGTTGGATCTTGCCTTTGCATCACAACAATAATAAAATGTGGTTTTCTCCCTTATGGGTTTCCACTTATATATGTTTTCTATGTGCATGATGTTTATGTGTTGATATGGTGTTTCTAATCTGCTTAATACTTGCTACTCACATATTAAGATTGTTGTTTCATTATGTAATAAGTTGATCACAAAATGATGATGTTAATAAAGTTAAAGGAAAATTTTAAAAGACCATGAATGTAATAAACTGATTCACCCCCCTCTCTCAGTTTATTTAAGGGTTCAACAATTGGTATTAGAGCAGGTTCCTTCTGTATTAGTTTAACAATTGGAAGGAGATCCTAGGTCCCTAGGATGACTAGTCTAGAAGGATGCTCAACAAATAAAGCCCCTTTGTTCACCGGCACAAATTATGCCTTCTGGAAAATAAGAATGAGGACGTACATAATGTCTCTAGGAATAGAATTTTGGGCTGCTGTGGAATTGGGATATGCCCCGAAGGAGTCTGACTCAGAGAAAGATGCCAAACAAGACTTTGTAGCTAATGTGAAAGCCATGAATGCTCTCTTAAGTAGACTCTGTGAGGCAGAATTTATCAAAGTAATGCACAAAAATACTTCCAAAGATATATGGGATACACTATAAAACATCCATGAGGGAGAAAAAAAGGTGAAGATAGCCAAACTTCAAGTCTATAGAGCTCAATTTGAAAATATAAAAATGAATGATGATGAAGACATTGCCAACTTCTTTTTAAGGGTTGCAGAAATTGTGAATAACATGAAAGCTCTAGGAGAAACCATAAAATAATGTGTAATTTTTCAAAAGATTTTAAGATCTTTACCATCTAGCTTTAACCCCAAGGTTTCTGCCATAGAAGAAACAACTGATTGGGAAACTTTGACCGTGAACCAATTAATTGGAAACTTAACAGCCTATGACATGAGACTGCCACAGAGGAAGTCAAATGTGAGGGAGGCAGCCTTTAAGACAGAGAAGAAAAAAGAAGAAAAAGAAGATACTTGCTCATGATATGATGAAGAAGAGGCCAAATTTATCAGAAGATTAGATAGAGGCTCAAACATGTATAAAGGTAAACTTCCATTTAAATGCTTTAACTATGGATGAGTTGGAAACTATGCTTCTAAGTGTCCTCATAAGAAGACAAGGAATTAGACTCAAGAATCAGAGAAAACCATATCTAAGAACTGGCAGAAAGGGAAGAGATTCAATAGAAAATCGTTTTATTCTTAGCAAGATAGCAGTGCATCTAGAAGCTCAGATGAATCCTCCAATGAAGAGGGAACCTCTGAATTTGCATTGATGGCCAAGGAAGAGCTTGAAGGAGTCCTTCTAAAATATGAGGAAGAAGGTGAAGTAGATCTTGAGGGGGAGCTAAGTAGTGCCCTGGAGGAAATAGATAGACTTAAATAAAAATGCAGAAAATAGAAATACATTCTCCTCAAATATGTAAGAGAAGAACAAAATTCAGAAGACCTCGTTTAGTTGAAATTAGAGCTTGAAGAAGCCAAAAAGGTAGAAGCCACTCTACTTAAGCAAATTGAGGATAAAATTCAGAAGCAAGAGAAATTGGAAGAAGAAGTAGTATGCTTGAGGAAAAAAATGGAAAACACCCAAGGAAAGTGTCAATAAACACTCCTCAAATGATAATCTATGATAAGTTGAATGAAATACTAGATGCTCAAAGATCTCCTCTGATAAAAACTGGGATAGGCTATGAAGGAGAAACAAGTAAAGTCAAAGAAAAGGATAACAAGAATATCATTTTTGTAAAAGCTGATAAGGATAATGAAGTAGCTTAGAAGGCTCCCACAGAAGTAGAAGCCTGCAATGAAGTAAACATAAACAAGAAGGAACCTCAAATGACAAAGAACCAAATAAATAAACAGTCAACTGAAAAAGGCTCCTATACTCCTGAATATATCAAATTTGGAAGCTATCAAAGAAGATTCTCCCCCCTATGAAAAATGTCACTTGTTATGCTTGCCACAAACTGGGACATATTGCTGCATATTGTCATACAAGGAGAATCGATTCCAACCAACAAAGGATGCAAAAAGTGAAAATACTACCTCAAGCAAACAAATGGAGAAGACAACCCTTCATCAGGTATGCTAATTGTTTTTATGGGTATTGTTTCTACTGTAAGGAATTTGGCCATAAAGCCAAGGAGTGCAAAACATATGGACAAAGACTGATGATCAAAACCTCAAGGAGATTTATGAATTATGGAGAGTTTACTCATAATTCTGCTAAAAATACGATCAAATGTTGTGTATGCCATAAAATCGGACATATGTCTTCCTAATGTCCTCTCAAAGAATGTGGTCTATCTTCCCAGAAAAGGTGCCAAAAAAATAGCTGCCTACAATGGAAAAATAAGTTGAATAAGTGTGACCTGGCTCTAATAGCCCAAGATCAGAAAAGTCAATGGTATTTGGACAGAGGATGCTCAAAGCATATGACTGGAGATAGAATCAAGTTTATAACCTTTGATGAAAATAAATCTGGAAATGTAACTTTTGGCAATGATAAAGCAGGGAAAATCAAAGGAAAAGGCTTAGTCAATCTGGATAATGGAAGAGGAAAGGCCCAAGATGTACTATTTGTGGATGGACTAAAAGAAAATCAGCTAAGTGTCAGTCAAATGTGTGATAAAGGCTGTGAAGTTATTTTTAGAGAACAAGACTGTGAAGTAAGATCAAGCACCACAGGAAAGACCTTGATCAAAGGTATTCCAACATAAAGTAATGTCTATATAGTGAAATAAGAGAATGAAGCATGCCATCTAAGCAAACTTGATGAATCATGGTTATGGCATAAAAGATTGGGACACCTTAAATTTGACCACATCATCAGTTTGAGCAAGAAGAAAGCAGTCAAAGATATGCCAGCAATAAAGAAACCTTCAAATACCATATGTAAATCTTGCCAATTGGGCAAACATACCCACACATATTTTAAGACCAAATATGAACTATCAACCAGTAGGCCACTTTAGCTAGTACACATGAACCTGTGTGGACCTTCAAGAACTAAAGCACATAGTGGAGAATCTTATTTCATGCTGATAATAGATGATTTTTCTAGAATGAAGTGGATAGCATTTCTCAAATATAAATCTGAAGCACTTGAGAAATTCAAGATATTCAACGCATTGGTAGAAAATCAAACATGATGCAATCTAAAGAGCATAAGATCAGACAGGGGAGGTGAATTCATAGACTATGATTTTGCAGACCTATGCAATGAGCATGGGATAGAAAAACAATTTACAATTGCAGGTACACCTCAACAGAATGGAGTGGAAGAGAGACAAAACAGATCAGTACAATAGATTTCCAGAGCAATGATGTAAGAAAGTAACATTCCCCAAACTTTCTGGGCAGAAGCAGTACACACAGCTGTTCACATTCTTAACAAAGCTCATTCAAGACCAAACTGTGAAAAGAATCCTTACGAATTATGGAATGGTAAACCAACATCAATCAAACACTTTAGAGTCTTTGGAAGCAATTGTTTCATAAAAAATAATGATGAAAAACTGGGGAAGTTTGATGCAAGAGAAAATGAAGGAATATTTCTAGGATGTGCATCCAAGAGCAAGGGTTACAGGCGCTACAACAAAACACTACCTAAAATTATGGAAAGCATTGATGTAAGATTTGATGAAGATCTACCAAACAGAAAAAGAAGTACAAGATGCAGCAATCCTCCAGAAGATAAAGAAGAAGAAAACCAAGATAATGATGAAATGAACCAGAGAACAGAAGATACTGAATTAAATTCAAAAGGTCCCTCAAGACACACTCAAAAGAGTCATCCAGAAGATCAAATCATTGGGGACAAGAGTGTGGGAGTCTAGACAAGAAGACAACTAGCTGAACAGATAGAAGAAGTATACCTAGCTATGTTATCTCAAATAGAGCCAAATAAGTTTGAAGAAGCTAGCAAAGACAAATATTGGGTGAAAGCTATGAAAGAAGAACTAGACCAGATTAAGAAGAATAATACATGGGAGTTAATACCAAGACCCACAGGGAAAAATGTCATTGGCTCAAAATGGATATTCAAGAATAAGATGAATGAACAAGGAAAAGTAATCAGAAATAAATCCAGACTTGTATGCAAGGGATATTTACAAATTGAAGGTCTTGATTATGATGAAACCCTTGCCCCCGTAGCCAGAACGGAAGCAATCAGAATGTTTATAACCTTTGCATGCTATCATGATTTCAAGGTATATCAAATCTGCCTTCCTGAATGGAGATCTAGAGGAAGAAGTCTACATGGAACAACCTGAAGGATTCTCCTTAACAGATAGACAAGACTGTGCAGATTAAAGAAAGCCTTATATGGGCTAAAACAAGCTCCTCGTGCATGGTATTCAAGGTTGGACAAATACTTGCAAAAAAAAGGTTTCAAGAAAGGAGGAGTAGACAACAATCTGTACATAAAGGCTAATGAAAATGAACTCTTAATTGTAGTAGTGTATGTAGATGAAATCATATTTGGAAGCAACAACAATGAGTTAGCAAAAGGATTTGCTGAAGAAATGAAATAAGAATTTGAGATGTCTATTATTGGAGATCTCACCTTCTATTTAGGACTTCAAATTCAACAAAAGAACACAGGAAAATTCATCTCACAAGAAAAATACTTAAGAGAGATGTTGAAAAGGTTCAAAATGGAAGACTGCAAACCTCTGTCAACTCCCATGATCACTAGATGCAAACTATGTGAAAATGATGGATCAATAGATGTAGATCAAAAAATTTACAGATCCGTGGTAGGAAGTCTTCTATACCTAATTGCATGTAGACCAGACATTATGTTGGTAGTAGGACTTGTGGAAAGATATCAAGCAACACCAAAACAAAATCACTTACTAGCAATCAAGAGGATATTCAGATATCTACAAGGAACTGCACAGTATGGGCTATGGTATCCAAAAAGCAAAAGCTTCACTTTGACAGCATATACAGATGCAGATTGGGCTAGCTGCATGGATGACAGGAAAAGCACAAGTGGAGTTTCTTTTTATTTGGGAAAATGTCTGGTGTCATGGCTAAGCAAGAAGCAAACTTCCATTTCTCTATCTACAACAGAAGCAGAATACATAGCAACAACAGCATGTTGCACACAAGTAATGTGGATGAAACAAACTCTCCAATACATGAATGTAAGCATGGATGATCCCATCTCAATAAAATGTGACAATACAAGTGCAATAAGTAAAAATCATGTATTTCATTTAAAAAAAAAGCACATCCTTATTAAGTACCATTTCCTCAGAGAACAAGTAGCACAGAAAGTAATAAAGCTAGAATATGTACCAACAAAGGAACAAACAACAGACATATTCACAAAAAATCTTGCTAAAGAACCATTCGAATATCTAAGAGACAAACTAGGAGTAGTGTCTGCAGATGTTACTCTCTAACATGAAAAGAAAGAATCATTCTAGGGGGATATCAGTCAAAACATTTTGTCACAAAAGAACTAGAGCAAGTAAGCAGTGCATGGAATAGGTCCTCAAGATCAGAGTATTATGGACAAGATTTTGAAAGAACACTAGGAAATGTGCAACCATTTGCCATTGATGTCAAAGGGGGAGGAAAAGAAAGCAAAAAAAGAGTATTAAAGTATTGCCATCAATGCCAAAGGGGGAGACTGTTGGAAATATTTTCATTGATGGCAAAGGAGAATAAAGGAGAAACACCTGAACTATATCACTATGGGAAAAGAGAAGAAAGAAGAACCAGCAAATAGGCTAAGGAGACAAGCAAGAGACAACCCATGTAGCAGAAGAAACAGACGAATTAGAGGTAGATTAGGGAGGTTGATTCTGAAGATATGACCAAAGCAAGGAGGCTTTATAAGTAAATTCATTGTATATATGAAAGAATCATGCAGAGAAACAGTCATGCACTGACATGCACTGCCTGTGCATTGTCATGCATAGTAACTAAATACAGAGATTCCTGTTTGCCAGAAATGATGCAGTGATGGTTCGATTAAAGGTGAAGGAAAGCCATAAGCGCAGAGGAATATGGATTCGAATGAATCTTTATAAGATGCAGAGTTGTTGTTTAACCCCTTTTGATAAGGAATTAAGTTGAAGCGGAACTGTGACAGTGATGGCTTTGTGCGAAGATTTTGATTAAACCATAGTGGAAAAGTAAGCTGGTAACGCAGGTCTGCAGAGGAAGTAGAGCCACGAATTTGTATTAAAATTAGAAGTGGAAAAGTGAACCAAAGCGCAATGGATCAGTGGCTAAGGGTGAATAAGAAGAGTGAGGGCGGAGTTATACATATATAGTAAAGGCACTAAAGAATTGGTAGAACCCCGAGTTAAAAATGAAACCGTGACTCGTGAACAGTAGAAGCGGTTTTAGATTCAAAACGGTGGTATTCACAAAATTTTCAACTAGTAAGTGGATTCCCTGAAGAAAATGCGATAGTTCCCATTGATCAACACGTGGCCTAGGTGGTATTCCAAATCCACCCATTTTGTAAAATATTTTGGTATTAAAACTCAGGGTGAATAAAAATGTGATATTCGTCCAATTTCTAGCCATTGGGGATCGACGAAGTTCGCATCATGAAGTTGCGGGTTCGATTAACTCAATATTAGTTGTTTTGGGACCGGCTAATATATCGACTTTCGGACTGACAAACCAAGGTATGCTGCAAATGTTATATGTATGAATGTGTTGTGGGACTAGACCAGACATTAAACTAACATTTGAATGTTAATTGGGTTAGTTTATTGGATGGTTTGGAATATTGTATAATGGGCACAATGAAGATGCGAATGTCATTTATGTTGGGGCTAATGTATGCGTGGTAAAGATATATGAGCTTTAATAAATTCCACAACAACAAGTGAAACATTACAACATGATCCAAAATGACTGTAATGTGATATGGTCAAGGCACAGACAAGAAACCTTAATACAAGGTCCGAGCTATAATAAACCTTTATACTTTTGAAAGTCCATCATTATAGATCAAAATCACAAATATTGCTTTAGTTAAAGGTTTATGGTAAGTGAGTGTGGGCCCCAAATTTTATATAGTGAAGTCTGGGTTTTAACCAAGGTCGGGTTTGATATATATTAATAAATACTATGGTCGGACATTCATAATTGTTGGCATTATATTTCAATCCAAAGTCAAGGTTCATGACAAGATGTGCATTGGTTTATCCATGTTATGATATGGCTTGCTATTTTATGGTTTCCTCAACCTTTATTTGAAGGGAAAAGAAACTTCCATGGTAAGTTATTGTGTTGGATTTTAAACCAAGGGTGGAATATTAACATGGGTAAGATGTGTAAAGGATGGTGGCCGAAAGTATAATGCATGGCACACATTTGATGAATGACAAGAAGGTAAGTTGAAACCGTAAAGGTTTATGTCATGGAGTTTATACCTATATGAGTATCCATTCCATAAAGTGGCCACTATATAATACATTTTATTATAAATGTCAAAAGTTGATTCGAATTCTCATAAGTGTATTGACTGAGGTTTAGAGTTTGGATTAAATTGTATATGCATATTTGAAATATGAAGTTTATCATATGTATAGTTTCATAACCATAGATGAAAGAAGCTTCCACATACAATAATTTAATTTGCTAGTTTAGAATATAAGATATTGAAATTGCCTAGATCGGAATTTGTATAGAGCATAGAATTTGGAGATGCATTTTTACATGCACAGGAATGAAAATGTGGGTTTGACAGGGGCACATGCATAGAAAACAAGAGAAGTATGCAAAACAGTTACACTACAGCAGCAGAAAAGACAACCAAACAGTGAGCCAAGAACTGAGAGGGTTGAATGATATATATTGGTTGCAAATGTAAAATAGAAATGTCTTAATTGATTTTATATTTTTGGAATCTAAGCTTCTGTGATCCATAATATAAATTAGTAGAAATTCTTTCGGTAATAATCACATGCAAATGAACGTGGTCAACGCGTTTCGAACCAACTAGTGTGGTTCATCATCAGGACTATGTGAGAGATCAGATCTAGACATTAAGTATAAATAGATGTAGAAATGGCTCAACTAGCCATTAGGATAACGGCTAGTTTGACTTTGAAAAAGTAAATATTCCATTATTTATTTATTTATTATTATTATTTTATTTATTTATAAAACCTTTAATATATTTATACAACTAATTAACCAATTAATTAATATAATGGTAAGTAGTTTAACAAATCGTGGTGTATATATGTAAATTTTGATTAGATTATATAATAATCAATTATTATTATTAATTAATTAATATAATTAATTCTTATTCATATAATTTAATTATAACAAACCATCTATCAAATAGTCAAACATAGAGTCAAAAAAATAAAAAATAAAAATAAAAATAAATAAATAAATAAAATAAAATAAAATAAAAATAAAAATAAAAATATAAAAATAAATAAAAACAAATAAAAATATAAAAATATAAAATAAAATAAAACAAAATAAAATAAAAATATAAAAAATAAAATAAAAAATAAAAAATATAAATAAATAAATAAAAACAACAATAAAATATAAATTAATAAATAATAAAAATAAATAAAAACTATTTTATTTTATTTTAATTAATTAATTATTATTTTTATTTTTATTATTATTATTATTTTTATTTTTAATTTTTTTAAATTTTTTAAAAAATAAAAATAATCAAATAAATAAAGCATAAATAAATAAATAAAAATAAATAAGTAAAAAATGTCAAGAATATAAGGCAGGAATCCAACACCTGCTAATATTCCAACCGTCATCTCTATTGAGATTATGATCCGGATTTTATGCAGGAACGCAACAGAATACAGATATAACCATAGATACAGAGATGCAGCGGAAATAATGCTTCATTTTATTAATAAAATAATGACTGCAATAAGCTTACAAACATAATGGAAATAAGCTAGGGCGCTGGTAGCGTATCTCTGAGAAGAGATGTAGCATACGCAGGCCTCTGAACTGTGTTACATTGAGGCTCGCAGGCCTATTACAGACATAATGGAAATAAAAGAGCTATGGTACTGGCAGCGTATCCCTGAGAAGAGATGTGGCGGCTACTAGCCCCTGAACTGTGTTACAATGCAGACATGATGGAGATGCGGCGAGCTAGGGCACTGGTAGCGCTTATCTCTGAGAAGAGATGTATCGGCTCCCAGCCCCCTGAACTGTCTTACAATGAGGTTCGAGGGCCTATTTATTGTTGAGAAACAATGTAGAATCCGAAACGTCCAAAACCCTAACCGTAGGAGATGAAGCGCCAAAACTGTGGGCCCCGTTTGGGTAAATTGGTGGTTCAACTTCCCGGGGACGTAACTTTGGCATCCGATCTCTGTTTGACGCGCTCAATAGCTCGTTAGAAAGATCTATCCGAGGAGTACAATTTTTGAATGAGCAACATCGGTCCATGGACCCATGTTGCTCTCCATTTTCCCAAAAAATGTCGTTTAGGGCCTCAAAACGGCTCCGGAAGTTCAGGACCCGAAAAACTGCTAAAAATAGTAAGTTGTGCCGAAACTTACAAACCGAAATAACTGCTGGTGGGGGTTCAAATGGACTTGATGGGTGGCCACCAATATCCACCTGGATTATTAATGCCCCAAAATGGCTCCGAGTGTGCAGGACCCGAAAACCTGCTATAAATAGTAAGCTGTGCTGAAGCTGAAAAACTGAAAGAATTGATGCTGCGGGTCCAAATGGAATAGGTGGGAGGCCACCGATATCCACCTGGATCAGATTAACGGGCCTTTTTTCAATTTCAATAGCCTCTCTCAACTTACGATGATGGAAATGGTCGATTCTAGCAATGACCTTAGCATCTTCTATGCAAACATGATGGTTAGTCTTTTTTGCTTGCTCAGCTAAGGCGGACGAGTGAGATCTTCTATGCTTGATATCAACCGCATGCTCACAAATCCTTTGATTAATAGACCGACCCGTCTCACCAATGTAAGGAGTCCCATAGGAACAGGGAATGATGTAGACACCTTTTCCATCCTTGGGGTCAATCGGATCTTTAACCGTTTTAGAGAACTACGAATTTTATTAAGGGGCTTGAAATAAGAGGATACCTTATGCTTTTTAAGGATTTTAGCAACTTCTTCAAAACATGATTATAGGAATCATTTCTTTAATAGGGTTCTATTAGTCCTTTGAATAAGGCCTTGATGCAATCTTAGAGAGGTGTAGATATAGCTCAACAAACCCTTCAAATTTGCACAAATGGAAAGCTTAAGATGATGATGAAACTTAATTCTATTGAAAAACAATGCTTAAATGAGACTTAGATTGATGTTTCCAGAAGTCTGAAATGAAGTCCCAAAGTGCCACTATGGAGACCATAGATCCAAGTTTGCTAAACATCCAAATCTTCAAGGCCAAAATTAGGCTTGACAATGTTATAAAACAGTGGTTGAGATTGGTCGTAGATCTCATCTGAAATACTCCACAGAAGTCTTCTATTCAATACAAAGAGATCCACAATATTGACTGAAATTTGTCCCCTAAATGTGCCACAGAAAACTGCCTTCGAGTACCGAAAGGTCAACCTGACTTCTTGTACTGGTTTTTGAAACAAGGGAGGTCTGGTCTTTAGATAACTGCTTCCTTAATGATTCTTTTAAAGTTATTTAAAGTGAAAAATTGATTCTCCTTGAAACTGTACAAGGATCGATAAGCTTCAGGCTATGACTTTATATATTAATGTTGATACTATTGAAGGAACATGATTGTGAACACAATCAATATGGCCCACAGTGATCAAGAGTATTGATGTTTTGGATGGAGGATATTGCAGCTTCTCCACTTCAACATTATTCTCGACAACATATATAGGAGAATCTTATTGTTCTGAGTATAACAAAAAACCCAACGAATATATACAGTGGGAATATACCATATGAATAGAGCAGAGAAGCCATATCTGAACTGTTGGATGCACTTCTATATATTCATGTACTATACCATCATCTCTTTTATATAGATCTGTATAGGCAGTCACATCTTTGGGACATGTATTTTTCCCTAAGGAACTAAGTTTTTATCATCAGTCATCCGAGAATAATCATTCCATTTTTGTTTCCCTCTTTTGAATTCACTTTAGATTACTGTTAAAAGTTGTGTTTCATTGGGATACATTCATGATTTCTAGAATGCTTCTCTTGCATCCCCTGTTTTTTTTTCTCCTAAATAGATAGACCTCACTATACTTTTAATTTTTTGATGTGGGGCATGCATGAAAATGAAAACGAAAAAGAAACTAGAGACCTAGAGAACTGATAATGGGGCAAAAAATTGTTCCAAATAATTTGACTAGTCCTTCCAAATGGATTGCATGGCAGAAAACTACTCCAGTCAATATATTTGCATTGCTAAAAGGTTAAACCATTCTCTCTTAGAGAGAGTGAGGAACATGATGGTTTATACAAGTATCAACTAGGGAATTTTGGCGAGCCAATTGCCACATCTAACTATCTATTGAATATGTTCTCCTCTTCCATTTTAGGGGGCATAAATGTGAAAAAGGTATGGAGTGGGAGCCTGTTGGACTACCAAGGGTGTTTTCTTGTGAGGAATACATGTACATTCCAAAGAAGAATAGAAAGAAATTGGATCCAAAGTCTGTCAAGTGTGTCTTTCTTTGTTATATACTGGGACTAAAAGGCTGTAGGCTATGGATTCCCTCTGAACACAATATTGTGTATTGTGTGATGTAATCTTCAACAAAGGAAATTCTAAAAATTATTGAGATAGTATGCAAGAAAGTGCAGCAGAAAAGGTAAGCTTTGAGGGACTTCCTGAGATCAGAAGACCTCTACAAGGGTTGGAGGAAGAAAATTAGCTAGAGATTGTTCCACACCAGGAGGAACTTTTGCATGAATTGGTAGCACCGGAAATTGCAGTACATCATAATGAAAATCGGCCTCAGAATGATCAATCAAATCAAGATCTAAGGGGGGGTCTCTGACAAAGGAGGCCAGAAAGGTATTGTTTTTTGTTACTTTCATCTAGCTTTAGGACGTAAATGGGTATTTAAAAAAAACTAGGACTGATGTGAGTGTTGAGAGATACAAATTCAATCGATAGGTAAAGGATACTCCCAAGTTGAAGGAGTAGATTACCAGGAAACTTTCTCTACAGTGGCTAAGATAGCCTCGATTAGGATGCTAGTAGAGTGGATAACAGCCTGGGATTTGAGATAGAACAAATGGATGTATAAATAATATCTTGCCTGGAAATCTCAAAGGATAAATCTATATGGAGCAATCAACATGTTCTGTTATAGAAGGAAAATAAAACATGGTGGAAAGTTAAAGAAATCCTTATAAGGATTTAAGTAATTTTCAAGGGATTGGTATAAAAAAATTTATTGCCCAAGGATGATCATTGAATCAACATCAAGAGTAAAGGTAATAATAGTATTTTTCTTGTGCTATATAGTAGATGCCATTCTTCTTTTAGTGATAGCAAAGATCTTGTCAATGTCACTAAGGGCTAACTGAATAAGGAGTAGGTTACCAGGAAACTCTTTCCAGTGGTTAAGATAGCCTCGATTAGGACATTCGTAGCATGGATAGCACCATGGGATTCAAGATATAACGAATGGATGTATAAATAAGATTCTTGCATGGATATCTCAAAGGAGAAATTTTTATGGAGAAATCAACATGTTCTGTTACAAAGGGAAAGGAAAACATGGTGTGCAATTTAAAGAAGTTATTATATGGACTTAGGTAGTTTCCAAGGGAATGGTATAAAAAATATGACAAATATTTGATTGACCAAGGCTAATAATTGAATCAACATCAACAATAAAGGTGACAATCATATTTTTCTTTTGCTATATATAGATGACATTTGTCTTTTAGTGATGGCAAAGAGCTTGTTAACATCACCAAGGGCTAACTAAATAATAATTTGATGTGATAGACTTGTGAGTTATTCATTATATGCTTGGCATCAAAGGGAAAAGGGACTTTCAGAGTAGAAAAAGTTGGTGGGGCCAAAAGAAGTATAATCATGGGATACTTCAAGAGTTTGGGATGATGCGTTGTAAGTGTATGGGGACTCCTTATTCAGTGGGAGTCAAGTTTTGAAAAGACATGTTTCCCAAGACAGTGAAAGATGAGGAAGAGATGGAAAGGAAACTATTTTTCAGTGCTGGAGGATCACTTATGTATGTTATGGTATTAACTAGATTGGATGTTGTTGCACAAGTGGTGGGAGTGATAATAGGTTCATGGCAAATCTTGGGAAGCAGCATAGGATTGTTTTAAATACCTATTTGGCACCATGGATTTGGGCCTATACTGTAAGGGAAGAAGTGTCTTGAAATAAAAGTCCCAGTTTTGCATGGATATGTGGATGTAGACTGGTCAGGAGATGTAGGTGAAAGAGAATCTATTGGTGCCTATCTCTTTACTTTTTCTAGAGTAGCAATTAGCTAGATGAGAAAAAAATAGCACGTTGTTTTTTCTAGTACCAAGGCAAAATATATATCCACCATTGAGGTTTCCAGGGAAGTGATTTGGTTGAGGAGGCTATGTGAGGATATTGGACTCAAGCAAGGAGAAGAAATTTAAAAGTTAACTATTTTGTGAGAGAAATGACAGATGTCAGCATAGTTATCTTGAGGAAATGTGGGATAGAGGAAAATGTTGCAGATGTATTGAAAAAACTAGTCAATGGAGATAAATTTACTTGGTGTAGCGATTCCATTCAAGCACTACGATGGAAAATATAATTGCTGAATGGGAAAATGTCTTCTGCAGTGTAGTGGTTTTGGTACATGGTTTCAACATAGTTTTGGCACATGGTTTTGGGTTCATGGATTTGTAGTCCATGGTTTATGCCATGCGACCTATCTCTATATTTTATTATTTTCATCTCATGAGATATATGTGAGATCCCAATGAATAAGATATGTGTTTAAGGTATCTCAGAGTTTACAGAATGATTTACATTAGTATGTAATACATTCTATCATTGATGTATAATGCGAGATAAATGGTAACATTTATTGCAGTCATCCTAACCTGACAAATCTGTAGTGTCCATTGGTAAATGCTTTCTTTATTTTTTTTCTTTTATGTTGATATTTTTATATGTTTTGATTTTTATTTCAGTGCTATTCATTAATTACCATTGGGATGTTTTCTTCTGTTTTTGTAATATTTTCTTCTTTAGCTCTCAAAGTTAACATAATTTGGGTGAAATATTTTGTAATGAAAGTATGCTTCTCTGTTCAAAAGAGAATAATAAGTTTGTATCCCAGGTGAAATGATAAGTGGCAGGCTGAAGTTGAACATATCCATTCTTAGTAAATTCCAAAGATGTATTTTGTTTCTGGGATGGAACAATAACTTATTGTTACATTGGACTTGTACTAGTCAACTATAAGAAGAGTGATATCACCATCAGGAGGAGGGAATGGAACAGGGATGAGGGGCCTACTAGCAACAATTAGTCCTCAAAATCCCCCTGCCGCTTTCTGCATATACAACGATGGAAAGTAGTAGTAGCTTCCTATCTGATCATTCACCTATAACTTTTATGTAAAGTTCTTTCCTAGTGGAATGGGGCAGTTTGCTCCAGAAACTCCATCTTCCCATGATTTCCTCCATTTTTGGACACCACTCTTGTAGCAGAACGTGTGTAAGGACCTCCATGCATTAAAAACACCCCAGGAATTTCAATCAGCCAATACATAGAGAGAACAGAAAGAAATTACCAAGATATTAAGAAAGCCTGATCCAAGTTTTTAAACACATTCACAACAATGTTATCATTGGTAACACTATGAATCTGGGATCCCAGGAATTGACCATTGATTAAAAAATGCCACTTCTGGGAATTCTGGGGATTTCTGTAGTGGAAAATGCCACTTGTAGAAATAACAGGAGTGATGAAATGAGTAGATGTGACCATGTAATAGTCTTGAGGTGGCTGGTCTGCAGTGAGGAAAACAGAGTAAATTTGGCCAACGTGAATGTAAAGAGAATCATAGGGATTTTGAACAGTGTGAGATCCTTCCACCCCCACGAGCTTCAATTTGTGACCTTGAATCCTGAAGTTCAAAGAAGATGGTAATCCCACATTTGAAATGCAGAGCCGGTATGTTTTTCCTGCAAATAAATAGACAGTTCATTTTATATATATCATAAAATAAGTAAACAAATTTATAATAAATATATAAAAACTGGATCTTGTGAAACATTCATTCCGTAGCAACACCTATACTAGATCTAGTAGACTAGCTTGCTATAAATATTATCAATCTGATACCTTGATCCACTGTAATTGATGCTTAGTATGGTAGCCCATGTCCATTATGAAAAGAACATCAGGATTACCAAGAGATATTCCCACATCAAGTGTTCTTATAAGGATCTTCCCAAAGGTACAAAATGGTCAGACATTGATGCAGTGCATGAGAACATTTCAGTGGTAGGCTGAAGTTGAACATATCCATTCTTTGTAAATTCCAAAGATGTATTTTATTTCTAGGATGGATCAATAACTTATTGTTACGTTGGACTTGTACCAGTCACCTATAAGTAGAATGATATCACCATCAGGAGGAGGGAATGGAACAGGGATGAGGGGCCTACTAGCAATAGTTAGTCCTCCAAATCCCCCTATCTTTTTCTGCATATACAATGATGGAAAGTAGTAGTAGCTTCCTATCTGATCCTTCACCTATATATTTTATGTAAGGTTCTTTCCTAGTGGAATAGGGCATTTTTCTCCAAAAAATCCATCTTCCCATGATTTCCTCTATTGTTGGACACCACTCCTGTAGCAGAACGTGTGTAAGGACCTCCATGGATTAAAAACACCCCATCAATTTTAATCAACCAATAAACAGAGAGAACAGGAAGAAATTACCAAGATATTAAGAAATCCTGATCCAAGTTGTTAAACACATTCACAACAATGTTATCATTGGTAACACTGTCAATCTGGGGATTCGGGAATTGACCGTTGATTAGAAGTCCCTGCAACAACACATAATTCATCTCACACAAATTTTGGTGAATCATAGGTGATCTATATATGTTTTCATTGAAAGAGGTCAGAGATTCTTGAAATTATGCTCATTGAGGGATACCAAGAGGCCATATTGTACCCCATTACTAAAGTCCAAGAGGGAATACCGTAATTTTCTGAGATAACCATGTTTGCAATTTAAGGGTAGGTTCATTTCTGTTTGGGACATACTGTTATACCAATCCCTAAGAAAAAATCCAACAGATGAATAAATACATAGCCCTCGAAGAAACTTTTGGAGGCACCATCCTCAACCCTCATTGTTTTTGGATAGAACAATCCACAACTCTCAGAACATTTTTGGAAATTTAGAGTTAAACTTTTTGGTATATTGGGCTACATATTATAAGTAATCTCACCAATGCACAATGCGCATGATAGGAAACTCTGAATTTTCTGATTTGATATTGAGTTGGTTTGAATCAATAGTTCAATCGTCACAGACCAAGCACTCCAATTCTGGAACTGCTCTAGGAGAAGAAGCGGTCATGTTACAAGCGTTGTTCAAACTTCATGATAGAAATGCTTTACCTACCTGAGCTAGTTCTTCTTTGACAGTTCCCTGCGGTGCTAAATTCAACTTAGCTCCCCATATTCAGCCAAACAATCAGGGTTCTCTACATAATTTCTTTCCTTCAACCTTGTATGGTGAGAAAGTGGGGTAACCTTGGATGGAAAAAATGTGGGGCTGCCTTGCTCCCACACTTCCCAAGTATGAACAAACAGGCCCCCTCAGCCCTAGTTAGCCCCCAGATGACATCATCAACCATTTTACAATGGTCAACACCCTTGCCTCAGCCTTCAAGACTAGCAGGCCTTGACATCCTCTCTCTCTCTATCAACACCAATATCTCTAGTCTTTGGCCTCCCTACTATATTAGTGCTCTTAAATTATGTATTCTAGATAGACTGAAAGGATATAAATTAGCTAGACATGTAGTTATACTTCTTTCTTTTTCTACCTTTCGTGGTTTTCAATATTGTTATAGGAATTATTTTAGTACTTCGACATTGTATTCACTCTTTGTTGTCTCATGCAAGGCTACAAAGCCAAAGAACTGCCACAATGGCTGCTCCTTATGTATGAAAATATGTCCAATAGCATAACATAAACTCAACAACCTCATCTACTAGTTTAAATAATGTACGTAGGCTTCATATGCAGTGTATAGCATACTCAAACCAATCCTCCAAACAGGGGATCCTTACTGCTGAGAATACACTACAGGACCAGAAATAAACCTCTAATGAGGACAACATCCTAATTCTATGAATAAGTTCCCTTCATGTTAGAAGTATGCCATAGAAATAACATTTAATCTCATGCAAATGAAACTCCAAAATGCTACAGTCTGTAAATGAGATACATGGACAGCCTAGAACTGATAGCATCTCCCTTAAACTACAAGATGAGAACAACCATAACACTTCAAATGTCGACTATCAGTCTGAATAGTCTGGCATGATTTCTATACATATTTCCTTCCATAGCAATGATCTTCCAGGTATACTAGTGACAAACAGTTGAGTTAAATTGCAGTTCAAGGATCCATCCCAGATTCACCAATTACATAAGATGTTAATCTCATATCCTTGCAAACATCAACAGGAAATGATTTAGCTTTGTTGAAAGCTTTAGTTTGAAACAAAAATGGTGATCTTTGTACATGCTTCAAATCAAATTATGCTAATGCAAGACAATGTGCATTAATTTCAATCTAAATTCCCTGTACAGTCGTCGTGGCTGCCAATGCTGCCAAGGTATTGATCTACATTGATGTATGGTTTAGTTATGTTATTCAATTTGTTTTTCATGTAATTGTAGATTTTTCTCTCTGATTCCTTTATAAGGTGTTAATAATGAGTTTAATCATCTGGGAACAAGACAAATTGATTAGGTTCTCCCTTTTTCTTTATTCGTAGTTTTATTTCTGCACTTTTTCTTCTTCCTTTCATGAACTAAGTTTTAGATTTGGAAACATATTACAGCTATGAAACAACACTTTTATAATTTGATCAAAACAAGAAATGTTTTTTGGAAAGTGAGTCAAATTCTTTCTTTCATAATCATAGTTAAGTAATAGGTGGTTTGGAGGAGTAGCATGAGTGTCAGAAGCTTTTGTGGGGGTCTTACAGGTTTCAGTGGTGTGCATGATGTATATTAGCTATTGATATTAACTTCATATTGGGCATTGCCTGTTTCTAAACTTGTAATTATGAATGGCTAGATGTTTTCTGGGATGTAGATTTATAGGTTATATGTGTCAATAGTAGTGAACAACGTGAGCACTGGTTGGGAACAAAAAGGGTAGAGCTTTATTGGAGTGAGAGGATTTGAATTCTGGGGGCATAGAGATTTGTAAGTGATGCCCATCAAGGAGAAATAAATTCAATCTAAATGCTAGCCACAAAGACTGTACAGGGAATTTAGATACAGTCTTCATGGCTACCATTTGCTGACACATCTCCTCATGGTAGCACTGGAATTAATTTCATTCTGAAATTTCACTCTTAAAGTCAACATCTTATACATGCAGGATCTGATCAAAATCACCTTTTGTTCTTATAACAAAAAACGGTGTCATTTTAAGCACAAAATATAGTTCTCCTTTGTCTGTAAATATGCATGCTAAGTTCAGTGCTAAACCAAGCAAAGGACAACACCCCACAACTGCACCCTATTTTAATGATACATGTAGGAAATCAAGACCCCAAAATAGTACCTCAGGAGTGTGCCCTCATGTGTTGGTGAGAATGCACAAAATTTATTTTCAGAGTTGTCCCATATATCTCTTTGCATGCTGGGTTAAAACACAGCATGAGCACATTGTTTATTCAATATAAGTGCTCCTTATGTATGCAAATATGTCCAATAGAATAACATAAACTCAGCACCCTCATCTGCTGGTTTAAATAAGTTATTTAGGCTTCATATGTAGTGTATATCATACTCAAACCAATCCTCCAAACAAGGGATCCTTGTTGCTGAGAATACGCTATAGGAATAGAAATCAACCTCTAATGAGGACAACATCCTCATTCTATGAATAGGTGCCCTGAATGTTAGCAGTATGCCATAGAAATAACATTTAATCTCATACAAATGAAACTCCAAAAGGATATAGTCTAGAAGTAGGATACATGGACAGCCTAGAACTGATAGCATCTCCCTTCAACTACAAGATGAGAACATCCATAACACTTCATTTGTCGACTGTCAGTCTGATTAGTCTGGAATTATTTCTATACATATTTCCTTCCATAGCAATGATCTTCAAGGCATACTAGTGATAGAGAGTTGAGTTAAATTGTAGTACAAGGATCCATTCCAGATTCATCAATTCCATAATATCTTAATCTCAGATCCTTGCAAACATCAACAGGAAATGATTTTAGCTTTGTTGAAAGCTTTAGTCTGAAACAAAAATGATGTTATTTGTACATGCTTCAAATCAAATTCTGCTAATACAAGACAACATACATTAATTTCAATCTAAATTTCCTATACAATCTTCGTGGCTGCCAATGCTACCAAGGTATTGATCTACATTGATGTATGGTTTAGTTATGCTGTTCAATTTTTTGTTCATGTCATTGTAGATTTTTCTCTCTGATTCTCTTATAAGGTCTTAATAATGAATTTATTCATCTGGGAACAAGGAAAATTGATTAGGTTCTCCATTTTTCTTTATTAGTAGTTTTATTTCTGCACTTGTTCTTCTTCCTTTGATGAACTAAGTTTCAGATTTGGAAACATATTACAACCATGAAACAACACTTTTATAATTTGATTAATGAGAGGCATATGTCCAAGTTGTCATGGAGGGAATTCAAATCCCACCATGGTGTCAATAAAATGGTATAGAAGAGGGTAATGAGTGTGCTGAAGCTGAGAGTTATGTGGGGAAGCTAGAGGCAAGTGTCATAGATAGACAAAAAATAAAATAAAAGAAGATGATCCAATCCTACAATAAGCTACCTAATTGCACACTCTTTTTACAATTTTTGCAAAAGAGTCGAAAGGCTCAAAAAGTGCTCCAAATAACATGGGAGAAGATGGGCTATCCACTATAAAAGTCCTTTCACTCATGCATGTGCAAAAGTGGAGCAACGATAAATGGCTGACATCAAAAATCTGTAAAGAAGAGATTGCTGCTACATTCAATCAAGATGAAAGAATGATGCAGTCTGTTTGATTGTATAATTGATTAAACAAATGAATAAAATTTCATCAACAAGTGCTCAAACATTACCATGATTATTGGTCAAAATGAACTAAAATCTTACCATGCTATCTGGTATCCCTTAAATTTCCTTTGCAATTTTGAGAGTTTTCTTTTTACAACAGCTAGCAGAAAAGGATTGCTAGATGTGACCAGTAGGGAGGCTACTACCTTGGAAATTAGTTCTTATCACTATCTAGTGTAGAACATAGTGATCAAACACTATAAAAGGGAATTGGTGATTGTGTTAAGGTATAAAATATACCTACTCTTCTCGAGGTCATGGACTTGACATAAGCTGGAATATATATATATAGAGAGAGAGAGGGGATCATGTTAAAAGGGTTAGTGGGTAGTTGGAAGGAGTACATAATGATCCATGGTTTTACATAAGGAGTACATAATGTTCATTTCTATTTGGGAAAGACACATGAGATGGATAAGATTTTATGCATGGGAAGAACATACATTTTTCTCATGGCATTGATACAGTGACTTGTCTTTTACCAAAAACTGCCACCGTTACTTGTATTTTACCAAAAACAAGATAAATGTAATGGAATTAATACACAACAAAGTTGCAAATGTCCAATACACCAAGTTGGATATCATGGGAATTAAAACATTTCTTGTGTTCAACATCCCTTTTAAGTTTTTAGCCTATTGTTTTGAATACACTTTCAGAAAATTTGGAGATATTACAAAGTGGAAGTTCAGAAGAGATAGCCATAGGGGTATACTCTGTCTTTCGAATAGCATAACATATGATTATTAATAATATATTATATTGCAATGTTCAGGAGTAATATCAATTTTCTCGAAGAAGACACTAACACCAATGGACAACAAAATCAATCTCCTCCATCAAATGAACAAACTATACCATCTATTGATGCATCTTTTCAACCTCTCTTAAAACATCCAAATGAATATGTTAAAGGAGAGGCAACTAATGGTATGCCATTCACAATCACATTAAATGAAAACGAGCAAGTGTTAGATGATGAAGGTGGGAGAACATGGAGATACATACTTCACTGTGAAGCATTGATATTATTTGGTCCTACAATTACTAAAGATTTTCGTCGTCAAAGTAAAACACATATACTATGTTTTTTCATAAATTGCATACTTAATTTATGTAGTATAAACTATATAGTTAACGTTTCATGTTTCATATTGAAAGAAGTTATATATTATACTCAGTGTTACATTCCCTAAATTTCATTACTATGATACTAGAAACCTTAAGATTTTTTATATGGATTATTTACTTTCTACATGTATTTCACAGATAAATCTAAGGATGAGTCATTATCTCTTATGCATAAAGTTTCAGAAATTGTACCTCCAAAACAAATTCTTCATAGTGTTGCTGAATATATTAAAATACCAGGAATTCTTTGAGAGGAGAATTGGTAAGAAACAAAAATGTAGTCAAGTAGCACATCATAGGAGAAGGAGAGTGGAAGAGGTTATTGGATGAAATTTTTATTAAGAAAAAAGGGAAAAATGGAACTTTGATTGGAAAATACAAATATTCACATACTGTACGAGCCTCTAGGTTGTCCACATGCCATCGTTTGGGGAAAGGTGGCATGTTATATGCAGAGGCAAAATTTGTAAGCTTAATACACTACTATGCTTCTCAAGGAAAATTTATTTTTTATATAATCAAATTTCTAACTATTTCATTGTTATTTAAAATATAGTTGCAGGTCTTCAATACTAAAAAGTATGAATATGACAAAGATTTTTCTTCATGCTATGGTGTATTTTCTCTCATTCATCAAAAGATTAAAGATGGATTTCATCCTATTATAGATTATGATGTATTTTTTGACGTATAATTTTTTTGTTCTAGGTAAATTTTTATAATATGAAAGAAGTATATGCAAATGAACGTTTCAATTAATACAATTTATAGTTTTGTTGATCTTATCTTATATGTGTCTTAGGTAGCTGATCAGCATGATGAAAGAGAAGATGAAGCTGATCTTTGAATCATGCTTCAACCTTACCATATGTTTGGTTAGTTCACTTCAATTATTTTTTAAATCAATAGGATACTTTAGTTATGAAATACCATTAAATGCACAAACTTTTTATGGTTTATTTTAATTCAATTGAAGTTATTGTTTTTGTTTTTCTCCGTTTATTTCCTTTATGTATTTTTATTCACAAACTTATGTTTATAATTTTCTTTTTATGATTTTTCCATGCAGGCAATGACAAAATTTCTTTGAAGGATGAGCAATACAGATGATTTCAAATGAATTATCAGTTTCGTATTTTTCATATCTCATAATAAACAAATTTAAAGACCTAAGACATTTCATTATATTAATAAATGAAAAGGGATTTTTTGATAATCAATGTTGGAACATATGTAAAAATTTTATTTTCATTAATTAAATTATCTCTTTTTATATACTCATTGTTTTGGTTGTTGTATAATATACTTAAAATTTTAACATATGCAGATATTGTTATTACTTTGTAATTATTCATTTAATTTGGAAGATATCCATTTAATATATTTTTTCATAACTAGAAAGATATGTAATAGATTAGAAAAACAAAATTTTTTGAAATATCATGCCATCTTCAAGTTTTCACTCCAACAAAATTTTGTGAGGCTTGGAATTGAAATGACACTGCTTATATTATGTAAATTTAGTATGCCCATCAACTTGGAATCATGTGAATGTTTCAGTGGAGAGACTCTTCCATTACTTGTAATTGATACTTGCCATAATGTAGCCAAGCACAAAAAAAGCTACCATAGTCTTATTGTACACAATGAATTAAAATTTTTGGATGTAACTATGAGATACTTCAATTGTGTTAATACATTTGATAAAAATTAAATATATTTATGGTAATTGGATTTAAGCATAAGAAAATGGTCAAAATGTTCTCTTTGGTAATAAAATTAAACCCTTCCCAGGATACTCACCACATGCAATATATAACCTTTCTAAATCAAGGAGGCTATTTCTTTTTGCACCATTTCATATTTTATGGTGCTTTGCACCATATACAATTTTATTATAATAATTAAAAAAAAAAATATTGCACCATTTTTTATTTTATGGTGCTTTGCACCATATAAAATTTATTATTATTATAATAATTTTGATATTTTTATGATAATTTTTTAATTTTTGTAAAATTGGTTTTGGTGCTTTGCATCACAACATCTTGATCCATAGTAGATTGGTTTTTGGTGGTTTGCACCATACACCATGGAATGCCACATATGCATTTAACACCAAATTTAATATTTTTTATTAACTCCACTTTTTCACCAGACAAAATAGCACCACTTGCATATCTCCACATTATCACCACTTTTGCACCACTATTTGAAAAGTAAAGATTTCTCAAATCCTTTACAAATTGTGGTGCTAATGTGTGGCTAAATAACCCTTCTTCTTGTAGTGATGGTATATATTAAACTTCAACTTTGGACTTTAGAACCATATAACATTAATCTGATCACGAATACCATATGATATAGTTGGAATTCAAGCTTTGTAATAAAATCAATTCAGATTTTGGATAGGGTCCACCAAAGGGGGAACGTTGCTATCCCTGGGTACACCACGTGTTTGCCTCTGGTTGGACCATTCCAACCATATAAAAAAAAATCTCATTAGACAACCTTAGGATAACATTCATAAGAAAATTTCACTTTCAAACAAAACTAGCGAATCCTGCAGTGACACATGTCATAGTGTCATTGGGCAAAATGACAAAATATTCCAGAATATTTCTTTTCTGCTGACTAGACTACCACGTCACCATTTTGTCCTATTCTACAATTTTTTTAGTTGTTTAGGAAAACGAACAACATGCTCTAACTTCTTCATCTGGACTCTGTTTTCGATGAAATGAATTATGCTCGATTCCTGGTGATGAGCTCTTTGTTGTAGTTCAGTTTCCATTCAATTTCAAGCACTTTCATTTTTGAGATTTTACACTGAACACCTATCATTCCTCCCCAGTAGAAGCCTTTTGGACCCCAAAATCTCTCTGATTAATGATCATGTGGATGAGGGTATTATTCCCTCACCCTTTTAGTCTCAATCCATTGAAATTTTCCCTTTTTCATCAATTGAAGCTTTTCACAAGAACTTAACTTTTAGTTTGACTGTTGTGACCCTTTCCTACTGTTATTGACACCATCATGCTACAATTTCCTTCAATTTGAAGAGAAGAAATCTATTCTTTTAGAAAAAAACTTGTTCCTTCTTTGGTAATTAATCAATGGAAACTTAAAAATTGTCTCACCTTGCACACTGTCATCATGGCGATTCTAAACTAATCTTGCTTTGTACTTGCATCGAATCTTGACCAAGTATCTTCGCCATTGCCATGTACCCTTTGGAAAACAACTAAAAGAACTTGTGGAACACATGCCTTATTTTTCAAATTTCTTAGTCACTTTCTCTTTGACATTTTCACTCTCTTGCATCGACATCTTGTTTCCAACACTTCTTAACACTGATGTTGACTATTGCACATGTTTTACATATTGTTCAGCTCATTTCAAAGGAAATCTCTTCGAGTCCCAAACATCTCATTACAAGCATAAGAAACCTTAATGAAATCAACTTTTTCATTCAATGCATATTTTTGAAAGGTTTGATTCAAAACATCTCTATGTTTGATCATTAGCAATTTCAAATTCTGACTTAGAGTCACTATCCTCTTCATTCCTCCTGCATGTATAAGAGACAAACTTGTTTTATTCTTATGCGTTCTAACTATGTACTGAATATTGTATTTAAACAAGTGATACTTATTCTAATGGTGATGAAATATTTCTTTCCTATAATAAAGAGAAGGAATTCCCAAAGGAATAACCGATATTTAATGCAGCAACACATCAAGTTCAACTTCATCAAGAAAGTTTGAATTGATGGTGAATCTTAGTATGCACTTCCTTGTAACCTGCAAGTTTGCATTCTTTCATATCCACCCTAAAGGATAGGGTCTTGGATGTCTAACAGTTTCAAGATTTAGTTTCTTAACCAAGTCTTCAAAAATTAGATTAGCTTGTGACCCACTATCAAAAAATGTGTCTATCTTTGTATGTTTAGAGACGAATTTAATATGGAAAAATTAAATTCTCTTATCTTCATCTTAAGTGACATTGGAACAATTTGAAGACCTAGTGATTTCTATGTTCTTAACTTTGAAAACCATGATTGTAATCTTTGTTTCATCTCCTGAATCTGACCCTAACTCATGTTCAATTATAGCGACAATTTTATATTTTTCTTTGGCTTTCAGTTTGTTTGTCTTCAACTCTCGATGAAGCTGCCAACAATGGTCTTAATCATGGCCATTATTCAAATAGTGTTTGCATGTGATTTTATCTTTCCCTCTTTTGATAGAGCTATTTCTCTTTCCTCTTCCACAAAACTTTCCCTTTCCTTTACCCTCACTATCACTTTTCTCATCTATGTTTTGTTTCCTTCTTGCTTCTAAATGTGTGGCTTGAACAAAAACCTCATCTATGTTTGTGGGATTAAACATGACAATAGTGTGCCTAAGGTAACTATGCAAACCCGCAATGTACTTTAACAAATTTTCTTGAGAATATAAATTAATACCCAAAATAAGAGCTCTTCTCCTAAATTCATGAGTATAATCTTGCACACTTTTCACTTTCAATTGTATAAAATTCTACCAGTCCATAATGGCCTTTTGCATGTAAGATAATGGATAGAATTCACTTTTAATGACAACAATAAAACTTGACCAAGACATAGAGATATTACCATATTTTTTAATCTCTTCTTGATTCCTTGCTTCCCACCATACAAATGCAAATACTTCCATCCAAAAGGATGCCAATTGAATATTTATGTCATCTTCATGAAGGTTTTGAATTATGAAATACACCTCTAATTGACATATCAAATTTTCCAACTTCTCTACATTTACCTCTCCATTATAGTGGAAGCTCAAATTTGACATCAAGTTTGAGTAAGGGTGTTTTCCCTTTGGTGGTACTTGAGTGAGTATGGGTAGTATTTGTAGTGGAAGTGGAAGATGATGTTGATGGAGAAGATGCGGATGTTGATGAATATCGTAGAGATGGAGGTGTCTTTCCTCCACTACCCTTTGAATCCTTTTCTTCATCCTTCTTATCATCTAAATTTCCTTCTCCATGTGGAGGCTTAGAACCTTCTCCTACCATCCCAACAGTAAATGCATCAAACATAATTTTAAACATCCTCTTTATTTCATTCAAGTATTTATTAACATCATCCTCTTTAGAATGACCTTCAGTTTCTCCAACACCTAACATGATGGATATGGATTCAACTTCAATATCTGCTACAACTCGTACCTCCTCAATCTCAGCTTCTAGTGCAAGTTGTACCTTCTCAAGTTTAGCTAGAGATAAAAATTTAGGTTCTTCAACTATAGTTGGGAGTGAAAATTTGGGTGCAAATGGTTCCCTTGTGGATCTCCTTCTTCTGGTCCTAATCTCAGGACTTTCAACCAAAAATTTCCCTTCACCTCTCTATAACTTCAACCTTGCAAGCATCACAAATTTGCAACCATTAAAACCCTTCTTGCACAAAAATCAAACAAATCAAGCAAATAATCTTTGCAACCTTTTCTATGATACCAAATTGATCTAAATTTGAATGTTAGTTTTGTTGTGCTAATTTCATCTTCATATTTATAAATAATTTTTCTGATCTTATTCTTTATGTGCATAGGTTTTATTGGTGTTTATGAGTATCGAGCAGGTAAATGAGCTTAGTTTTAATTTAAATTCAAGAGCATAGAGAATGAAAAAAAAAATTGAACAAAAACAATAACAAGTACAAAAAACCATCAAAATTGATCCATTAACATCATGTTTTGATCAAGGAGTTCACCCATCCTAGGCTACATCTCCTTGGTCCATCTTCCATGGCTTGGGCCTCTGTATTAGCTCAAATGTGAAAAAAAAATTGTTTACATTCACCCACCACTCCCGAAACCTACTTCAATGTGTCCAGAATGAAAATTACTCTTTGTGCACTCAATTTGGTCAAAGTTTGCCAAAAATATGGCCAAAATAATTTTTCCTAGTAAACTACCTCCAAAACTAGGGAAGACTTTGGGGAACCTTCTAGTTTTGGAGGTGCCTCTAAAACTCCACCAAACTAATATTAGATTTAACTACATTTTAATTAATTCAAAACCATATTAAATGGGATAAGTGTGGTTTAAATGAGCATAAATGCGCTTATAATATAATCCTGTATTAAACAAGGATTAGTCTAATAATCACTCATTAAGGTGCTTAAACCCACATTACCAACCTTAATTCCATGCTTATAACCTTTGCTCCATAGTGGTCTGGTGACTTGGTTTCATGGGGAGGGGGTTGTCCCCCTCCATACCCCCGCCGAAAAAATCATTTGAAAACAAAAATAAGTGGAGACAAATACATAACAAGGACTAAAGGCATGGGCTAGTGGTAAGTTGGTGTGTTATTGTGGGGGAGACTGTGGGGTTGAGCCCCGACCTCCACCAAATCTGTATATAAAATTTTTCCCCACCAAATAACATGTTATTTTGGACTTGATATATATTTAGACCATATAATGCATGTTTCAAAGTTTGGTTTATATAAAATATGCGACACCAAATATTTAATCTAACCATTGGAATAATGTTCTTACCATTGAACTATATGGTATATATTAAACTTCAATTTTGGACTTTAGAACCATATAAAATTAACTCGACCACCAATACCATATGATATAGTTGGAATTTGAACTTTGTAATAAAATCAGTCCTGACTTTGGATAGGGTACACCAGAGGGGGCACGTGGTGGCCCCTGGCTGAATCACGTGTCTGCCTCTTGTTGGACCATTCCAACCATACAAAAAAATTTCTCATTCAACCTTAGGAGCACATTCATAAAAAATTTCACCTTCAAACCAAACTAGCGAACCTTGGAGTGACTCATGTCATAGTGTGATTTGGCTAAAATGACAGAATATTCTAGAATATTCTTTTTTTGCTGACTGGACTGCAATGTCACCATTCTGTCCCATTCTGCAATTTTTTTAGTTTTTTAGGAAAATGAAAAACATGATCTATCTTCTTCATCTGGACTTCATTTTTGACAAAACGAATTGCGATGGATTTGCGGTGACAACCTCTTCATTGTCACTTAATTTCCATTCAATTTCAAGCACTTTCATTTTTTCAAATTTTACATTAAGCACCTGATCATGTGGTGATAAACACCCATTAGATATAACATCATATGAAGCCTTATGTGGATATAAAGTGGAATATCAATGGTTAAGCGGATCGAGAAACAAAATTTCCATGTAGTACAAAATTTAAATTCCAACCAAGATAAGATGCTAAAAACACATTAAAAAAGGTCATTACATTCAATAGCTTGTTTTTGTAATATCTTAATCCAATTTAGGATTTATAAAGAAGGTAAAAAATGGATAGGAAAAGGTTTTCATGGTGAATAAATAATGTGGATGGTGCTTACATACACATTTATACTATGTTAGATTAGTGGATGCCCATAACAATTAGAATGATAAGGTGAAATATGTTCAAATAAAAATAATATATATAGAGATTGAAGACATAATGCATGATAGAGGTAGTGTTTTTATTATCGGGATCTTATTCTCCTCAAATATATTAAGTGTTCAGATTATGCTCATTAAGTGTGTGATCGTTAGGACTTATTATGTTTGGGCATGTTCTATTGATGGTGATAAAATGCCAACTAACATCTTGTGATAGGGTCATACGATGTGATTTTTCTTTTGGGAGATTTATTTATACAATTTTATTTGAGAATATGTCCAACCTATATACCCAAGTATGTACCTAAGATGTAATTACTCAAGAGCCAAGGCTAGATTGTTAGGAAAAGTTATTGATATTAGGAGGTGGTGCAGGCTAGGGAAGATATTCTTCCTAGATTGCTTTACACATTAGGTTAAATTCCCAATTCACATTGAAGCTACCGATATTAGTGAATCAAATACCAAGGTGATCTAGAGCTTCCTTTCCATTTTCATTATATTGAGTCAAAAATAGTATGTATTTCTTAATTTGATTTAATTAGATAGAATATATCATTTTCAATAAAAATATTAATTATTTATTATATGTGTTTCTATAAATTGCACCAGTGATCCCCACTAATCATGCACTCTACTAGGGAGAGTGGAGCATATATGAATAAGGTTATTGAGACAAAGAGATGTTGATTAGAGCAAATGCTAACATTGATGTGAGAGCACAAGTGAAACTATTTAAATGATGCTAATGTAGGGGAAGGTAGTAGAGTGCCACTCGAGTGGAAAAATATCACAAGGCCAGTGATAGTTGGTCAATGTGTCATAGATTTAACCATAGGTGGAATACTATCCATGGCTCATGAACCTCAATGTGATGCTAATGGTGGGAGAAACTAGCTATGGATGGATGGGAATTATGCCAACTGATTTATGTATTAACAATGGTACAATTATTTAATAACTTGTATATTCCTAGAATCCATGATGAATAAGTATTTATGTTTTTTTTTTTCTTATGATATTTGTGTGTGTCATTCAAGGATGTTTCTTGGGTTGTGAGGAGAAATATTGTTATCCTCCCCACACAAGTTTAATTCCTTCATGTGGTATGTTTTGACCATAGTGAGCATAACCTTGTAGTGGTTTCGATCCTTATTTTCTAATATTCCATTGAGGAAAAAACATGCATATTAATTATATGGAATATATATTTCCTCAATAAAAATACACACACTTGATCTATTTTTTGAAATCATATTTTTAATGCAAATGTATAGAGTGGTTTTCAAAATATGTCGTGTTATGCATGGTGTATTGTATGTGAATGAAAAACTTATCTTACTATCTATGAATGTTTTCAATGGAAAGATAAAATGTTATTTAGAATGTTGCCTATGCAATGGTTTTGGTTTCTAGGAAAAGTCTCTAAATGAAATTGATGGAAATCATTACAAAAAAAGATAAACTCTTAAATATTTTTTAGAAAATAAGTGTTTATGCAGGATGACAAGTGGAATTAATGTTGGAAATTAATTAACAAAAAAATCAAACATACATTAAAATATTTCAAAAACAGAAACATAAAAAGTAAAAAAAAAAATGAGAGGCAAGGATATATGTGGTCCACCAAATTTGGGCTACGTCTACTAAGAAACAACCATTCCTTATTTTAATATTATTCAGCAAAATGGAGATATACAACCTATAACAAATTTGTTGTAATTTACTTCTCTTTAACATAATCCCTTTTCTTTTCCTCAGAAATAATAATACATAGCCTCAATAAAATTCCCTCATACAAAACAGGGGTTTGATTCTAGGGAAAAAAAACCATAAATTAAAATAAATTCTACCTTCATATATTTTGCGAAATCAACGTTCTAGATTGACTACGAAATTAAAAAATTTAACAAGGAATTTTTTCATCTAAGGGTCCCTTGGCAACAATAATGGGGGGGAAATCCTGCCCCCACCCATCAGGGACTAGGATCCACATGTAGCTGAAACAAGACCTATGAATCAAGAATATAATCAGGTTACACACCTAACAATTCAACTACATGGATATAATTTTTAAATCAAGAAAAACACAAAGATGAAAAGCCTAATACTTAATGACATCGGTTAAAATATTAATCGCAACATCATATAGATCCTATTTATTAGTGAATATTTCAATGAAAATTTCACCATCATGGGAAAGGAAATGTGACGGGGTAAAAATGGACCAATATGTTGAGGAAAGAATCCATGGTCAACAACTTTCACCATCAACATAATTAATGTAGCAACAATATCATTAGTGTATTTAAAAAGAGTGATGTCTAAAAGGAGAAAAATGAAAATATTGATGGATTCGATTTCATCCTTAATCATTAAAAATAACTCCTTAATATGGATGTGATGAAACAAAAAAACCTAGTGGAATATTTGATATATATCCTATAGGTACACAATGATGGGGTGAGAATGTGATTCTAGATGGTATTGTGCTTCATAATTCATTAGAGCATTATTTTAAGGATTTATATACAACCTCAACTTTGTGATTTCCATGTGGATATTAAGAACATAGTTATGTGTACTTAAAACATAATAGCACCAATTCTTTGCTCAAAAATTTATTTTTTTGGTGTGCATTTCTTGTTGCTTCTCTAACGACCATTACTAGCAGGTAATTTGATATAAGAACTGGCAACCTCATCGATATTCTGTAAAAACCACAAGTGTTGGTTATGTTCGGTGCACTCTTCAACGACCTAATCGACTAACAACCTCTATTGCCACATATTTTTCATGTAACCATTGATAGATTCATCAATATCAATATCTACCTCTTCAACAATAGTAGGATCAAAATTAACCCGATCATGGATATATTGAGCATCCATCGGCAGCTTATTAAATATGTCTTCTTCAGTAGCATAAATCATCGACTCATTGAAATCTTCTTTAGCAGTATCAATGCCATCAATATCTTCAAAAACATCATTAGGAGAAACATTAGAAGGAGCAGCATCATTAGGAGAAGCAACATCAGGAGAAACAAAATTAGGAATAACATCATTAGGAGTCCCTTCATCAATAGAAACATGATTAGGAGCCTCATTAGTAGCAGGAGAAGCATCATGATTAGGATCATGACCATAATTTGGAGCAGCATCATGATTACGAGCCTCTTCTTCAGTAGAATCATCAGAAGCATATACTTTAGCATCAAGATCGTAATGATATACATGATGATGAGCATTGGTGATGGGAATGATATCCTCTCTATCTTGTTCTTCAACAAAACCTTGATTAGGAGAAACATCATTAGGAGCCTCTTCTTTAGCAACATATTATTCATCAACAACAGCTACATGATGATGAGTATTGGTGGTGGGAATCTCCATCTAATATTGTTGTTGTTGTTTTTGTTTGAATGCCCAATGTTTCCATATCATTATGATGAAACCATTGTCTGACTTATTGATATCATCATCAATTTAAGTATTATCACGGCCTGAAAATTTTCCATCATAAATTGAAGTATTGTTAATGACATAACAACCTAAAAATATTCCATCTTCATAATTCACCACCTTCGTCTTGTCCATTTCTACATTCCTATTTTTCTTTCCCCACAAAGTTACTTTTCTTACATTCTTAATTACTTGTACTTTTAGCACCTTGGGCAGAGCTTTCAATGATTGCTTTGCAATTTTGAAAGGGTCACTCCTCTTTAGCTTATTCATTACCACTATCTTACTAAAAAAATACAGTGAAATGCAATAAGAAATAACTCACACATTGTTGGTTGTAACAAGTCAAAGGATGTGGATTTCAGAGTATCCAACTAAGGCCGAAGTAGAAAATATGAGCTGGACTTCAGAGTATCTAGCTAAGGGAGTCGGTAAAATGAGGTTGGTTTGAGAGTAGAAGAAAAGGGAAATGGAATATGGTCCATCTATATGTAATGATTAAATGTATATATGCTCTTGTAGGTTGTTGGTTAAGTCTATGTATGAAACTAAGAAACTCTTCCTCGTTGATCGTTGATTAAGTCTATGTCAAAAACTCATAAAATTTTCTTTTTTGGTTGTTGGATAATTCTATGTCATGTTGCTAGTTAAGTCTAAGTTCTATTTGTATTTTTTTAATTTTGGGTTAAGTGTATGTCAAATATAAGTTTGAAAATTGTTTTGTGCAGGTAGAAATCCAGCGCCCATAAGCCAAAAGCTGAAATCCTAATGAATCATGCCATTTGTTAGCGTATGAGTTGTCTGATTCAATTCATTTTTAGTGATTTCTTTTGACGGCTTGGATTTCTAGGGGTTCGCTACCCTTTAGTACCGCTCTGTGGATCAGCAGATTAACAAAGTATTCCCTCATCATATTCAGAAGTTATAACTTTTGTTTTGTGTAAATGAGACATCAATGGTGATTAGCGTAAGAAACATTGTTTTAAACACTGTATATTACACCTAGAAATTATGAAACATTAATTAAATTCTATGCAAACTGTGGTGCTTGTGGATGTCTCCAGACGTGTCTCCAGAATTTTTTTATATTATTAATGAAATATTTTACTAATATCCTAATTTTAGTTTTGTCTTATTCTGAGAAGTAAATGTATTTTAAATATTTCGTATAACATTATTTTTATTATAATATTAAGTATTTTTGTGTCCTTAAAAATTTAAGTATTCTTTGTAATATTAATTGTAAGTGAAGTCTAAGTCAGGTGACTTGAAAAATGCATACTATCATGAGTCAAGTTGGATTGGAAAATGTGTATAGAAATTAAAGCAATCAAATGATGAAATTAATATTTTTCTATTTAAAGTATTTTAAAGTTTTTATGTTTTTTCATGTATATATTTTATAGAATAATTTAAAAATGGATAAATTTAATTTTACTGAACATCTAATCCCGTGTATGTGTCATCTTCCAAATGCCCAAAAAAAGTAAAAGATACCATAGATAAATTCATTATTACCACGTTATTTTTTCTTGTTTAAATAAACAACATATTAGATATGAATATATATGGCCTAACTTCATAACGAATAATTAACACAATCATAACATATCTCCAATATATTTTCTTGGTAACTGATATGACCTTAGGTCACATCAACACCTTTATTTGTAACATTCAGCAACAACGCATGTATAACATTAATCTGGGGGTGCTTTTTGGGTTTGGAGACATAATTGTCATGGTTGAGGTTTAATTTAATGCTTAATCCTATCACAATTGTGACAATGGATCCTCTCTTACTTTTCAATACATAGTTAATTTGGTTTACAGTCTTCATTAATCAATTCACCTGACTGTAATTAAGATTTCTCTAGAATTTTTACAGGCGAAGTGTATTTGGTGTTTCCAAGTTTCAATGCATTCAACCTCTGGTTCATTTTGAAGATACACACATCCCTGCTTCCTTCAAACAGTGGTGGTTGCAAGGGATATTTGGAGCCCTTGTTCATTGTTAGAATCGTCATCCTACGTCCTCCAGCAACAACATCACTGCTATGCTCCTAGGTCTTTTCCGAAACCCCTACCGAGTCTCTTCCAAACTTTCCTACATATTTTCAACATTTTTATGAAGAAAAAATGTCTCTTTCTCATTTTAAGTCTCTGCTGCATTGCTATGGCTTTGTCTCTAAAGGGTCATGTTGTGCATCCACCGTATTAGGTATGTTTTCTTATATTCTTTGGTATTTTTATCTTTCCATGGCGAAACCCTAGTTTTATTACTTAGCTCGGTATGGCCAGGGTTTGTCACGCATATTTCCACTATTCTATCTAGGAAAATTTCAAAGGTAAGCCTTTCCTATGGTTTGAAGTTATTAGTTGTTGTAATTTTTATTCTCCTTGTTCGTTTCCTTACAAAATCGTTTCATTTGGATACATGTACCTTCTTGACGTTGCTTCATCTCCCTTTTCTCCAAGCAATTCAGCTTGTGGGTAATTCTTAACTTCTTTTTAAATTTTGCATGTTCCAAGTTCTTCAATACTTCCCTTTCCTTGACGCATTTTAAATATTTCTTTGATGGTGAAGGTTTTCTTTTCCATCATGATACAATATTGTCTGCATTATTTTTATATTGATGGTTTCCACCTATTTTAAGGATTATCTTGAAAAATGTATTGAGGCCTATTTATGTTGAGTATCTGATATTTATTTGCATTAACCTATCAGAGAAGAGGTATCATATACTTAGAATCTATGGAGTATTTTCTCTTTATAAGCTCATTTTTGGTATTGAAAGGTTTAAACACTATGAATGGACATTTCTATGGGTTACTCATAAATGCTTCTCTGCTATTTTTTTATTGTGCTACATGTATATGATATTAGAGAAACTTGTTATTTTTATGGAAAATTTATCTTTAAGGCTTGGAAGGGTACTTCATAGTTGAATTATTCTTGCAATTCTTGACTCTGACCATTTCGTACGTGATGTTTCTATGTAACTCAACTACGATATTGGTAAGAAAATTGGTTATGTTAATTTATGTTAAACTTAATTCTCCTTTTTTTGGATATGTATCAATGAGGACATAATCTAATCCCATAATATATCCTAGCTCTATGTAGAAACAATCTATTAAAGGGCATGATCATTTTACTCTCTAGTTCCAACCTGGAGGAAGAGTAACCTATGCCAAAGTTCTACCCTCATTTTGTTCACTTTTTAGTGTTTTAAATAGCAACAATTTTATGGCTTATAAACCTTAATTTAACAAAACTCAACTTATTGTTTTTATTTTTGGGTTTGTTATCAAAGGTCCTATTCTACAATATATAAATACTCTACACATTAATTAACCGTTGTTTCTTTCACATTTAACAACATTATGGCACACTAAGGAAAATATTCCTATAATTCATTTGGTTTCTCTTCTAATCCAAACTAGGGATGTAATAAAATAATATTGCACCTATATTTCTTTAAATAACTCATCCAATATTTATTACTAAATTGATTTCAAGACAAAATTTAGTTCAAAACAAGCATTGGGTTTAGTCGTTTCATTTATACATTTCCAAAATATTACTAGATTTATATCAGTATGATTTAATATAAGAACATGTGCCACCTTTAAATTTCTCAACCATACACTTCTAGAATGTCTAACAAATCTAGATCGTGTTTAATGACAACCATTTAATTACAAGTTGTTAGGAAAACAAGGTATACAAACATTTTTATTTAACATGTTCAGTAGTGTTGATAGAGGTGGATATTTGGTGGAAACTCGCCTATTCCAAATGGACCCACACCATTGTTTCTTTCCTATTTTTAGTTTCCTTAATTGTAGCATGATTTACTATTTTTGACAATTTTTGGGTTCTTGAACTTCCAGAGCCATTTTGAGGTCCTAAACGATGTTTTATTTTTATAAAACAAGTAAACATGATTCTTTGAACCATGTTTATAGTAAAAAGTTGTATTCCTTGGATATAACTTTCTAACAAGGTATTGTTTACGTCAAACGGAGATCGTATGCAAAAGTTACGACCCCGCGAAGTTGATGTACAAATTTACCCCAACAGGGCCCACAAATTTGGCGATTCATATCCTAGGGTTAGGTTTTTGGAGGTTTAGGGTTTACCATTTTTTCTCAATAATAAAGAGGTCCTTGAGCATCATTGTGACACACTTTAGAGGCATGTAGCTTCCACATCTCTTCTAAGAGATAAGCTACCATCGCTCGAGCTAGCTATTTTCATTATGTATGTAAACATATTTAAATTATCTAATATTAATGAAATGAAATTATATTTCTATTGCATCTCTCTGTTTATGTTTATAGATGTATTCTATTGCATTCTTTCATAATTCTATATTAGTGGCATCAGAGTGGTTTGCTCTTTCTTTATTTTTATTTACATGTCCCCAATGAGGTCAAGGTACAAGGAGTTAGGAATTGAACTTGTTGAACCTTTTCATGATCAACCTCACAAATGCTAATGACATCCCATGTTGGAAGAAAATAAAGACAAGGGAGAAAGATATCCTTTCAAAATATTTCTCAAGGACGCCCTCGAGAAAGAGAGGAATGTGATGCATTAGGGGAATTTTGAGGTCTAAAATGCGCCTCATAATGAAACAATAAAATAATAGTGGAAATAATAAAATAATATTAGATTACATCATCAAATTTTAGAGGGAAGAACAAATAAAACTAAATTTTCAACTCATATTTTCAACTTATCTCCCTATGGGTCTACTCAAATTTCGAGTGGAAACACTTGTTGGATGCATAATTTGATTACTCGTCTAAGGCATACCATGTTGCATACTTTCTATGGACCTTGCTGCACGAAAATTGAGAAATACATGAAAAACGTGGTTAAATAACGTTTTTCCATCTATTTCTGATTTTTCCTGTAGCAGGGTCCATCGAAAGTATGCAACATGGGTACTCCTTGGATGAGGAATTAAATTTTGAATCCAAAAGTACTCCCTCTCGAAATTTGAGTAAACCTTAGGGAGATAAATTGAAAATACGAGTTGAAAAAGTAGTTTTATTATTTTATTACTTTTTATTATTTTTACTTTTTAATTCCAAAAATGGTGAATCATCGCCCATGGTTGACATCATCATCTTGAATCGTATTGGTTCTTATAAAGTTGATTTTGGTTGTACATTTTTTGTAGGAGGCTGATTTTAGACCTCAAAATTCATCTAATGTATGGAAAACGTTTCTCATATCCTTCAATGACAACCCACAAGTGATGCATCTTCACCTGTAGGCCACTCTGGAAGCGCCACTCCTTTTAAGGTATAAGTTAACTTTGACATTCTAGTATTTGAAGGTCAGATAGATGCAGGAGTCATTGATAGATGGTTAAATCTGTTGGAAGGATATTTTTTGGTTCATGACTTTTCCAATTAGAAAAATATTGCTTTTTTCACTCCTCAAAGCCACCCCCCATGTCAAGGACTAGTGGAAAACTTACTGTGATAAACCTGACGGGAGGGAATCCTCAATGTTTTTAGCATCCCCCACTTGTAATTCTTTCTAAGATGCCATCAAAGAATAGTATTACCCTATCAGGAGCGGTGAATATAAATACATAAAGTGGACCACGTTGTGGCAGGGAAGGGACCAAGATGTGTCAGAGTTATCAAATGGTTTTCATCTCCTTCACACAAATCTGGGTATCAAGGATTTTGAGCGGCATTTGGTACTCAAATACCATTTTTTTTTACATAATTACATCCAATACGAAATGGTTTTCTTATATATATCCTTGCAAGGCATCACCTATCGATATGCTATCAAGATCGAGCCTAATTTTAAATAGAAGAAGTGATATTTTGGTTCTGCAAATCTAAAGCAAGGGAAATGCACCCCCAAACCATAGAGAAAAGGGAAAGGCCAAGGCAGGGTGATCCAAGACAACTCGTCGAAGCCATAAGAAAATAAAAACACCACAAAGACAAAGAAGGAAATGAGAAAGTGGTGTGAGTTCCATAAGATCCCCTCTCATAACATGAGTGAAGTTCAAGCCAAGTAGTGACTGGTGGCCGAGAAGCAGGCTTCCGAATCAGATTCATGCTTTGAATATGACTCAGAACCTAATAAGGGGAATGGCAGAGGGAAGCAGTTTATTGATGCAGAGTTGAGTGCCGCCATTGCCACTACCAAGATACAGAAGGATGAGCCCAAATATCTAAAGGATGGGGAGCACATCTTCCACTCATAGATGTGGGTGAATAGTTATCTCTTGGATTCCATTATCGACAATGGGATCCAAGAGAACCTCATTTCAACAAATGATATGAAGCTTTTGGGTGTATCAACCACAAGACATCTTCAATCATACACCATTGGGTGGCTTCACCAAGGAAAATATCTCCACATCAACTAGTAGTTTCACCTCCCTTACAACATCAAGCCCTTCATAGATGAGGTACTGTGTGATGTTGCTCCTCTTGAAGTCTTTGATGTATCATTAGGCCAACCATACTTGTGGAAGCAACATGTTGTCTATGAGTCTAGGCAATCCACTATTATTATTTATTAGGAAAATAATTTGTACATTATATCGGAGGTACCATAGCCTACCACCATCTATTTTATCACTATGAATAAATTCACTAATATCATTTCCAAAACTAGAAAATTAGTTTTTCTTATCATTATCCCTCAGGGCAAGAAGAATATTGTGGCCAGGGTCTCCAAGCAGGGCTCCTCTTGATGAAAAAGATAGATGGACAAAGGCGTGGAGGATTACAAGGACATCTTAACCTCACTTGTAGGGGTACCTCTACATTGTCAAGTCAAGCACCCCATCGATATGACCCCAAGTGCGCTGCTACCCAATGGACTGATATGTTGACACTCTGTTATGGAGCATGATGAAACTAAGAGGAAGATTTAGGCATTTCTACAGAAAGGGCACATCAGGCCAAGTTCATCACCATGTGGGACCCGATCATGTTGGTATAGAAGAAGCACGAGACCTCGAGACTCTGTATTGACTATCAGGTCCTAAACAAGATCATTATCTAGAATAGGTATTTGATCCCATGGATTAATGACCTGAAATAGCTAAATGAGGAAAAATATTTTAACAAGATTGAATTGGAGTCCAATTATCACTAGGTACCAATCAGACCCTCTGATGTGTGGAAGATTTCCTTCAAATTCAAGGAGGGAATTTTTGAAAGGATGGTCATGCCTTTCGAGTTGACGAATGCCCCCGCAACCTTCATCAGGGTGATGGACGATATCTTGTCACCCCTCAACAACTAATTCATGGTGGTATATTTGGATGACATCCTGATCTTCAACGAAATTTGGGAAGAGAGCCTACACAACATTTGACAGGTCCTCCATACACTCTGAAAGTACAAGTTGTGTGCTAATTTGGAGGAATGCACTTTTGTTATGACCCAGGTTTAATATATGGGGTAAATAATTGATGATCGGGGGGTCCATGTGAACCCAACCAAGATACAAGTCATCTGATATTGTCTAACCCCAACCACTCTAATAGAACTTTGAAACTCTCTAGGTCTTTCAAACTTTTATCACGAGTTCATGTTGGGGTTCTCTCATATAACTTATCCTTTAAGTCAAGTCACCAAGGGAGTAGCAGAAGAAAAGTTATTTGTTATCTACAATTTATTAATTATTATTAAATGTAATTATCTTAGGTTTAATTAAGCCAAAGGGCATGATTAAAGATCATGTGCTTCACCAAGGGACACCTTAAGGCTGTATTTAAATCCTTAGTCACTCCCAATTGTAATCATCTAATTTTGTATCAATAATAAATATACATTTTTCTGTTCATCTGAGTATTTACACTCCATTTGGTATTGGAGTGGTTGCTCTTTATGATCTGTGTGATCAATTCACTCTGGCTCCCTCCACATTAACCATTCCACCGTGCTGCCACCACCCACTCATCAATTCTTCCATCCACTCCACTCTCGACCTCCACCGCATTCCCCAACTACATCCACTGCTCGCCGCCTTTTTTATTTTTCTTCTTTCCACTGTCTTCTTGTTCCGCCTTCCAACCCACACATCTGCCCTCCCCTGCCACCTTCCATTTCCTGCTGTCATTGTCATGGTATCCTTCCCGGTGTCGTCGTTCCATTCCCCACTACCATGTCTTTCCTCAAAACCTTCTGCCAGCTTATTCTATATGCTTTCTTCCACTGTGCTGCAGCAGAATCATGCTCACAGAATAAAAAATTTATATGCCACCAAATTCCGTGGCCCGTCGTGGAGAGCTGTGACTTTCGTGTCTGGTCAATGGCTCTTCGTGGCTCAATATACAAAGTGGCTCGTGGACTACAACACCACAATGCCTCTATTATCCATGGTAAATGGTAAACGGTGTGATAGGTATCCTTTTTTAAGCGGACGAGTTTTGAAAAAAAAAAGTGTAAATGGTGTGACGTTTAAATGGGTGACAAGTATCCTTTTTATGCAGAAGAATTAAAAAAAAAAAGGTTGATTAAAAGTTATATAATATATATATATATATTATATAATTTACAATTAATAATTATATATATTATATAATATTTAATTATTTTTTATATGAAAATTAATTAATTCTAATTAATTTTTATATAAAATTTTAATTAGATTGATTAAATTAAAAAATATATATATTATTATTATTTAAAAAAAAAAGGGAAATTGACAGATAAATATACACCACCTCATATACGCTCAATGTCTTCATCAATGTCGATGGCCGATTTCAACAAAAGGTTGATTGATCTTGAGAGTAAGATCAATAATTCCGATGAATTCACTAAAAAATTACTCGATCTTGAGGATAAGGTTAAGGGACATTCCAACGACTTCAAAAAATCTCAAGACACAAAAAATCTGATAGAAAGACAAATTTGGAAAAACCGTAGCAAGTCCACAGACAATCATAACAAAGCAATGCAAAAGCTAAATGCCATTTGTGACAAGGTAAATACGCAAGAAAAAATATTCCCGAATAGTCGACATAGTCAACAAAACAATTCATCCGATTCATGGATTTCAGAATATCATCATGAAAAAATTGACTCTCACAAAACATCATCCCCACACCATCAAGAAGATAGTAATGTGAATTTTAAAAATAAGCAACTTTGGAATGCATTCAACAATCAAAACCTTTTTTCCTTCCACTGTTATTAGCATATCAACGAAGAGAAAAAATTGAGCTACCTAAGTTCGATGGTAAGAAAAAGGGTAGCGTTGCACGGCTTAATAAAGCCAAAGAATATTTTGAGATTTACGACATTGATAGTGATGATGAAAAAATTAAGCACGCTTACATGAAAATGGAATGAGAAGCATCTAATTGATATATGTGGTGGAAAAAGACGATGCTTGCTATTAGTTGGAGGAAATTTAAGGATGCATTCTTTAAAATATTCCAAGGTATCAAGGAAAAAGATTTCTTCTCAACATTCATCAAATTGCGCTAGAAAGGAGATGTGGATGACTACAGTCGAGAATGGGAGACCTTCGCAACAAGAGTACCTAGATTATCAGAATCTCATTTAGTCCAGTCTTTCATTTCGGTACTTAAAACCCATATACAGGTAGAGCTTGAGCTTCATGAGATTCCATCGATAGAACTAGCAAGACAAAAAGAAAAAGCTACTGAAAATAAATTCGAAAAGTTATTTTGGTCAAAACCGGAAAGGGTATATTCGAGACAAGTATTTCCTCAATTTGAAAATATAGATAACACAAAAAATTTCCCACCCCATCTTCGTGAAGGAGAAAAATCTAGCGTGGAAATAAAAAGGATGAGAGAGGGAAAGTGAAAACGTTGCGGCAAGAAGTGGGACCCTAAGCATAGGTGCGCTAAAGGAAAAGAGACAAAGAATCTATATAAATGTGAAGTAAATAATGACTCTAACAATGATGATTTAGATGTAGAATGAATGGAAGACTCCCCAGATTTCTCTCTAGAAATATATGATGAAAGGATTCTTCAAGTGTCATTATCTACTATGACAGGTATATCACAACCTTAGACACTAAAATTAAAAGGACATATTAAGAAGAACAACGTAGTGGTTCTCATCGACATCGGTAACACCCAGAATTTTTTAGATTCAACCATGGCCAAAAGACTCAACATATTTACTTTTCCCATGCCTAATATGAATGTAATGGTGGCCGATGGTAAAAATATTGAGCAAGTAGGGAAATTCCATAAGGTCAAATTGCAGATTCAAGACTTTAATCTAGAATCTCCATTCTATACCGTACCACTAGGTGGAGTAGATGTGGTCTTAGGAATTCAATGGCTATAAAACTTAGGTACTTATTCTTCCAACCATCAAAAGCAGTTTATAAGCTTTGAGTGGGAAGGGCATAAGCACAAATTATATGGATTTGAAGCACTAGAAAATCAAATTGCATCGTCATCCCAGATGATGAAGATGATTCGAAAAGGATCGCCAGCCTATCTAGTACAATGCCATCATTTAGAAATATTATCTACAAAAATTATCAATGAAGGTTCACTGGAAGTACAATGACTAATTCATCAACACGAAAAATTATTCCAAGACCTGCCAATGAAAATGCCTCCTAATAGGGAAATCAAACATACAATAGAATTCTGGACAAGATCAAACCTTGTCAACATCAAACCTTATCGCTATCCACATAACCAAAAGACTGAAATCGAGAATATAATCCAAGACCTTTTAAAATTTGGGTTCATCTCAAAAAGTAAGAGTCCATATGCCACCCCAGTTATATTGGTAAGAAAGAAGGATGAATCATTCCGACTATGCATTGACTACAGTGGATTAAATAAGATAACAATTAAAAATAAGTTTCCAAACCCCTTTATCGATGAAACGCTAGATGAGCTACATGGCGCAAAATAATTCTCAAAATTAGACTTAAGGTTAGGCTATTACCAGATTAGAATCAGGTTGGAAGACATACCAAAAATTGTGCTCCAAACACACGAAGGTCACTACGAGTTTAAAGTAATGCCCTTTGGGTTAACAAATGCACCAGCCATGTTCCAAGATACTATGAACGAATTATTTCATCCATATCTTAGGAAATTTGTACTAGTATTTTTTGATGATATTTTAATTTACAGTAAAGGTTGGAAAGAGAACTTGCAACACTTGGATAAATTTCTTATGCTATTGGAATAACATCATTTTTATGCTAAGAAATCCAAATGCACCTTTGGAAAAGAAGAAGTAGAATATTTGGGACACATAATATCCCGTGAAGGGGTAAAAGTGGACCCTTATAAAATAAAGGCTATAAGGGAATGGAATAAACCAGTGAATATATCCAACCTAAGAGGGTTCTTAGGATTAACGGGATACTATAGAAGGTTTATTAAAAAATATGCACACAAAACTGCACCTCTTACAAATCTTTTAAAGAAAAATTTGTTTCAATGGAATGAAGAAGTAGGAAGGTGTTTTGAAGAATTGAAGGAAGTAATGTTTAATGCACCAGTATTGGCATATCCCAATTTATCTAAACCATTTATCATCGAATGTGATGCCTCTGGATTCGATATACATGCAGTATTAATGCAAGAAGGGCATCCTATCACTTTTTAAAGCAGAAAGCTCAATAAACGAGAGCGTCTCAAATCCACATATAACAAGGAAATGCTCGTAATTATGCACGCATTGGCCAAGTGGAGACAATATCTATTAGGGAGTAAATTTTCCATCTGAATAGATCATAACAGTCTTCAGCACCTCCTCCAACAAAAAACACTTTCTGAAGAACAAAAAAAGCGGATTGAAAAAATTGTCGCCTTCTACATGGAGATATTACATAAAAAGAGAAAAGAAAATGTAATAGCAGATGCCATGTCTAAGAAGGATGAAGAAACAACACTACTTGCAATCTCAGTTGTTGTTCTTGAATGGCTTAATGAGATTCGAAGTGAGTATGCCAAAGATCCATAAATGTCAACTATAATCAATAATCTCCCAGGAAACTCAAAATTTGAATGGAAGAATGATATCTTATGGTACAAGGGAAGAATTTATCTAAACTCCAATTCCAAGTTTATATCAAAATTACTGAAGGAATCACATGATGTGCTTTCATATGGGCATGTAGGATATTTTAAAACTTACTAAAATGCACATTGGCCATTGTTTTGGAAGGATATGAGTCACAATATTCAAAAATATGTAGCAGAATGTGACAAATGTCAAAGAAATAAATGTGAAAATATTATGACACCTGGGTTACTTCACCCTTTAAGCATGCCGGATCAGAAATGGGAAGAAATATCAATAGATTTTATTGAAGGGTTACCTGCATTTGACAGAAAGGATAAGATCTTCGTAGCAGTCGACGGGCTCACTAAATATGCTCACTTTATTGCTATAAAGAAAATAGATTCTGCAAAAAAAATTGCTGAAATATTTTGCAGACATATTTATAAACTACATGGGTTCCTGAAAGTCATTATAAGCGACAGAGATGCCAAATTTAAGGAAATTTTTTGGAAAGATTTGTTCAACCATATATGACCCTACCTAAACATGAGCTCAACTTACCACCCACAAACAGATGGACAAATAGAGGTTGTTAATAAATGTTTGGAAGCTTACCTACGTTGTTATGCTACAGAAAAACAAAATAAGTGGGTTCAATGGTTGCATCTTAATGAATGGTGGTATAATTCTACTTACCATACATCGGAAAAAATGACACCATTCCAAGCTTTGTATGGATACGAGCCCCCAAAATGGAAGGATATAGATTCAGTCCAGAAAAACCTATCGATAGTTAAAAATCAAATAGAAGAGAGCCAAAAATTCATCCAAATCCTAAAAGAAAACCTGAATAATGCCCGAAACCATATGAAGCAACAGGCTGCTTGCAATAGAACTGAGAGATCATTTGAAGTTGGAGAATGGATATTTTTTAATATCTAACCCTACAATAATTTGTCCCTGAATAAAAAATGGAAGCATAAGTTAGCACCAAATTTCTATGGACCATATCAAAGAAACAAAAATATCACCTAAGTTGCTTATAGCTTAAGCCTTCCAGATACAACTCATGTTCATACCATCTTCCATGTATCCTTCTTAAAAAGGGCACTTGGTAACCATCAGTTAACAAAAAAAACACTTCCAATTTTAGATGATGAAGGAAGGATCATTTTTTAGCTAAAAGTATCCCTCTACCTAAGAAAAGAAGCTACAATCTCATGTCATCACGAAATACTTAATCAAGTGGAAGGATTTTCCCGAAGAAGAAGCCTCTTGGGAACCTGAAGTATTTCTTCAACAACATCCGTTGTTACGTATGCTTTGAGGACAAAGCATCGTTTGAGAGAGAGGAAATTTTATGTATAATTTATTAATTATTATTAAATGTAATTATCTTAGGTTTAATTAAGCCAAAGAGCATGATCAAAGATCATGCCCTTCACCAAGGGACACCTTAAAGCCTTGGTCACTCCCAATTGTAATCATCTCATTTTTTATCAATAATAAATATACGTTTTTCTGTTCATCTGAGTATTTCCACTCCATTATTTTGGTATGAATTCCAGCAAAGGATGTTCACCGAGTTGAATAGTCGCCTCTGCTCTACACTAGTGCTCACATTGCCAGACCTGCAACAACCATTTGATATTGAGACAAATTCTTGTGACTATGCTATTGGTGCAGTTGTTGCTCAATAGGGGCATCTATTGGCATGTCACAATGAGAAACTTTTAGACATGGTATGAAAGTATCCCACCTATGAAAAAGAGATGTATTCGATTATGCAGGCCTCTTGAAAATGGAAGCATCACACTCTTTGGAAGGAAATGTTGATCCACATAGACCACCGAAACCTGTAGTTTGTCTATACAAAAGTGAATTTTTAGAATGACCACCATCATAAATGGTCCACATACCTGCAACAGTTACATTTGAACATTAAATACAAGAAGGGTAGAACCAACAATGTTGCAGACTGCCTTAACCGACTTCCACTCATGGAACTAACCACTGTGCTGAATATTGTGCGCATGAGACTTCGGAATGACCACATCTCTGTAAGAGCAATCTAGAATTCAACAAAACATACCAAACACTCCTGGAAGGCAAGCAGGTTACAAATTTTCACCTTCAGGATGCACTATTATGCCACCTAGGAATCCTTTGTGTTCCATCAGGCAATCATGCCAAGATGATTTCGGAAGCACACTATAGTCAGGTCGTTGGACATTTCGTGGTAGAGAAAATAGTGGATGTGCTCCAAAATTATTTTTACCAGCCAAACCTTAAAAAAGATGTTGTGAAGTAAAAAAATCCCTATAATTCCTGTACCATTCCAAAATTGACCATCAAGAATCAAGCCCTATATACTCCTATGCCTACTCCTATTCGACCTTGGGAATCCATCTCCATGGATTACATGTTTGGCCTTCCTTCTACTAAGCATGGCAATGACTACATTTTCATGGTCATCAACATATTCTCTAAGATGTCATTATGGAATACTACAAGAAGATCATCACTATAGAAGGCACTACGAGACTCTTCTTTGAACAAGTGTGGGTACACTTTGGTATCCCACATTCCATTATCTTAAACTGGGACATAACGTTCCTAAGTAAATTGTAGTCAAGTCTCTGGTCGATGTTGGATACCAAGCTCACTAAGTCCATGAATTTCCACCCCTAAACTGATGGCCAAACAGAGGTCTTGAACAATATGATTGTACACATTCTATGCATGTACAACTAAAATAATCCATGCACATGGGATGAGATCATCCCATTTTTCCAACACAACTACAATAGAGCTCTACACAGCTCAACTGGCCACAAACCCTTTCATGTGGGTTTGGTATTCTAGCCACTATGTCCCATTAATGTGGTCATACCATTTCCATCTACTCACGTAGGTTTGGCTCATGTCCAAAATGAAGTTGACAAGGCCAAAACTTCATTAAGCACATTCAACACATTTGCAAACAGGTCAATGACATATTGGAAAAAGCCAATGCTAAGTACAACCAATGAAATGATCAGCATTAGGTGCCACACAAGTTCCAAGTGGGAGACAAAGTCTTACTAAATTTGCAGAAGGGGATCCTTGCTATGCCATACCACCATATCAATTGTATACTTATCTTCTTTGATCAATATTTCTAACTAAATTTTATAGGAATATACTCTTAACCACACAACCTGTGAGACTAGAAATAACATCCGAATATACCAATGAGCATCCTAAATTCTAGAGTGATTAAAGATAGTAGCTATTCTAGACCTCAAGACCCTAGTACAATCCAAAATGTTCAATAAGGGTTCCACTAGTTGCTACTAGCTCTAGAAGACCCTTAAAACTCTTATCAGTGTCGTGTCAGAGAATTCTTCCTTCTTCCATAGTACTTCCTATCATAACATTCATGTGTTTCCAAACTGAGGGATTTTCCTTAAATCCTTCCAAGGAGGAAGTAACTGTCTAAAAACATGGATCTTAATACCTTCTTTATCAAATATTTCTCATCATTTTTGTAAATAGACATTATTTAACAAAATAAAATAATAACCACAAAATTTATTCCTACATTTCTTTATGAATCTATGTTAATTTAAGTTACCAAGTTTTACAAAAACACAGTAAAAATAAAAGTAAAGTAAAATCCAGTAAAATTAGGTGTCAAATTTTCATATGCTCAGGGGTATTACAACACCCCCCCTTGAGTGAAACATCATACTCAATGTTTAATCACATCCTTGAAACAGGTGAATATATGATTCCCACATCCAACATTTGTCTTCCCAGGTAGCCTCCTCCAGAATGAAGTTCTTCCACTGCACTTTAGCCTAGGTGATGTTTAGCTTCTGTAACATTGTTTCTATTCAATTGAGAATACGAAGGTGCTCTACGAGAAAATATTCATCCAGATCCACCTGTTTCATAGTATAAAATGTCACCAATGAATAATATCTAACAATCATATTTAATATTCATAACCAATTAACTAACTAAAATCTTATCTGTACCTTTTGCCAGTTAATTATATGTCTAGAATGATATACATACTTTTTTAATAAGGATACATGAAGCACATTTTGGACTTACATGTAGATTGGAAACACTAACTAGTATTCAAGAGGTCCAGTTCTTTCCAATATTTGGAAGGGTCCACAATATCTAGGAGCCAATTTTGCACATCCCATCCATTGTAGGGTGATTTTTTGGGATTTAACCAAGCATACATGTGATCCCCTACCCAAAATTCCCTATAATTTATTTTCCTATATTCATATTCCTTATTCCTATCCTGAGCAACTTTCATATTTTACTGTATTTTCTTTAGAGTGATTTCCATTTCTGCCAACATATCAGGTCCCAACATTAGTATTTCCTCTGGGCTACTCCAATTCATGGGTTTTTTTCATATTATTCCATTGAAAAATTTGAAAGGAATTAGTTTCAACTATTCATGATAACTGTTATTACAGGAAAATTCCACCAAGTGGAGGTATTCTTCCCTTTTATTGGGTTGTTGCATCACATACATTTGTGACATATCCTCCAACACTTCATTCAATTTCTCTATTTTCCCATCAGTTTGTGGGTTATAGGCAATTCTAAATTGAATTTGAGTAACCAAACTTGTAAATAATTTTTTCCAAAACACACATGTAAATTTTACATCTCTATCAGAAATCGTATCCTTAGGCATCCCATGAAACCTAAACATTTCCTACATAAATACACTTGTGATTCTCATAGTTTAATATGTAGATTGGAAAAGAATTTAATGGGATCATTTAATCAATTTATCCTCCACTACCATAATTGAATCATTATTTCTTATGGTTTTAGGAAATCTCATCATGAAATCCAAAGTAATTACTTCCCATTTCATTTCGAAATGGGTAGCGGGTGAAGCAACCGAATTGGATGTTGATGCTCAACTTTGAATTGTTGTCACCCAAAATTTAGCCAAATATTCCTTGATTTCCCTTCTCATTCTAAGCCAAAAATAATTCTTCTTAATAGAAGTGAACAATTTTTGATATTTGGGTGGGAAGCATAAGGTATTTTATGAAATTCATCCAAAATGAATAGTCTAACATCTTGCTAATTAGGGACATATATTATCGCCTTAAACTTCAATAAAATATCTTTGTTTATGTTCTAATTACCATATTGTTATAAATGAATGTTTTGATTCATTTTCTGCCACAAAAACTTTTATTCTTGGTCCTTGCTAGCAACTTCAATAATGATATCTGAAAATTTAAATTCTATCTCGATATATGAAATTTCATATAAATGATGTGATTTTCTACTCAATGCATCTGCCACATGATTTTATTTTCCTTTTATGTGTTTAATGTCAAAATAAAACTCTCATAAAAAGGATGTCCACTTGGCTTTTTGTGTATTAAGATTAGGTTGTTTAAAGAAGCTGGTTAGGCTACTATGACAATTCATCAATATAGATTTTTTTCCTAGTAAATAATTCATCCACACGTTTAAATCATGCACTGCTATAGTGAACTCTGGATCATATGGATAATATTTTTGTTCATGTTCTTCTAGATTTCGTGATCCATAGGCAATTACCTTTCCCTCTTGCATCAACACTCCCCCTACCCCCTCCTTACATGCATTCGTATAGACCACAAACTCCTTTTTTGGGTCTGCAATCTTTAATATTGGGTAAATGGTTAATAAAAGTTTTAGTAGCTCAAAGATACGTTGAAACTCAGTATTCCAACGATTTTTTTTTCCTTTTTTGTACAAGGTCATTATAGGATAAGCAATCTTGGAAATACTTTGTTAAAACTTTGATAATATCCCGCTAATCCCATAAAGGATCGGATGTCAACAATGTTTGTAGGAACATACCATTCCATGATGGTTTTATTTCTTTCAGGATAAATAAATATCCCTTCTACATAAATCACATGGTCTAAATATTGTATATGGTCCTTGTAAAAATCAAATTTATTGAATTTTTCATATAATTGATGATCCCTTAATGTTTGTAATACAATTTGTAAATGTGTCTTACTCTCCTAAAAAATATTGTAGTATATAAGGATGTCATCAATGAAAATTAGAATGAAATTATCAAGATACACATGGAATACATCATTCATAAGATTGATGAAGGTGGTTGGAGAATTGGCAAGCCTAAAGGGAAAAAACACAAGCTCATAATGACCATATTAGGTCCTAAAAGCTGTTTCTATGATATCTTCTACTTGTAATCTTATTTTATGATACCCGTATCACAAATCTATATTAGAGAACATTGTATCTCCCTTAACTTGATCAAACAATTCATCAATCCTTGGAAAAAGGTACTTATTTTCAAAAATTATCTTATTAAGTTATTTGTAGTCAATGCATAGCCTTTAGGTACCATATTTTTCTCTGACAAAAAAAACAAGAGCTCCCCAGGGAGACACACTTGGGAGAGTATAAAATTTTTCGAAAAAATCTTGTAATTTCATTTTAAGTTTAGTTAAATTGATTATTATCATTTGGTAACGGGCCTGAGACACTGGTGCAACCCATAGAATTAATTATATAGTGAAATAAATATCCCACTTGGGAGGTAACCCTCGTATTTCCTTTGGAAACACATCAACAAACTATTGAATTACTGGAAAGTTTCCTAAGGATACAAACTTATATTTGGAGTTAGTAAATCCAACCTATATTGCATATGTCAAACATAATTTATGAAAAAAAATTACTAACTGGGAGACAATGATTGGCCATAGCCCCATGGGCCTTCTAACTCCATGCATCTCCTATCTAAAACCCTCCCCGTCAAGGTAGGTGATGGTATTTTCCTTGTAGTTTACTAAAGACCAATGTTCATCCAATCAGTCCATATCGATTAGAACATCATAAGACCACAAAGGCAACACATTCAAACCTAAATCATTTGGCTTGCCTGCTATTTCAAAGGCGTCGTCATATACTTTATTTTTCATGCTTATTTTTTCTCCAGTGGCTAATTGAACTGACCAATAATTTTTAAATTGACTAGTTTTCAAGAGACACTTTTCAACGATTTTATGAATGACATAACTTAAACTAGCTCCTAGTTCTATCAAAATCGATACATCATGATTAAATATATTACCTTAAAACTTGATCATGATTGGTTGGTAATTCACTTGATGTTCATCTAGAGAAGCATTAATTCTAGGTGTGCTTTGTGCCACTTCAACAACTGTGGAAGCCTTCTGAATGTTGGAAGCTTGCTCCACTCTAGTACGATGGGGGGAGGTTTTGAAATAATGTGGCTCTCCACAACCCCAACAATGCAATTGATGATTTTTCAATTGGTTGGGTTCTAGTTTATTAGAGACCTCCATCTGTTTTGATTCATTCAGAGATTTAAACTATTGTTGACTTATCCAAAAGGCTTTATTTGGTTGATTCTTATGTAGATTTCTAACATTAACACCTTTTATACTTTTCATGTTCTGAAAAAATTTTGGTGTTTTTTTGTTAGGATAATATTTACCACCTTCTCCCTTCTACTTCATCTATTGATAACAGATTCACTCCTTCCTAATGGCTTTGTCTATAGTTTTGGTACTATCAAACTCCAATCATTCTTTCATAAAGTCAAGTAGGCTACTCATAAACTGCTGCACTTTGGCCTTTTCCTACCGAATGTAAGGTAGATACCTCAACAAGGATATGAATTGGGCCACAAACTCACCCATAAAAAGTTGTAATAGTCGAATATCATGAAATTCCTTTTCCTTATCGTCATAAAATCGCTCAACCAAATATTTTTCTCTAAAATACTTCTGAAAATCTCCCCAATTCACCTTTTTTTCATCAGTTGTATGCATCACCTTAACCTCTTCCCACCACAACGTAGGCTTTCCTTGGAGTTGGTAAAATTTTAATATTTATTTTTAGTAGTCATCGTATTCATCAATTTGAAATATTTTTTGATGTTAATCAACCAGGCTTCAACAACTAACTCCATTTCGCCATCAAAACTTGGAGGTTTTATTTTTTTGAATTTCCCTTTTAACTTAGTCTTTTGTTTCTTATTCTTTTGATGGCAAGACACTTTTTTATATTCTTCCTCATTTCCACCCTTATTAGGTTCCAAACATTGAATATATCTCCCCTCAGGCACATTTTCACTTCCCTACATTAGTTCCTCATTCTGTTCTTCATTACTATGACTAGGTATTGAAGTTCTATTATTTTGGTGATTTGATTGGCTCTTCAATATTCACTCTTGATTTTGCATTAATTTATCATTGTCTGCCTGTAGAATCACCATCTTTGATCTTAGATATTGAACAGTTTCCATTAGCATAACAACGGGTTTTTCCTGATTTCCTTCTAAGTGCACCCATACCTCTTGTTTATCACCTCCACTAGGTATAGGGCTTGATTCTATTGATGGTCATATGGGATGTGCACTTCCAGCTCCACTGCACATCATATTTCTCTTCCTTCACTTTCTGTCTCCCTCTTCCTTGCTGTGATCATAATATAAAATTCTAATAAGTTTCCAAAACCCAGCCATAGTGTTACAACTAGCCTCTGCTACCAATTTTAACAATCATATTCCAAATTCCCATAAAAGTAAAAGATACTATGGATAAATGCAGTATTACCAGATTTTTTTTTTTAAATAAACAAGATATTAGATCTAAATATATATCATCTAACTTCAAAATGAATAATAAACATAGTAATAAAATTTTTCTAATACATTAGCCAATTAATGTATATGACCTTAGGTCACATAAAAATATTTTTTTGTAACATTCTGCAACAACACATTCATAACATTAATATGGGGGTGATTTTTGGGTTCAGAGACATAATTGTGTTGGAGGTCTTCATTAATCAGTTAACCTAAATGTAATTAATATTTTTCTATACATTCATAAGGTGAAGTGTATTTGGTGTTTTCGAGTTTCAATGTGTTCAACCTCTGGTGTCATCCTACTCATACACGTGCCCCAACTTCCATCGAACACTGGTGGTTGCAACGGATGGTTGGAGGTAACTGATCCCACCCTTGTTTGTTGTTAGCCTCATCATTCTACATCCTCCCACAACAACATCATTTCTCTTCTCCAAGTCTTCGCGCGAACCCTTACTAAGTCTCTTGCAACATTTCCTATATATTTTCCACATTTTTATGGAAAAAAATTGTCTCTTGCATGTTTCAAGTCTCTACTGCATTGCTATGGATTTGAATTTGAAGGGTCACACTCCGCATCCATCGTCTTAGGTATGTTTTCCTATCTTCTCTGGTATTTTTAAATTTCCATGGCGAAACCCTAGTTATCTTACTTATCTATTTGTGGCCAGGGTTTGTCACTCATATATCCACCATTCGATGAAAGAAACTTTCAAAGGTAAGTATTTCCTAGGGTTTGATGTTATAATTTTTTGTAATTTTGATTCTCCTAGCTCATTTTCTTACAACATCGTTTCATTTGTATACAGGTACATTTTGGATGCCGCTTCATCTGGATTTTCTCCATATAGTTCAACTCATGGGCTATTCTTAGCTTGTTTGGAAATTTGGCATGTTTTAGGTTCTTAGATACTTCCCTTTCCTTAAAGTGTTTTAAATATTTCTTTGATGGTTAAGGGTTTCTTGCATGTCATGATACAATATGGTATGTATTATTTGTATATTGAGGATTTCCACCTCTTTTAAGGATCATCTTGAAAAATGTATTGAGGCCTATTTATATCGAGTATCTCTTATGTATTCATGTTAACCTAGGATAGAAGAAGTCTCCTATGCTCACAATCTGTGGAATAATCTTAGTTTTGGTATTGAAAGGTTTAAATACTATGAATGGTTTTTTTGTGAGTTACTCATAAATTTAAATTTGTCTCAACTATTTATTTATTGTTCCACATGTACGTGATATTAGAGAACTCTATTATTATTATGGGGGAGTTATTTATTATTTCTTGGACTAATCTTTCATAGTTGAATTATTCTTGCTATTCTCGGCTTTGGCCATTTCATATGTGATGGTTCTATGTAACTCCGTTCCATTCTTGGTAATAAAATTGGTCGTGTTCATTTATGTTAAGCTTAATTCTTCTATGTTTGGACATGTACTAGTGAGGATGGAATCCAATACTAAAATATATCTCTCGGTACAAACTATATTTGGGAAGGAATGTTTTACTCTCTACTTCCATCTTTCAGGAAGACTAACCTACCGCGAAGTTATAGGCTTGGTTTCTTGACTTTTGAAGGTTTTACACGACAACCCTTTTATGCGTTACAACCCAGAATTTAATAAAAAATTGGCTATTTTTTTTGGGGGGGGGTTTGTTATGAAAGGTCCATATGTGAAATATATGAATACTTTGCACAAGAATTAGTCGTTGTTTCTTTCAAATTTAGCAACATTATGGCACACTAATGTAAATATTCTTGTAATCATTTATTTTCTCTTGTAATTCAAACCAATGATGTAACAAAAAAATACTTTGCCTATCTTTCTTTAAGATTCCAGTGTTTATTATTGAATTGATTTCAAGACATAATTTATTTTAAAACAAGCACTTGGTTTAGTCTAGATAGTTATACATTTCCAAAACATTACTAGATTTATTTCAACTGGATTTAATCGAATAAAAGGTGCACGTTTATAGAATGTATAAAAAATATGTCTCATTTAATTATAATTATCTAATTATAGGTTTTTAGAAAAATAATGTATACAAACATTTTTATTTAACTAGTTCAATAGTGTATACTTATCTTCTTTAGTGAGTCTTGCTAAAGAAATTGTCCGATAATAGAATCTTAACCACCTAACCTATGAGACTAGAAATAACATCTAGATATTTCTCCGAACCTCTTAGCTTCAACAATGATTAAAGATAGTAACTATTCTAGACCTGAAGACCCCAGTCTAGTCTAGAATGTTCACTCTTAGTTCCACTAGTTTCTACCAGCTCTATAAGACCCTTGAAGCTCTTAAAAATATCCTCTCAGAGACTTCTTCCTTCTTCCACACTACTTCCTATCATAACACTCTTTTGTTTCCCAAGTGAGGGATTTTACTTAAATCCCTCAAAACAAGAAGTAACTATCTAACCACACGAAGCTTAAGATCTTATTTATCAAACCATCCCATCATTTATTTAACTAGAAATGATTTGATAATATAATAACCAAAACATTTATTCCTATATTTATTTAAGATTCTACGTTAATTTAAGTTACCAAGTTTTATATAAACACAATAAAAATAGAAGTAAAGTAAAAACCAATAAAAGTAGGTGCCAACTATTCATATACGTAGAGGTGTTACATCCCATGAAATTTATTTCTTATGAGTTCTACCAAAATTTAAATATATCACTGGAATTTACAAAAAAAAATATTATAATTGAATAAAAGAACCAATTATTATTTTAAATAATAAATCAATAAAATTATCAATTATTATTCTACACAATTAATTAAAAGTAAGATATTTACACTTTTAAAATTTAATAATATTTTTTTATATCATCTAAATAATTTGTATACTATATATTATTAAACATTTATAAATATATAATCATTCATTTAATATATCTCTTTCCATAATATATAATGAAAAATATTAATTCATTAATTAAAAATGAATTCACACACCTTATGCTTTTACATTAAATGCTCACCTATGCATACAAATCAAGAAAATGCAATGATGCAACTAAAGTGCATTTATGCATTTCGATTTCATAATTTTATGTTATAATTTTAATGAAAACAAAATGGCACATATAAATTATAAAAATGTATACATTTGTTTCAATGCCATGATTCCATTTTTTCTTTCATATTTTTGTAGGCATGGAATACAAATTCCATTTTGTTGCAGCATTTTTATTACTAAATTTTGAAAATTGGTAATAAATCAATTAATTTTTATATTTCAATCATTGTAGTTTGGTGTAACCATTAAATTCTTGTGTTGAATTATTTACACATGTATATAAAAATTATGAACAAAGAATATAAGGTACATCTATTTATCACTATGATGAAAATGTTCTCTTACTTTTAATATAAAAATAAAAAACAATACTTAAATAAATTAATCATAAAGAAAATGAGTTTAAATCACAATAAGGATTTTCCTAATCTAGAAAAATAATTGAGCCAAAAGGTAAAGTAAAATTTCTCAAACTAGCCTAGAGTATGACATTTGAAAATTCATTGTTCAACACCTGTTGAAGGCATCACTAATAAAAGAAGGTGAAGGGTAGAAAATATTTCCTTCCAAGAAGCTAACACAAGGGGAAAGGAGATCTCATGTGAAGATGAGTGAAGAGGCATATACGACAACTATCGATTATGAGATAAACGGAAAATGAATCCTAATTGCACATATAAATTTGTCTCAGATGCCCTCCCTTCCTATAAGAACCACTAGGACAGAAACCTAGTAGAAATACAACTAAGCTACATCTTCATGGATACATGAAATACATTACCTTTCTTTCGAGTTGAAACCAAACAATGAGAGTATCTTCAATCTACATAGAATGAGGAGTCTCAATAAAACCTTGTGATATTATCCACTGTCAAGGATGCACCACTTCTTCAATGTGTCTTAACGATATTCAATGGAAATTATTTCTAGTTCCCTAAAAGGTCAACCATTATCCTTTATATGTTAATGGTTTTTCTGAATGGTTTAGATTCATTGTCCCACAACCTTAACTTAACTACAAAATTTGTTTGGCCCGAGAGGAGATATTTAATATTTTAAGTTAAGTGGTCAAATTTAGGTTCAACCTATGGTCATGAAATAATAATATTATTAGGGATTCAAGTGTGTGTAATATGATGTAGATTCTAATGAAAATAAATTCTTGAAATAGAAAAAATTGCAAGTAATGAAATTTCAAATTGAAATGCTAAAAAACAAGAAGATTAATACTCAAGTAAAAAAAACATTTCATTTTTCTCAATGTTATTTTGCAACATAAATATGCCTCTATAAAATTGGATCAACAAGTACAAATTATTAGCTCTTTCTAGCTAAGGACTAGATCTAATTATATATATAATTTCAAATTAATCCTGTAAAATACTAGGAAAAAAAGATTATTTTCTTGAACTTTGTAAAATTTTCATTTTGACATGGAAACCATATTCTATATATATAATCATGAGATGAAAGGTGAAAAATAGGTATTAATCTAGATTGGAGAAGTGAATACAAAAGCATCAAAAATCGAAACTGAATGAAAATACTAATGCGAGAAGGAGTTTTTTTCTTTCTTTAAAGTTTTGTAATTTAATGTGAGTCTAAAAGTAAGCCATCATTTTTTATTTAGTACATTAAAAAATAAATATGTAATGAAAAAAAGATAAATTGTAGAAATTGAAGGTGTGAGGATCCCTAGGGGGATTTTCATCTGTCTACATCATTTCTCTAGCTACAAATGACTCCGCATGTGTATTTCTTATACTAATGGAAAACCATAACTGAAAAAAGGAATTACTTCTAATAAATGTGTAGAAAACTATTGCCAAAGTTGCATTGGAAGTGGGGATGAAAACTATGCTAAACTATTTTAAAATACAACCCCAAAAGGAGCATTGATCGAATGAAAAAATAGGGGTAATTTTTTTTTATTGATATCAATATCTTCTTCAATAGTAGGAGGATCAACTGTTATAGCCGTTATATGAGACGTTAACCATGATTGGCTTAAATCATAAGAGATGCCTAACACTAATGCACATGTAAGAGTTCATCTCCATGAAATTCCATGTCATGCTAATTGTCACGTTTGTGGATGTACCCAGATATGTGAGGTGAGTCTATGTGTTCGGGAATGTAAGCTACCGAGATGAAAGACCAATAAATATTCAAAGATTAAAGAATTAATTGAATATCAAAAAACAATATTGAAATTTTATCAAATATTTTATTAAATTTTTATAAAATTTAGTTTTAAAAATGGTTCTTTTAAACTATTAAATGCATTTTTAATTTTTTTTAACATTATTTTTATTATACTTTTAAACTATTAATATAATTGAAATCATATTTTGTAATTTAAATTATTTTAAAGTTTTAAAAAATAGATATTTGAAGTCTTATTTTGTAATTTAAATTATTTTAAAGTTTTAAAAAATATATCTTGATGAAATAAGTGAAAAAGAAATTAATTTAATTATTTTTATAAAAATATAGAAATTTTTAATGATTTAATAAAAAATGTGTAGTTTTCTTTTAAACATGATGATTAACATCCACTAATATTAATGTAGTTTTATTACCAAAAAAATATAGCCTTTTAAGAAAAATTAAATATGATACTTTTATTTTTGTATGTATATTTTTTTTTAATATCCTGAAATTATTAATAAAAATTTTTAAATATGGTCATTTTAGTTTTCTATCAACAAAACCAACACATGGTATGATAAAGATTGTAAAAGTGCGAGGAGAGCAATTAAGGACGCTGTTGATTAATCTCTTAAAATTGACAAGATAAAAATCTATAAAGCCCTAACTAAAAGGAAAAAAGACAATATTTTCTTAAAAGACAAGAGAATCACTTACACCTCCCTAAGGTGACTCCTGAGAAATTCTGGAGGCAAATTCTAACTAGGAAAACTAAATATAATAATAAAATTGCTTTACACGACTAGAATTCCTATCTTAAAAAGCTTTATGAATCTCCAAATGTCAGGGATAACTTTGAAACCCTGCTCAGAACGAAAGAATTTTTCTCATTAGAAGACATTGATTATGGGGTTAAATGCTTGGAAAATGGGAAAGCTAAGGACATTGAAGGTTACCAGGCAGAAATCTTAAAAATTGGAGGTCCTGTTCTTGTCCCCCATATCCACAAGCTTTTCAATCAAGAGGTCAAGCAAGGTTTCCCTAAACCATGGAATCAGAGCCTCATTATCCCTATTTTTAAAAGTGGGGATACAAATAACCCCTCTAATTATCAGACAATTATGATCAGCCCTCTCTTAGCCAAGTTATATGGTATTATTTTTGAAAAGAAGTTGAGCATATGGCTTGAAAGTGAAGGTAAGCGGGCTAAACGCCAAGCGGGTTTTAGAAGGTAGCACTCAACAATTCACCACCTTGTTATGCTTAGGATCATTGTGGAGGAATGCGAAAATGATAAATCCAATCTCTTATGTTGCTTTGTGGACTTTAGAAAGGCTTTCGATATGGTTCCTAGAAACAACCTATGGAATAGATTAGAAGAGCTAAATGTTCCTTTCGAGCTAAGAGCGACCACTATAAGGTTATACGAGAATGTAATTGCTAAGTTAAAGAGAAAAGAGGGGTGGTCGAAAGATATTAACTGTAATATCAGAGTTAAACAAGGTTTCCCCCTCTCTCCTACCCAATTTGGAATTTTCTTTGACAAGCTAGAAGGTTGTTTAGAGGAAGCAGGTTCCACTGGCATGATCTTAGCTGGGATAGTCATCATCCTTCTTCTCTATGCTGACGATATTGTTCTTCTCGCAGGGTTCCCATCTGATCTTGATAATCAACATAGAATTCTTAAGGATTTATGCTCTACCATGGGTATGATTGTTAACACTGAAAAAGAAAAAGTTATGATTATCAAATCCAAGAAGGACACTTACGCTAATTTTATGTATGACAATAGTAACTTGGAGGAAGAGTCTTCTTACAAATACCTAGGAATTGATATTCATCACAAGCTCAACTGGAACTATAGCATTGAGAAAAGGATTAATGGGGGGGTGGAAAAATTATTTTGGGCTTGAAAATAATTGTAAAACGGAAAACCTCATAATGTGGGATAGAAAGAAGTTCCTCTTTGAAACTTTAGTCACTCCTATTATCTTATATGGATGTGAGGTTTGGGCTTGCAGCATAACTAGATAATCTTGGAGAAATATTGAGCAAATCCATAAGCATTTTATAATGTATAGCCTCAAAATTAAAAGAAATACACCCTATCCTATTCTCCTTATAGAAGTGGGTCTTTCCCCTATTGAGATCCTAGCTATGATTAGGCTTCTATTGTACAAGCACAAGCTCAATATCATAGGAGACCATAGAATTCCTAAGCTAGCTTTAAATTCCAGCCAAAACCACCTAAGGGTCAAACGAGGTTGGTATAAAGACACCATGGCCTGGTTAAACTATTGGGAGATCGAAAATAATGTTGCTTTGCAAAGAATTAATAAAATTTAAAAAATTGTTACTTCTAAGTTCAATGAAAAAGTGTAGTGTAAGAAATATCTAGCAGCTAAAAGAAAATTAAGATATTATAAGGAGGTCATCAACCCCACCCTAGAAGATCAAAAGTATGTCTATGTTTTAACTAGCTCAAAGAAGAAAATTAATATAGCCAAGATTGGAACGAACTCTCATGAGCTCCATAGTGAAATTGGTCATTGGACAGTTCCTAAAACACCGTGGATGGAAAGGATCTACCATCTCTATGAGAATATGAACATCTAGGATGAAAATCACTTCCTCTTAGAGTGTCCTATGTACAACCACATTAGATCTCAATTTCATAACCTTTGTTGCAATATTGACCTTCCTAGCCTTTTAAAATGTCAAAATTATAGTGAGCTCGGGAGGCTTCAATCCAAGATTTTTGAGCATAGCAATAAAATCTTAAATCAACTAAATAATTCATTTTTTTAGATCCAATAGACAAAAGATTGGTCTCGCTAAACGTTAACCATCATCATCATCATCAATAAACAATTTTAGATATGATACTTTTAGTTTTGCGTTATTCATAGTAAATATAATTTCATTCTTTTATTCAACATTACTTTTTATTATAATTTTAAATTATAATATATTTGAAGAAATATTTTGTAATTGATAAATTAAAAAATAGTTAAATTTAATTATTTTTATATAAATTATTAATGATTTAATTCTTAATAATATAATATACGGAAATAAATAAATAAATGCATCTTCTTTACTATTCTGGTTTCAATATTGAAATTTTATAAACTAATTTATTAAAACATTATAAAATTTAGTTTTATATGGTTAATAAAATTAAATATGGTTATCAATACTAAAAATATTTTCAGTCTTGTGTTTAACATTATTTCCATTTTTTGGTTATTTTTATTATAATTTTAAATTATTAATATACTAAACGTAATATTTTGTAATTTCAAATAAAAATAATTTTAAATTATTAATATAGTTAAAGTAATATTTTGTGATTTAAAATATTTTGAAATTTAAAAACATTAATACAATTAAATTTATATTTTGTAATTCAATATATTTTAAAGAATATATTATTTATGAAAAGTGAAAAATCAAATAAAATTAATTATTGTTTATGGAAAAACATTCACCAAACTAACAAAAAAATTGAGTTGAAGATATAATCGCATGTGATTAACTGAACTGGAATTTAGCTTTTTAGGAGTTTTAATACAATTTAAAAGCTATTGAGATTTCTAAAAATGAGTTTGTGTTTCATTGGAAAAAAATAGACTAATTCTAATATTTTACTCTTTTCTATACTGAAATAAGAAATGATTTAATTTCAATTAAAAAAAACTCACTCAAATTTATGTTTGAAATAGACTTTGCAATATTTTATATTTAATAGAAATGGATTAAAAAAACCATACTAAGAAATCTAGATTTTAATGATGGTAGTATGTACATGTTTCAATATTTTGTATTTAATAGAAATGGACTAAAAAAACCATGCTAATAGATTTTAATGATGGTAGCATGTACATTGTGATTGTAAAATATATTATTTATTTTAATTTTGCCGATATTTTTTATATATTTAAAAATAGTTTTAAAGAGATATTTTCTAAAAAAATTATTATTATTTATAAAAAATATTATATATATAATTATATATATATTTTTGTTAGCATTATATTATAAAATATAAATTGTTAGGATAACATAATAAGTTACAATACACTTTACTTTCCATTTTCAACATATTTTATTAAGCTTTTTCTTTCCTGGCATCCAAGGTGTGTTATTGGACGAAATGAAATTTAGGTTTATTTATTTATTAGTATTATTATTATTTTATCCTTACCAATATTGCTGGTTAGGGCCTTCTTCATTCATTCATTATAAAAGAAGGTTACATCTATAAAAATACGTTTGGTGGCCTCAATCTAGCCAATGGGAAACTAGGTCTGTTGGCCACTGAAATGCATTGTAAGCCATCTAAAATCTAAAAGTTTTAAGTATGTCGATCTAGGCCTTATAGGCCTGGATGTATAGCCACTCATGTCTCTTTATATATCTACATAGCTCTACTTTAACCTACATATACAACAGTAAAAAACCAAAAACGAAAAACCAACACTACAAGAAAAGAGGACATTGGTCAAGGTCATGCTTCTGATGGACCTTTAAGGTTTATCACCAATGTCACATCTACTGACAGTCCTTCAAAAAAACATCATTGTTAGTGTATATAGTGATGGTCCTTTAAGGTTCGTCAACAAAGACATTTTCAATGACACTTTTGGTGAGTGTCATTAAAGGCCCATCACTAATTCTCTCTTTGGTAACACTTCTAGTGACAAACTTTTAATAGCCCTCACCAATGCTCTTTTTGTTACTTTTGGTGACGGTAAAAAAATGCAGGGAGAATTTTAAGGATGGGAAATTATTTTGAAGTTTAAAATATTGGCTAATCTCACTAGTCCCTAATATGAAAAGTATAAAACGTTTATTGATATATTTGTAAAATTATTCAAATTTATAATGATTTTCTATATAATCTCTATATAGTGTTGGCGATTTTTAAGTTAAAATAATTTTATATTGTAAAATTTCCAGGGCGAATCATTTTTATAAGAAATGGAAATTGGCGAATCTTTTTTTGGAAAAAGCATGGAAAATTAGCCCACCTACGAATATTAGCCCCTAAAATTTTCCATGAAAAAATGGTGATCGTCATTTATCATTCCAATGAGTTTTTGATGATGCTATGTGCTTTTTATTATATTTTTTGTCAAAAGATAACAATTTAAGACCATTATTGTGGATTCTTTTTTATAATATGTCCAATGCCATAGTGGTCAGAGCCAGTAAATTTGTTAAGAAGTAATTAGTGAGTATCATTTCCCTTAAGTAATGACTAGTCGAATAGAGTTTTCCTATGAGTTAACGCATGATTCATATCTATTAAGTTTATTATCTAGAAAATTCCCTTTAGATAAAGTTCCACTAGTGTGCATAGGAAATATATTATTTAATACTTAATGAAAATATGTCAATTCTATTAATGATAAATACCTAACACTCCTCAATAATCCAGGCACATCTTAAATTAATTCTTTGGCACACATTAACATTTCTTAGCACCTCGTATGTCTTGGAACATATTTGTACCTATAACATATTGTCATGACACCAACGCCCAAGAACATGGTGGCATGCACTAGCACAACTTAGAACTCTCCTAGCATGTGTTGGCATGCATGTAGTCCCTAGCATGCTATGTATCACCTCTGTTGCATGCATTGACACACATTAGCACTTGGCACACAATGACACTTTGAATGTATTACGACCTATTATTAGTGTGCCTAGAATGCCCCTTTTGAAAAATATAAATTCCCAAATTACTAACCCTCTTATGTGTTCATTTCCTTGCATTTTAGCTTGGTTCATTCTTTTGTTTCCTTGACACTTCTTCACACATATCAACATAACCTGGAACCCTACACATCCTCAGCACTTGGCATGTATTGGCATATCTTGGAACTATTTGGCACATATAATTAGCACACCCTAGAACTCCCTAGCACACTTTCGAACTTATTGACATGCCTTGATATTCCCTAGTATTCCTTATCAATGCTTAGCATACCTTTTCACTCCCTCCTTGGCATGACAACTAGCACTCATTGAAAATAGTCCTTGGCACACGTTCCTCATATTCATTAAATTCCATGAATTTTGACCTAGTGCTCCCTTAATGTTTTGTCCTAGTATTCCTTAACACTCCTCAACATACATTAGCACTCTCTAGCACACCTTAGCACTTTTCAACATGCCCTTCCACTTCATAGCATGCATTACACTCCCTGACACATATTGGCACTTGGCACACGTTGGCGCTTTGAAAGTCCTAACATGTATGGAATATGGTGAGATGCCTTAGTATGATTTGGCATGGTTTAATATTAAATTTATTTGAGATCAATTGTTGGAAAGTAGATGAGAAGCAACAAAGGAAAACCCGACACTTGGAATGTACTAAGACTTTGCATTTGGAACCTATTGGCCCTTAGTGTTGGTGTGCCTAGCATGCCCCTCTTGGAAAAGGTAAATCGATGACTTATTAACCCTCTTATGTGTTCATTTCAATGTAGTTTAACTTGTTTATCCATTTTTTTGCCTTGAAAGTCCCTGGCACACATTGGCACACCCTTGCACATCTTGGCATGCCTTATCACTCTGCATATCGTAGCATGTTTGACATGCCTTCACACTATCTAGCACATCTTAGCATTCCCTAGCATGCCCTGGCACTCATGTCCTCACAAATATCATTTGTGTTTTTTTATATCTTGGGAACCTAATCAATTCCTTCGCTACTACAGTTCATGTGACAAAATTGGGCTTCTTCAACTGCAAAAACATGACCAATTTCACCTACTACAAGTAGATTGTGCCTTGTTCACCTAAGAACTGCCTATAACTCATCTTATGCCACCCATGTCCAAGATCAACTTTTCCCACTTAACTAGTTACCAGGACAAGGATCACATGATCTAGCCATGGCCATAAAAAAACTAAGCAACATAGCTTACACTAGCAATATTTCACATGTATGTTCAGTTCATAAAAATGGTAGAACGCTCATGTCTGAGAGTTCGCAAGAATCACAAGATGCACAAGGAACACAAGATATAAGCTGACACAAGCTGAGTGTGCCAAAATTTATACAAAACAATGTACAATATGCAATTATCTAGAATAGTTTAAAACATTAGCATGTATCGAAAGTGTGCCACATCTCATATAAAAAAATAGCTAAAGGAAAAACAATGTTGTGCCTAGCACAAAGTGATCTCCCTTTGTCTAAAACTACTATGTCGAGCCCAATATAACAAGCGTAGGATTTTCTCTTGTAAATCCTATTCTAAAATTCTCCTAACACACTTCGTCCATAGCACAATCGAATTCGCTGACACTCCATGGCACACACTCTTATTCTTTCCTCTCCATGCATTTTGACCTAGTTATCCCTTGATATACCCTGACAATCTAGTTCAACATGAATTAACATTTTCTGACATGTGTTAGCATGCCTTTTCATTCCTTTGCATTCCTTGACCCTCCCTAGCTATCATGCCTTCACAACTACCCTTACTTAATTTTCAACTTGGGAACCCAACAAAGCCCTCGCTTGACTACAAGAGCTTGAACAAGTTACAATTATTAGAACTAGACTGTGTTGTTGAATTGTGTAGCTGGGGAGGTACTCCACAAGCCTAGTGAGATGGGTTTGTGTGAGCTTGGTCAAAAATGGCTTTGTGGGCAAAGAATATAAGCAAAGTGATTTTGGACCCAATATGGGGTTTAAAATATAAAATAAAATTAAAAAGGAAAATTAATATTTCCTAAGGTCTAAGTGGAAAACACCCGTAAGTTCTAGCAGCTTCCTAAGAGGTCTAGGAAAAACGATTTAAGGAGCCCTTAGGATCAAGGAAAGAACATCAAGTGAGAAGGAGATCATTTTACCAAGGGGTTGAAGAGAGATGTAATCCTAAAGAGGCCATGATCATTAGCATGTCTAACATTCATTAAGATACCTCGGTATGTTCTGCCATGGTTTAATATTAAAGTTATTTGAGATTTATTATTGGAAAGTAGAAGAGAAGTAACAGAGGATGATTTGGCACTTAGAATGCACTAAAAATTGGCACCTGACACTTATTTCCAGCTAGTGTTGGTGTGCATAAAATTCCCCTCCTGGAAAATGTAAATTGATGATTTATTAACCCTATGATGTGTTCATTTCCTTTAGCTTAACTTGTTTCTCATTTTTATTTCCTTGATAGTCCCTGACATTCACACCCTTGCACATGTTGGAATTACTTATCACTTGACACATCTTAGCATATTTTACATGCCTTAAAACTATCTGGCACATGTTAGCATTCCCTAGCATGCCTTGGCACTCATGCCCTCACAATTAGCCTTACATTTTTTCACGACTTGGAAACCCAATCAAGTCCTTAGTTACTGCAGTTCATGTGAAATTGGTATGCTTCAGCTATAGCAACTTGATCAATTGCACCTACTACAAGTAGATTTCACCTTGTTCATCTAAGAACTTCCCATACCTCATCTTAGGCCACTCATGTACAAGATTAACTTTTCCCACTTAAGAACTTACCAAGAAAAGGATCACATCTAGCCATGGACATAAAAAAAATAAGAAACATAGCTTACATAGGAAATATTTCACATGTTTGTCCAGTTCATATAAATAGTGGAGCATTAACTGAGAGTTTTCAAGAACCGCAAGATACACGAGACACACAAGACAAACAAGATATAAGTTGACACAAGATGAGTTACCCAAAACTTATACACAACAATGTACAATTTGAAATCGTGTAAAATAGTTTAAAAAAAGAGCATTCAACCAAAGTGTGCCATATGTCATATAAAAATAATAGATAAAAGAAAAATAGTGTTGTGCCCAACAAAAAGTCTCCTTTTGTTTAAAACTTCTTTGTCGAGCTCCATACCACAACCGTAGGCTTGCCTATTGAAAATCATATTATGAATTTCTTTTAACACACTTCATCCTTGGCATGCTTGAATTCATTGAAACTCCCTGGCACATACTATTATTTGTTCATTTCCTTGCATTTTGACTTAGTTCTCACTTGTGATGCCTCGACACTCCTTAACACTCCTCAAAATGCATTGGCATTTCCCAGTATGTGTTAGAACACCTTTTCATTCCTTGGCATGCCCTAACCCTTCTTAGTCATCATTCCCTCACAACTACCCTTACTTAATTTTCAACTTGAAAACCCAACCAATTCCTCGCTTGACTATTGGAGCTTGAACAAGTTACTATTACTACAAATAGAATATGTTGTTCAATTGTGTAGCTTGGGAGGTACTCCACAAGCCTCGTGAGATGGGTTTATGTGAGTTTGTCCACAAAAGGTTTTGTGGGAAAATAAACCAAGCGAAGGGGCTTTTGACTCGAGATGGGGTTTAAAATCTAAAAGAAAAATAATCATCTAAGTAGATAATGTTCGTAAGTTATAAAGCGTTCTTAAGAGGCCTAGCTAGGAAAATTTATTTAAGGAGGCCTTAGTATGAAGGCATGAAAATTAAGTGAGAAGGAGGTCATTTGATCAAGGAGGCCAAGAGAGACGTAGTCCTAAAGTAGGTCAAGTTAGAGGGATTAGTAAGCGTTGCTAAAGGGAGGCCATGATCATCCACCAAGAGTAATATCATCATGTGAGGGTTCACAAGAATGTCACATACCTTAATGGGTTTGAGATAGGAAGTAGGATGGCATATTGTTGTTTATCTTATGGCAGATCAAGCTCAAGAGAGGCGACTCATGAGAATTTTGGCATGTGATTTCAGTGGTGTTTCTGTATGAAGGCCACATCAAATTTTTAAATAGTAGAGAGGGTTGAGACCCTAACTTGTGGTGGTTAATAGGTTGCAAGGTGTGTGATAAATAACAACACAAATGGAGGAGGGTTTGCACTAGAATTTAGGGCCAGAACAAAAGTAGTCGCGGGTGTAATATTGACTGAGGTAACTGTCGTTTGAGGGTCGTAGAGATCTAAAGTTCAGGTTAAGAGTAAGTCAAAGAAATGACTAGACTATATGGATCCATATGAGTTAGGCCGAGTCTCTTATGGATGAAAGGGTTTTCATTTTTTCTATGGGTGGATATGGTTTGTTCTAAAGTAATTATAATAGAAGTATAATTCCGTGTTTAGGGAGGTTTCCTAGCATGTTCAATCCATAAGGTATGCTATTAAGGTTGTGACAAATATGCATAGAAGAATATGGGTTGTGACCCTTAGAGAGAGGTTTATCTTTGCAATATATACAAAAAATTTAGAAGATGGTTTGCATAAGTATGTGCAGAGATAACAAATCCAAAGGAAGGTGGAACCTGAGTAGAATATGGAGCAGAAGAAATGTACCATATGAGGAATGGATTGGCATGAAGAGGAGTTGATTTTTTTGGAATTTCCATAGATTTTTGGACAAATATCTAAAGCACCCTGTAAATAGTTAGTCAATGGACCTGTTAATGGAAGATTTGTGACCCTAGTTCAGTCATCTACAAATTTTTAGAAGGATGATAAGATGAGTAGCTCAAAATTGCTCATAGATTGGAAAACAAAGAAACCGGTACACAAGAATAGTGATTTTGAGAGGACTAAAATCACTAATAGCTAGTATATTTGAAGAGCCCTAGATGAGGGAAATTTTGTGGGCACTAGATCAATAAAATAATTTATTGTGGTTGGGAAAATTGATGGTATTCCAAGTATAATTGGAGGGTTTTTAGGTGTGTTAATCAAGGTTTTCATTGATGTCAATATCACATTGTTCATGATGGAAAATTTTTATGATTTGTGATTTTTCCTAAATGTCCATTGATCAGAACACCCTAATGATGATGTCCTTCAACTAACCATGAAGATGATTGAGATCGCGGATGATGTCCTTACCCTTAATAAGGAATTCTAAAGATGCCATGTCAATCATGTGCCTATGATTGATGCTCATAGTGATATAGCCTTTAATCTCCAATGATGTATCTAATATATGAGCCCTTGATGACATATGGAGGACTATACAGGAATTACCTTACATTGATGAAACATAAATCTCACGATGGGCTCTCTAGATGGAAATTAATGGATGTTGCACTATGACATGGTTGGTAACATGATTGATGCTACACTATAACACATAAGGACATACATAACGATAGCATGAAAAATGATGGGAGATATGACATGAATGGATTATCCACGCTTGATGACATATAATGACATTATTGGATACATGACAATGGAGAAACCATTAATGACCTCTTGTTGTCCTAATCACCATCTGCACTAAAAATTTCAAATATTCATAAAGAAAATTATTTTTTGGCATATTGAAGACATCATTTCAAAATAGCTCCTTCACCATATTAAAGAGGACTCCTTCCTGTTTCCATCGAGCCCTCATATGCCCCAAAAATTGCCATGGTTAGAAAGATATTTATTTTTGGAGTTGTGCAATAAATTTTTTTTTTTGAACCGACCTGCCCTAGCTCCCAATGTCAGCCCGCCTTAGTGACGTGTCTCCTCACAAAAAACCAGTATAAATACATGTCGTATATTCTAATTTTAGTCATCCAATTCGATGAAAATCACATAAATTCAGAGAGAAAAGATATAGAGCAACAAGGAGGCCGAGATGAAATAAAAGAAGGTTGTTTGGGGAATTTTTTGTTATGTTTTTTGGGTATTGAACACAACTTTCTAGCCACTAATTTATTCAAGAATTCATATGAGATAATTTCAAATCCAAAGTATCACAACGAAAGAGAAGAGGAATTTTTGGTGGACGTCTCAAGAATTTAACTCAAACTGTCTGTGGTTTGGACCATACTAAAATCTATATATATGTATCATCTATGGAAGCTCAAACATCTAGTAAATTTGGCACTTGTTAAAATTGGTTTGTGGGTGTGCATACATTGAAAAAAATAACCTATGAGAAGTCTCTTCAGGAAGGAAAACCACTAGTGACAAAGAAAAATCTCATTTTTGCAAGAAACTCGGACCCATAGCTTATCTCTTGGACGAGCATTTGACATTAGTCTCGGTCTTATAGTAGCTAGTGGAGGAATAAGAATTAAAGTCACCTGTGGTCATAGAATTGTTGGGGGAGCTCATTAAAACCTTGATTCCGTGTCATTCTTGGACATACATCACAATTTGGAAACTTTGAGGACAACTTCCTAACATAAATCAAACCTGTAGCTTACATTTATTGTGGATAATCCCATGGCTTCATCAATTGGATTGGATTTGTGGGAATTGCCAAAGTACAATGATATAATTTTAGAAAATTTGTGTTGAGCTGCCTTTGTGGCACTTTGGAGAATCTTTAGAATTATTGTTGAAGCAACATTAACATCACATATTGAATAATATTTTGACATTGAGATCAATATATTGGGAATATTATTGGTCATAGTTTGGTGCAGACTTCTTTGTAGAATTGATATACATCTTGAAGAAAACTTGGAGTTGTCTTGAGATATTATTGAAGACATCTTGAAGCACCTATTGAAGAACTTGTGAAGAAATACCTTCTTTGGAAAGTAAAGTGAAGACTCCCTTGAGAAGATTTTGAACAAGTCCTTGAAGAAGTTTATAGCGGGTGAAAAACTTGGGCTACCAATTGAAGACATACTGAAGGCACCCCTGGAGATCATGATACATCGTTGATTTCATCATGATGTAACCTTGGAGATATTTTTTTGGGTATGATGAAGAGTAGTGGTGATACCTTCTAAAAATAAAAGGTTTTCATTAATGATGTGGTGTGGAGACTAAGTGTGACTGGGCTCATTGAAGAAGACATTGGGAGCCGTGAAGAATAACCAAACACATCTTGACGAAGTGAAGCTAAGGGTTGGAGACTAAGAGGTTGGAGGCTGGTAGAGACAAGTTTGGTGACTTGGAAGATAGGGTTGGATCCCTAAAGGATAGGAGTCCTCAAGAGACTAGTTTGGAGCATGTACCAGAGATAGGGTTGGAGCCTTAGAGGTTGGAGCCTCAAAGTGCAAAGGTCAGTGCCTTGGGAAGATAGGTTTGGAGCCCTAGAGGTCAGATCCTAGTGAAGTCCAAGTTGGTGCTTGGAATAGTAGAGGTTGGCGCCTAGAAGGATTGAAGATTGGCATCTTCATCTAGGGTTGGAGCTCTATACTATTATATTGGATTTATTATAAAGAAGAGATTAATAAAAAAATTTATTCTTATTTTTCATTTTGTGCTCTAATTAGAATATATCTAAATTGGTAAAAGTAACAATTGAAAAGAAATATTTATTTACCCCCCTCTCAATATTTCCAACAAGGTGACTATCAAAGAAGAGCTCTAACTCTTGTACTTGTGAAGGAAAAGAAGACTGGTAGAAGGGTAGGTGTATTGGACCTAAGGACGAGTAGGCTTTGAAGGACTAAAGTAGTAGTCAAGTGGGCTAGCCAACTATCCCTAGTTCATTGTACTATAGAGGATTACATCATTGAGAATAAGGGAAACCTCCATATCCCTAGACTTGTCATCCTAGAGTAGCAGTATGGCAAAGTGGGCAGACCAAATAGTTGTTCACAACTGATCGAAAACCTTAAGTGTTGCAGACCTTAAAGGAAACAAGAGGTAGATAGAGGGAAAAAAAATTTGAGCCAACTTCAGTAACATAAAGGAGTTGAGTTTATTGATAGAGGCAGATTTAGGAGTTGCATAATGGGAGGAAAAATGACCTACCATATGTGTTCAATACATGCGGATTGAAAAAGCTATGTATGGCCACCATCAAAAAGTGGTTCAAGTGTTGTCTTGTTCAAGGTAGATTGGTTGTTAAAGGACTAACACCAAGCCCTAGTTGTATTCCTTATATCAATGTGATTTTAAAGGGATATCATCCCTGGTATGAGATCTATAGCCTATTCTATTATAGTTTTTAATTTAACAAATTTGTTTTTGAAAAAGTTAAAATTTTTCATGTGCACTAGTTTATTCCCTGATGAGTGTAGATTTTGTTGTGCAAAGTAGATGTGTTGTGGCACTTGAGTGTGTTTGCTTCAAATATTCCAAGACCAAACCCAAATTCTCATGTGTCATGGAAATTCAACATATTCCTTGTTCACATAAGAACTACCCATGACTCATCTTAGGTTACTCATGTCCAATCTCAACACATCCCACTTAACAAGTTACTAATACAAGGATCATCACATCCAAATATGGTCTTAAAACAATTAAGAAACACAATTTACATATTGATATCACATAAAACCTAGCATGTCATAAATGCCTTGGTACTATGTGGCATGTGTTAGCATCCCCTACATCACTTGGCATTCTTTTACGCTCCCTAAAACACCTTAGGACTTCCTGAAATGCCTTGGTACTTTAGCATACCTTGGTACTTCCTAGCATATAAACTTGACACTCCCTCCTTAACACAACTATAACTCATTAACACTCCCTTTCACACACTCTTATTCGTTCATTTCCATGCATTTTAATCTAGTGATTCCTTGTGTTTCACTGACACTCCTTAATACTCCCCAACACACATTTTCACACCTTAACACCTGGCACATCTTGGCATGTCACCTTAGCACTCTATAATTCCTTGGAACTACCTAGCATACCTTGTTACTCTCTCCTTAGCACAACTAAAGCTCATTGAAACTCCCAGTCGCAAAATATTATTCATTTGTTTCCATGCATTTTTACCTACTTCTCCCTTGTGTTTCGATAAAACTGCTTAACACTCCTTGGCATGTGTTGGTATACCCTAACACTTAGGACATATTCGCATATGGCCTTGGCCTCTAGCATGCCTTGACATTGCCTAGCATACCTTGTCATTCCCTCCTTAGCACACCTCAAACTCACCAGCACTTCCATTAATCACAAATTCTTATTTGTTCATTTCCACGGATTTTGACATATTTCTCCCTTTTATTTCCTTGTCACTCCCAATTAACACTTCCTTTCATGCATTGGCACATCTTGGTTTCATGCTGCCCTAACACCCTAGCATTCGTTAGCACTTCCAATCATGCCTTGTCACTGCTTCTTATCACACTTGGAACTCATTGACACTCCCTTTCACACACTATTATTCATTCATTTGCATTCATTATGACATATTACTCCCCTTATGTTTCTCTAGCACTCCCTAGCACTCCTTGGAACACATTGGAACACCCTGGACCTTGGAACATCTTGACACAATTTCCTATCACTCTATCATTCCTTGGCACTGCCTAGAATACCTTTTCACTCCCTCCTTAGCACACCTATAACTTGCTAAAACTCCCTATCACACTTATTCATTCATTTCCATGCAATTGAAAATAATCCTCCCTTTTTTTTCCTTGGCACTCCCTAGCATGCATTGGTGCCACATCCTAGAACCTAGCACATCTTGGAATGCCTAACATGCCTTGGAACTTTCTAGCATGTGTTAAAACTTTCTGGGATTCCTTGCCCACCTTGGAACTCCCTAGCTTTCATGCACTCATAGATAGCCTTACGTATTTTACAACTTGGGAACCCAACCAAGTCATTGAAAAAATAGTGTTGTGTCTATCCCAAAGTATCCCTTTGTCTTAAACTACTTTATCTATCCCCTTATCACAATTGTAGGTTTTCCTCCTGCAAGTCCTATTGTGAAATTCTCCTAAAACATTTCATCCATGGGACACCTATAATTCACTAACACTCCCTGGAAGACACTCTTATTCGTTTGTTTCCATGCACTTTGAAATAGTTCTCCCTTATAATTCCCTGACACTCCCCAACACTCCTTGGCATGCATTGACACTATTTGGTATGTGTTAGCACACCTTTTTTTCCACTTTATTTACATACCCTACCTTGAATGGAATCCTCATAGGTAAAATCATTGTTGAAATATTACAAAAGCAAAATGAGCCACACCATCTGTTTTTAAGGTTTCAAGGGGGGGATATTGGAAAATAACAATCTTATCCCCTATAGCCCTTAATACCGTCTCAATGCATAATTTAAATGGAATACTGATAACTAGACCTAAATGTAGGTCTCAATGTTCAAGGAAAAACCCAAATAGAAAGAATCACACCATGGCTTAAGCGTGGTATTGAGTTTTGGTAAAATCAATGACCTCCTTTCAAGATTATGAACTTGTTTTTACCATACCCAAATTTTAGATTTGAAACCCACATTAAGAAGGGGCGATTTTCACCTTAGCCTTTGGAACCTATGCCTAACACCAATCTATCCAATGGACTAGCTTGGATATTGGATATGTCAGGTGTTGGATTTCTGGTGTACCCAATCAATGCTTTTAAGGCCAACTCCCTAGCTCCAACTAAAATTTAGTCATATTGAAGAGGCAACTTGAAAAATCCTCCTAATAGGAGACATTTTTCCTTCCTTTTTATTGATTTACAACAAACCTTAATGCCTCTCCTTTCTTATCTTCCTATTCCTTTCTACAACAAAAAAAATTAATCGTATATCATAAAAAATTTATATAGGTAAGAATTACAAGAATTTTCATCAACTCATGGGGTACCTTTACACCTCAACCCATGCAAGTGGACCTAATTCCATGGTACAATCCATCACACTCTAATACAGTTTTAATTTTCTCCTCAAATTTAGGGCATACTAAACCTTACAATGCCAAATGGCTAAGCCATCTTAAAATTGTGTGAATTTCCCCTTAATGGAACACATTCTAGCTAGTGATCATAAAAAATAATGCACCAACACCACTAATGCACACCAAAATTCTAGGATACCCGTAGATGTGGCTTGCACCCAATCACTTAGATTACACCACCATAAAATTCACCTTCAAATTTGGATGTCCCAAAACACTAATATCCTAACCGAATATGGCCTATTTTTAGATTTGTGTAATTCACTCCTTATCAAATCCGTGCACCTCACTAACACTCCATGAATAATCTACTCCAATGGTCACCTTCCAAGTTCCAACACTTCCTTTTGCAACGCGATAAAACCACTTGTATATGTTGCAACAACCTTGGCAACTTATTTAGTGGGTCACACATATATTTCACATTTCTTCTTCGTCTCTAAAAGTGGTAGTGTTAAGGTGAGGGTATCAACTTTTACCAAGGAATGTTCACTTAATACCATTACCAATTTTCCTTCATGCAACTCGTGAAATATCTTAAGTTTGCTTCATAACTTTTCACGGTGCTTAACTTGCATGTTTGTACCTCTAAGTGAGACTACAATCCCCAAACCTCTCTAACTACTCCACCTCTTCAACCCTTTTTAGTTTCTTTTTAGACATGTACACATGTTTCAAACAAAACATAACACTAGCATCCAAAATGTGCATGCTCGTTTCATCTTTTAATGCCTCGCTGAAACCAAATTATCACATTGCTAAAAATGAAATGTTCACATCTTAAGGCAAAACACCTACTTTTCTTATGACAACCTAAGCTATGCAAGTGACTTGGAGAGGACTTAATTTTATCAATATTAAAACATAGGGTCTTACAACCCAATTCACACAACAATTTCAATATATTTAACCTAGAAAATGGTACGTATGCTAGTCCTTTCAAATTTCTCATATGAATTTCAAGAAACTAATACTTGTGTTTTAACTATCAAATCCACTTACTATATACTATTTTTTGTGTACACCCACCTAATATACAAGAACAATTAATTTTTTTCAATCAAACCAAGTTAAAAGCACATGTTTCCTCTATACACTTAAATTTTTTCAATAGAAAAGCACTCTTACATTCAAATTCCAAAAATACATGTTTACCTCTGTAGACTTTAACAACAAAAACATTACATAAAATTAACTATATTCAAATTAAATCATTATTATTATATTAAATAATCATACCCTTTGCACCACAACCAAAAACATGCAATAGCTTGTTAGTTCCTCAAATACAACAAATATCTTACTATGTAAGTAAAAATAAAAAATATTGTAATTATTGTTTTTCAAGAAGTGAAATTTGATCCTTTTTTAAAAAGTTGTATTAATTTTGCATTAAAAAATCCCTCCCAACCCCATTCTTTTTTAAGCTCCAGGACAAGTAGTATATGCTAGCTTTTCATAAGGTGAGCATGAAAATGAGATTGAAGAGAGTTAGGACTTATGATTTTACCAGCAGTAGACCCGATAACAAACCCCACCACTGGATTTTCGACCGTGCCAAGGTATGTTCGAGGTTCAAAATCGACTGTCTTATTTGCATCCAACGCTTGTATGTTTAGAATTTAATATTTGTGCTTGATATTATTACTTTTAGCAGGGATGGAATTAGCATTTGATGAGTCTGAGGGCCCATTTATTATAATAAAGGAGAAGTAGCATAGTACCAGAATACGAGGCTTATATCCTCAAAGGCCAGCACTTCGGCCACCAGGGCCATTGCAAGAATCTCTGGACCTCACTCAGCCTCAAGGGAATAGAAAATATGCTCCAGAGCCTGACAACGATGTCACCATTAGTAAGTTCTTGTTCCATTTATTCATTATCTATTTTTAGATTGTTGAGAACCATTAAATTTTGAAAATAAGTAGCATTTACTTTAAAAAAAGGTTTGATTCACATTAGAAATTGCTTAAAAAAAATTATATATATTCTACAATGAGTGAAATAAAAAAATACTCTATGACCTGTTCACTCTTTCTCACAAAAAGTGAATCCAAATGAGCTAGATGCTCTACATAGGTTGATGCCTGCCTATGAAAGCTATCGAAAATTGGTGAATGGATTTAGGTGTCACCAATTGCATTTTCTGTAGGGCTCTACTTGGCATAGAGGTACTTGTGGTGGGCCTTTCACTGACCAAGAGCCACCTACTTACCTACTCATATACTCATTTCTCAATAGATTGCCAAAGCTCCATAAGAGATGCTTGGAAAGCAAAGTGTTTGCTTAATAATATTAAAAAATACTTCTGCTGGATCTACGCCCATCAAAGGTTTTTTATGCTGTTAAAAAAATGATGTTTCTCTATTTGTAGTGCAAAACAATAGTTTTGGCCCATTGGTAACTATAGTTTGAAGCCTTGTGGAATATGTCTAAGCATTTTAGCATGTTGTTGAAAGTATTATTTTATTTTATTTGGAATTTAAACTTTGAGATAATTATAATCACGAAATTTGATCTTAAACCTAATAAAATATCATATCGATCATATAACTTTTTGATTAGAAATTATTTTCTCTGGTTTCTTATACCATCTCAATGTTTTGAAATTTGATATTTAGAATAGAGAAGGATTAATTTTTATGTTTCGTATTTAAGATTCAATCCACCAAAAGTTCTGAATTTGGAATGACAATGAGATAGACAATCAACAAATCATTTGTGTCTATGACTTCAACATTGATGAAAAAAATCACACCAATGATCTGTTTCCGCATAACCAAAATGCCAACCATCTCAGTTTTTAGTCACAAGTATACTTTTATAGTTATTATTGTAGAAAAGGAATTCATTAAAGAGAGGGAAAAGGAAGCTTGCACAACTAGTAAGTATTCCCTCTATAGTTGTATGAGACTCAATGTTTACAACTCTTCTCAGAACATGGGACAGATGGCATGCTTTCATAACCTCGTTATACATGGAAAGCCTTGGTTACTCCTTAAACGTGCACTTGGGTACTTGAGTCATGTCTGTTGATAATTATATAGTAGACAAGGTACACACTTGAATCACTGTATCATCAATTTTTCTTTACAAAAATTCAAAGTGCTTAGAAATCATCATTTCTGTCTTTGAACCTAGAATTAGAATAGAAGGACTTGGTGTGTGAAGACCAATCTTGTTGAAATCCTTATACAACAAGCTTAACAAGTCAAATATTTTTTGGATACCCATTACAACATGGGTGCACAGATGAAACTGATGGTTGATGCCTGAGAATATACATTTTCTAATTGGTGTTTGTATATCCTTCCATTGCATCATATTCATCATTCATTAATGCCTTACTTACACCTCTGTAATTTGGTACTGTAATTGACTTCATGCAAAAATATAGCAATAGAGGCATGAATTATACCCTATTGATGGAAATAAGTCTGAAAATCCAATCTCTGTGTGATGGATCCAGACTCTCGAAAGGTGGCTGCATCATCTACACATCAATGGCATCTAATGATATGTGGCTAATATGCTCATCTTATCCTATTATAGAGCAATGACAAGGCATCAATAGGAATTTTATCTAGAACATTATGGTATGACTGAGTTTGGAATGACTGTGTCAAATATTTTCAATGGAATCTACATAGGAGGCAGAATGGTTAAATCCTCATTCCTATAGGCACATGTGGTAGAAAATTAGCCCTTATCAGATCCATATCTCTTATTTCTGTAGTGCCAACTATTGCATACTTATTTCCACTAGGGATGACTCTAGTCGTTGTGACTGTTTGGTAGAATAGAAGGCATGAATAGTAATTGTATTACTTTGGGACACTCAACTCTTTATAGGCCAGATTTTGTAGCAGAAAAACAATGCATTTGAAATGAAGATTAGACCTGTAGCATGATTTGGAGACATATAACAACAAAAATTCACTGAGACAACATTAAAATCTAGCATGAAGGAGACTATAGGGATATGATGATGTGGCTACGATTTGTAGACCAATTTCTGGGAAGATCGTATAGATTGTATTGATCATCAAAACAAGAGTTGAAAGGTATGCTTTTAGATCTATAAAACTAAGTTCTTTGTCCATATTGGATAATTCCTTGCCTGGAATAAGTTTTGTTTAAAATAAAAAATCAAGAAAACATTCCACATTGAGAGATCAAAGGACCCCTTAACTCATCCATCACACAAATACCTAGGATGAACTCTCTTACTAAGCAAGTTATTTTAGGCAATATCACACAATGAATGACAAATTTTAAGGTAGAAAAAGAGTGCATAGCACTAAAGGACTCCACTGATTTTTCTAAGGTTGGTTTTCAGAAATAAGGAATCATTTTAAAGATGTTTGACTCTGAACAACTGGCATAATAATTGAAATGGTCAAGAAGTGCATTTTTTTTTCATGGTGGTTGACGAAACCATGTTCCCGCACACATGTACCCATTACATCCACGATCAGAAAATATTTTTATACCCTCCCAAGGGGATCTACCACCAAGCATACACAAAATGACTAACCCTGAGGGTGTCAAAGAGATATGATCCTATGACCTCCCATTTGGAAAAGTACTTAGTAGCAAGGACTTAACCAATTGAGCTAACCCTTGGGGCTGGAAAACAAGTGCATTATTAAAGTAGGTTCTGTAAAATATTTGTGTGCTTTAAAGAGTTTGGAAGATAATCCCATACTTTGAGGATAATCCCTAGAAAAAAATGGAGTTGTCTAACAACGCTTGATCTTTCTTGCACATATCTACAAGAGTTGTTTATCTATCACAAGTTTGATGGAGTTTTTTATCCTTATTTAGAGTGCTCCACTATGAAGACAAGTAGTGTGTGGAGCCCTTAGACATGGTCAAAATGTGCATTTTTTAGGAGTTATAAGGCAATGAGAATCCATGGAAGAAAATGACACATTGACACATTCTCTAATTCCAAAGATAACCCCATATTGAGGGACATCATTCTTTTTAGGAGAATGGTTTTATAACTTAATACTAATATGCATACAATGTGGTTCTACTTGTAGTTCTCAATACTTTAGAAGCCTGCTATTTGTGGTTTACCCTTACAAAAATCATGCCCAACTTCTCTGAATTATTATAGCATTCCCAATATAATGAATTTAGCCTATAGGTTCTGCATGTATAATGGCATCACTAGAGATAATTACCAGAATAAATCACTTGAGTAGAAGTTCCTTTGTGGAAGCCTCGTAGGTATATTTTTGTGTGCAAATTCCTAGACTTCTCTAGAATTTATATTGTTGATTTCCTTTTCTCTCAGATTATATTATCCTTCATTGTTAATTTATTATTATTTGGTACAAATGAGTTGGACTAGTGTAAGGGTTGAAGTTTCTCCAGTGGGCTTCAAAATCATATGAGGTTTTTTCTTAGCCGAAGACACAAATCACACCATGTTGAAATTCAAGTTTTTTTTCTCCTTAAGAGTCCAGTCATACTCTTAGACTAGTACTGGTTCAATGATCCTTTGCCAAAGTGCTCTCAATGATAATTATTCTAACATGAAAAGTGATGAATACCCTTAAAGAGAAGTAGGTGCTCCATACTAAAGGTCTTGATACTTCTTTATGTTCCATGTGTCAAGAATTTGGAGGGTTGGATATTAATACAAAATTCTCTTCTTGATAATTACTTGTGAGCTTCCTTGGATTACTTATGTATTCTCTTCTTTAGCTTAGTTAATATTTCATCAAGTCAATTATCAAAATACACGAGAAACACAAATTAGGCTCCTAGGACCAAGGAAAAACCTCTCCCTCCTGGAGAGGAAAAAACACGATAAATTCTTCTTATAGATCTTCAAATGAAAAGAACCATGGCCCAAACATAGACCCTTGACCTATGAATGCTTCTAAGACCTTATTACTTCTTATTTTGAAATATTCCATGTTGATCTTTCCTTCTTGCACCAGTATGTATTTTCCTTTCTTTTATTAACTATGAGAGGGAAGGTAAATCCTAGATTTACCTTCCTCTCCTTTCTTATCAACCAGTGACCCTTAATTTTTCACATCCACTTCAGATATTCACATTGAAAACTTGATTCTGTCATTAGTGAAATTTCCTGAATAGCTTCTTCCAAAATTGATAGCAACATTCAATTACATAATAGTAAATAACATACATCATGATGATCTGTAATTCTTCCTATACTTACCACTGTTCCACCTCAGATAAAAACGACACGTATTAATTGCAGTATTACAGAGGGAAATCCATCCTTTAGATCCACATTGTATTATCAGGTAGGTACATGACAGTTTTGACTTCGTTACACTTATTAACATATCAGATAAATTTTTCACTGAAACACTTCAATTTACTTCAAACTCCGCATTTGATTTATGTGTAAACTCTGCACTCGGTCATATATATTACCCGCACTTATTAATATGTATACTCTGCACTTTTTCACAGGTATAATCTGTATTTTTTCATATGCATTATCTGCACTTCTTCATATGAATAATCCACACTACATTACCTGTATTATCCACATTTCATATTATAGAGACCATCGAAAAAAATTGTGTACAAATGATCCGCAAGTTTAGGTATATATAGTGGATTGTTCCAGATATTAGGCCAACTTGAAATGTATTTTATTCAAAATTTAATGTGGCATTATTCACTTCTCTTCCATCGTTTATTGAGGGATATTTTTGGTCCTATCTTCCACCATAGTTTAAGGGTTGTTCGGTGTCCTTCTTCCACAAGATATTAGAGCATATATTTGCTATACTAGATCCTTCATGAACATGACACTTAATTACATTTTATACCTAGAAGACACAAACCTAATAGACATCAAGAAGAATTCTATTAACCTATATAAAAAAATCTTGCTCATGAAACACATGAAGAAAGTGAAAAAAAATACATTTTATTACATTTGTCTTCTTCTTTACGTAAAATACATAATTACATAGTCAACATGAAGACCAACCTAGTTACACTTTTCAACACTCCCTCTTAACTAGGGAGGTATTCATATAGGTACATGGTCACTTTCAAACTGAAGAATATTATCAGAATTATCAGATTGGTAATCACATCTATATAGCATCATATCAACCATAATTGTCTTAGTGCAAGGCCTTGACTAACAACCCCATCTCTAAACGAGACAATGGGCTACAATGATAGAAAGATACACGACTAATAGACACCATAGTCATTTTCTCTCGAAGGTAAATACCCCACCTAGGTGTTCCTAGAGTATGACCTTCTTGGAGTATTCTTCTCTTGGGTATTTGTTGACGGTTGAAAATGTCTCACCAGCAATAAATGGATCTTCCCGGTGCAAAATCCCAACTAGACTCTACACCATTTGGTTTGGGGATCCCATCAGTTATGTAGGCCCAGTTGCCATTAAATTGGTGAAGATGTTTTGCGGATAGAGAGGGGACTAGCTGGGATGGAGAATGCATGGATGTTGAATGAATACAAGTCAGTGATTGACGAATGCCATGTGAAACATAATACCATGAATAGCAAAGAGAAATTTAAAGCATGAAACCTATGAAAAGAATTGTTAGCAAAAATTTACCAAGTTCATACTTATTGCAAGATTCACTTAACAAACAAGAAAATTTTGAAAATTGTTAAGTGTTTCATTTATCAACTATGCACATCCCAATAAATATTTTAAGAAAATATCGACAAAGAAGTTCACCAACATTTATTTAAATTACAACATCATATATCATCCACGTGTTTCAAGGAAGCTCATAACATAAGGGAATACATAAGTAGAAATGTGCACCAATATTTGAAAGAAGAATTCATTCATTTGAAGAGACCATATTCATAGCATAACCACACAACAAACTTCCATTGGATTCAATAGTGATATCCAGTAACAGCTCTTTGTATTCATCAAGAGGCATCCATTCAATAAAAATCAATGTGTCCCTCTCAAAATTCCACAACCAAAAATTCCTTTACAAAATAACTAGAAGATGTACATATAGGTTGAGGTGACTCTTGGGTTTCCCGTGACCTTTGGTATTCCCCGACTCTTGGGATTACTTGCGACTTTGTGACCTTGTGACCTTGCGACCTTGCGACTTTGCGACCTATGCAACTTTTTGAGCAATGCGACTTTGTGACTTTGTGACCTATGTGACTTTGCGACCTATAAGACTTTGCGAACAATGCGACTTTATGACCTTGTGACCTATGCGACTTTGTGACTTTTGGACCTTGCGACCTTGCAACTTTTCAACCTTGCAAACTTGTGACCTTGTGACCTTGAAAATATACGAACTTTTCCACTTTGCGACCTATGTGACTTGACGACCTTGCGACTTTGTGGCCTATGCGAATTTGTGAACAATGCGACTTTGCAACCTATGCAACTTTGCGAAAAATGTGACTTTGCGACCTTAGGACCTACGCGACTTTGCAACTTTTCGACCTTGCGAACTATGTCACTTTGCGACCTTGTGACCTTTGCGACTTTGCGACCTTGCGACTTTGCGACCTTGCGACTTTGTGACCTATGTGAATTTGTGACCTTGCGACCTTGTGACCTCATGAGCTTGAGACTTTGTGACTTTGTGACCTTGTGACCTATTCGAATTTGCGACTTTGTGACCTTGCAACCTATTCAAATTTGCGACCTTGCGACCTTTGCGACTTTTCAACCTATGCAATTTTTGCGATTTTACGACCTTGCGACCTTGCAAACTATGCGACTTTGCGAACTATGCGACTTTGTGACTTTGCAACCTATGTGACTTTGCGACCTATGCAACTTTGTGAACAATGCGACTTTCCAAGCTTGCAACCTATGCGACTTTGCCACTTTTTGACTTTGAAACCTTGCGACATTGTGACATATCCGACTTTGAAACCTTACAACCTTGCAACCTTGTCACTTTGCAACCTATGTGAATTTTCAACCTTGCGACTTTGCGACCAATGTGACTTTGCGACCTTGCGACCTTCCAACCTTGAGACTTTGCGACCTTGCGACCTTGCGACCTATGTGAGTTTGTGACCTTTGCGACCAATGCGACTTATGCAATTTTGCGACCTTGCGACCTTGCAACCTCGGAACCTATGTGACTTTACGAACTATGTGACTTTGCAAATTTGCGACCTATGTGACTTTGTGAACAATGCAACTTTGTGACCTTGTGACCTATGCGACTTTGTGAATTTGTAACCTTACGAATTTATGACCTTGTGACCTTTGCAACCCATGTGATTTTCTGACCTTGCGGCCTATGCAACTTTGTGACTTTTGCGATCTTGCGGCCTATGAGACTTTGCGACTTTTGCAACCTGTGACCTAGAGTCATTTGCGATCTGTGACCTTGAGTCATCTGCAATCTGCGACCTTCAGTCATATACGACCTACGACCTGGGATCATCTGTGACCTATGAACTAGGATCATCTGCGACTTGCGACCTAGGGTTATTTGTGACCTGCGACCTTGAGTCATCTGCGACTTGCGACCTGCGACCTTGAGTTTTTATCCATTCTACATTTCTCTTTCGGCGATCTTTGGTTTTCACAGCAAGATGCCTTTTCCTGCATATTAGTCCTGTGCAAGTGACCAGGTGCCTTTGAGCTTAAAGTGAGGCTCTTGGGGATTCCTGAGGATCCACCTCGCTTTGATAGGGTCCTCTTGCTTGCTGGAAAAACCTTGGCTCTTCGTGAAAACCAATAGCATCGACATGGATGGTTGGAACCTCATATTGTAGAGTATTTTAATGGTGTTGTGCCAATGGACTCTTAATGAAACAAATACGTTGTTCGATTTATACTGATAGCACCTTTAACCAATTTTTTGAAAGGAATGATATGAGAACAAGTTAGCTCTCGGTAATAATGAGAAAAACAAGTGAATAGAAAAAATAGCTCATTCGAGGAGCAGCAACATTGAAATATCCAACCTAAGATATTGCAACTTATTTCAATTGCTTGAGCATCTATAAGTTCGGAAACCGGCTTAAAACTTATATACCCTAGAGCAGGTGAGAGATAACAAGAAAATTGGGTGAGGTGACAGGGCTATGCAGAAATAGGCCATGGGGATATTACCGATTGAAGATCAAGTTGAAAACTTATGGGGTTGAGCAAGCAGAGGGGGACCCAAAATTTTAAATATACCTAAAATTTTGGGTGGTATTGTAGCGACTATAACAGATGGTGAACCACTGGTAGAATTCAACATCTTTGTCAAAATCCCAACAATAATATGAGTCTAGATAATGATGAAAGGGAATATTGAATAGGTTTTGTGGGTACTCTTTGTATTACTTTGGCCTTTACAGATATGTCCAATCCTTGTGCCTTAGCTAGGTCTTGTTAATTAGAAAACGTCAAAGTGGGATTTCACGGATGCTAGTAGTTTGATGACGATGTAGAGAGCAAGGCATCGGGCTTATTATATTTAGAATTTTAAAATAAGTTTCAGAGTTGCTCCACTGGCAGTAGGCATAGACAGTACCCCGGCCGAGTCACTTCAAGAAATTACAAACATTGCTTCGCTGCGAGTGAGCCTGGTTAGTACCCTAGTAGATTCATTGTGTTACCTCTTTGCACAAGATGCCTTTCTCAATCCTTTACCCTTATTTATTTCATGTGCTCATGGCACTTATTTTTCATGGTCAGATGAGGGATCCAGACTTATTTTATGGGCAAGATAGGTTGTTTCTTGTTTGACAGAATCTAAAAGATATTCTGATTTAGGTTTGCCCTCATGCCAAGCCTTCACATCCCATCTACCACCCACAGGCTAAATGTGCAAAACATATCATTAAGATGTTTGAGACAATGCTGGGCACAAGGCTCAGGTTACGGGTATAGGCCATTCAAACTCGTTAGGGTTCCCCACAAGCAACCGACTCATATCTTCATGGCTAATGAATTTAAAATCATAGGAATTATGTTGAGAAAGTGACTTTGATGACCTGTTCTGAGAGAACTTGCCTCTTGAGGTAACCATCATAACCTCACGAAAAAAATGGAGTTAGGGTTTCAACAATTAGGGAAAAACAAGTAAGAAACATCATCAGGATTTTGATGCATGCAATGAGGTAAAAGAAATCCATCCTGCTTTAAACTTGTGCAAGGGAAATTAAGAAGGCTAGTATGGGCACTGAGGGTTTCAAGGCCCTAGGTTCAAAGAGGGCTCATGTAGTGGTATGCAATGTATGAAAACTTTTACAGCTATCTTAACAACCAGTGCAAATGATGCGAAGAATAATGTGTACAACGCGATGCAACAGACGAGGCTTATGACGCAATGAAATGCCATGTGCGAGAAAGATCAACTAGTTGCAGGTGGAAAAAACAAGGAAAAGCACATGCAGTGATTATCTGAACATTATGTAGCAATAAGCAAACTAAAAGAGAAATGAGTGTGAAATAAATGGAAAATTATAATGCATAAATCTACTGACCGTAAGAGAAGACAATGAACATAATTTTAAACCATAAAGCAAAACTTTCGCAATAAAACCTAATTAACAACTTGAACCAACAAAATTTTATTAACAAATCCTAGCTAGCCTAAACCTAAAACCCTAGTTTAACTAAAGAGGCAGTCGGGTTATGTGAAACCAGCTTTCCAGTGTAGCCACCACTTTAGTTCCCATCCTGTAAGAACCAAAATGTTCATAATTAGAGCTAGCATACAAAATTGTTCACCAACAATAAGACTTACCTGAAGATCATGTGCAACAACAAGAAGGTCATGGCTAACCAAAGAACGTGCCAGAATGGATTGTTCAAGCTGAATTTCACTTTCATCCTGATGTACCCTAAAATCATCTATAAATGACATACATCCATGTGTGCACAACCCTAGATCTGACAGAAGTGAGGTCAAACATTTCCTATTTTTAGGTATATTCATTGGATAGGATTCGTCAAACCAGCTGGGAATCTCATCATGATGTTGAGGATGATCAATTTGATGGAATGGGAAAAATAGACATCTGCCAAGCGAATTTGAGGTGCTTGCGAATCCAAGTGCATAAACCCTAATTTTGAAAACCCTAGTTCAAAGTTGTCCCTGGGTTTCGTCGAGGCTAAAAGGATCTAAAGTAACCATCATCAGAGGCTGAAGTACCTCATCGTATTGGAAAAACCCTGAAACTTTGAGCAGGGGGCTTTCAAACTTCGATGGTTTCGTGAGATCAAATGGCAAATGGATGTGATCATTATTTGTGGTGATTGGATGATCGTTAGTGGGATTATTATTAATTAAGTCAAATGTTTGTGCACTGATAGATTGACAATCTAATGTATCATATTCTTTATATTTCCTAGGATGGGATGAATTGACCAGAAAAATTTCAGGCAATAGAGAGGTTTGCAAAACATCACATGGTTGTGCCTGAATGAAACTGGTACTGGGGGGGAAACAACCGAAAATATTAGAGACAATGGCTAGTGTTTTCCTTCCAGTGAATAAACTAGGGTACATCGGTTGTTCTATATTAGCTGTTAGGGGATAGAAAGATGTGCTTAGAGAAACATCACTCAAATGGAAGGCTTTCCCAAATGAGCTGACATCCGGTGCGATTATTCTGAGAGGAGTGTGATACGTGGGAACCGTAATTTTAGAAGCCCTAATTCAAGAAACCCTAATTGGACATGTTTCAGGGGTCTAATTAGGATTGTGAGAACTTGAAATAATCAACAATAGAAGCTTAATTGCTTTGATTCCCTGATGGGTCCCTACATCATCACATAGCAAGTCATCAAATTTCAGTGGATTCATAAGGTCGACAAATAGATGCGAATGATAGCTCTCAGAGGCATGAGTGAATATTTTTTCAAATGAGTAGTGATCATTGGAGCCATCAATTTTATTAGGTTAGGTACCTGGCATGTTAGGCTCCCATTGGATTGAAAATGAGGATTAAACAGTGAGATAAACATCCTGAGATTGTTGAGACATAAGGTTTCTTTCTTTACCGATTAAGGACTGTGGATGGAAGATATCAGGAGTAAGAGATTCATCATCCTTGTAGTACGATTTTGAAACATCATCCCTGTGTTCATCACTACCACCAACACTAGTAGAAGAAAGTTCTAAATTATTTGTAAAAACCACGGGTGCGTTAGACTTAAGAAATGAATCAGGGAATAATGGATGAAATTATTCAAATGAGGGATTACCAATCGTACCAAGACTTTCACCTCACATATTATAGTCATCCGGAGGGAAAAATGAGCCTGCATGAATGTCATGGTGCATGGATTTTACAGGAAAATCAACTTCATTTGAGACAAATACCAAGTTATTGTTGATAGGTGAATGACATTTAGGACTAGATCTAGGCTTATGTTCAATGGAATCGAGATTGGTTTCATTAACATGAAGAGATTTTAAATCAAATATTTTTTTGAGTCTTGATTTGACAGGGAGTATGAAAGATGCAGAGGTGATACAACATGGTTCATTTTCCTGCAAGCATATTTCATCACTTAAACTATTTGCGAAAAAAAATCCATTAGGTAGAAAATCAAGAGGAGGATGAGACATGTCACAAATAGTAAGTTCCTCCTTGGAGGCTTGAAGTTGTTCCTGAATTAGAGAGATGAGAAAGAAAATATTTGAGACTGAATTTAGACAGTTAGTAACTTGAGGATTACCATGACATCCATAAGGATCAAGATTTATTTCAGATTGAAGGTGTTGTAGAGAAACCAAAACCAACTCTTGAAACTGTTTAGTTAAATATGCCAAATCGACATCTCTTTCAGGGAACTCAAAAAAAGTATGAACAAATCTAATAGAAAAATCCTCTATAGATTCATAAAGTTTCATTCTGATATCATTTATCCTTATTAATACATCTTGAAAATTGTACCTGTGAAAAGCTTGTTGAAGCTCAACGATGAGTTGCTCAAACAAATGGATGGAAGTTGCTGGTAGCGTGCGACACCATTTCTTGACGCGTCCTCCAAGGGTGAGGGAGAAAATAACACAAGAAAACTCCTCATCATCAATTTCGTAATATTCACAAAACTTAACAAAATCAGATAGGTGGTCGGTTACGAAAATTTCATTTTCACCATCGAACTTCAACTGAGACAAGTGATAGAGAGGTTCATTGGGGATTAAGCATCTACAAATAGATAAAACCGATAAACATCTCGGGAGTATGATTTTGGGATGAGAAATTTATAGATATGAGACTAAAATGTAGGCTCTAAAGGCTCAGCTTGTCATCAGGCCCTCCTTCTAGCACCAAATTTTTGGACGATTGAAAATGTCTCGCCAATAGTAATGGGATCTCCTGGTGCAAAATCCCATCTAGACTCTACAACGTTTGGTTTGGGGATCCCATCCAGAATGTAGGCCCAGTTGCCATTAAATTGATGAATATTTTTTATGGATAGAAAGGGGACTAGCTGGGATGGAGAATGCACGGATGTTGAACGAATACAAGTCAGTGATTGACGAATTCCTTGTGAAACATAATACCATGAATAACAAAGCGGAATTTAAAGCATGAAACTTATGAAAATCATTGTTAGCAAAAATTTACCAAGATCATACTTATTGCAAGATTCACTTAACAAATGAGAAAAAGTTCACAATGGTTAAGTGTTTCATTTATCAACTATGCACATCCCAATAAATATTTAAAGAAAATATCGACAAAGGAGTTCACCAACATTTCTTTAAATTAGAACATCATATATCATCCACGTGTTGCAAGGAAGCTCATAACACAAGGGAATACATAAGTAGAAATTTGCACCAATATTTGAAAGAAGAATTCATTCAGTCGAAGATATCATATTCATAGCATAACCACACAGGAGACTTCCATCATATTCAATAGTGAGATCCAATGACACTTCTTTATATTCATCAAGAGGCATCCATTCAATAAAAAGTAATGTGTCTCTCTCAAAAGTACACAACCAAAAAATCCTTTACAAAATCACTAGAAGATGTACATATAGGCCAAGGTGACTCTTTTGTTTTCTGTGACCTTTGGTTTTCTGAACTCTTTGGATTACTTGTAACTTTGCAACCTTGCGACCTTGTGACTTTGCGACCTATGCAAATTTGTGACTTTGCGACCTATGCAACTTTGCAAACAATGCGATTTTGCAACCTTGCGACCTTGCGACCTTGTGACCTTGAAAATTTGCAAACTTTCCCACTTTTCAACCTATGTGACTTTGCTATCTTGTGACTTTGCGACCTATTTTAATTTGCAAACAATGCGACTTTGCGACCTATGTGACTTTGTGACCTTGCGACCTATGCGACTTTGCGACTTTGCAACCTTGTGACCTATGCAACTTTTTGACCTTGTCACCTTTGCGACTTTGCGACCTTGCGACTTTGCGACCTATGCGACTTTGCAAGCTTGCGACCTTACGACCTCGTGACCTTGAGACTTTGCGACTTTGCGACCTTGCGACCTATGCAAATTTGCGACCTTGCGACCTTTGCGACTTTGTGACCTATGTGACTTATGTGATTTTATGACCTTGTGACTTTGCGACCTCGCTACCTATGCAACTTTACGAACTACGTGACTTTGCGACTTTGTGACCTATGTGACTTTGCGACCTATATGACTTTGCGAACAATGCGATTTTGCGACCTTGCGACCTATATGACTTTGCAACTTTACGACTTTGCAACCTTGTGACCTTGCGACGTATGCGACTTTGCGACATGGCGAGCTTGCAACCTTGCCACTTTGCAACCTATGCAAATTTTCAACCTTGGGACTTTGCAACCTATGTGACTTTGGGAACTTGCAACCTTGCTACCTTGAGACTTTGCGACTTTGCGACCTTGCGACCTATGCGACTTTGTGACCTTTGCAACTTTGCGACCTATGCGACTTATGCGATTTTTTGACCTTGCGACCTCGCGACGTATGTGACTTTTCAAACTATGTGACTTTGCGACTTTGCAACCTATGTGAATTTGCGACCTATGTGACTTTGCGAACAATGCAACTTTGCGACCTTGCGACCTATGTGACTTTGTGAATTTGTGACCTTGCGACCTTTGTGACCTTGCGACCTATGTGACTTTGCAACTTTTGTGACTTTGCGACTTATGCGACTTTGCAACTTTCGCGACTTGCAACTTTGTGACTTTTGCGACCTGTGACCTTGAGTCATCTGCGACCTACGACCTTGGGTCATATGCGACCTAGGATCATCTGCGACCTGCGATCTAGGATAATCTATGACTTGCGACCTAGGATCATCTACAACTTACAACCTAGGGTTATTTGTGACCTGCAACCTTGATTCATCTGCGACCTGCAACCTGCGACCTTGATTTTTTATCCCTTCTTCATTCCTCTTTCGGCGATCTCTGCTTTTCACAGCAAGATTCCTTTTCCTGCATATTAGTCTTGTGCAAGTGACCAGGTGCCTTTGAGATTAAAGTGAGGCTCTTGGGGATTCATGAGGATTCACATTGCTTTGATAGGTTCCTCTTGTTTTTTGGAAAAAACTTGGCTCTTCGTGCAAACCAATAGCTTCTACATGGACGGTTGGAACCTCATCTTGTAGAGTATTTCAATGGTGTCATGCCAATGGACTCTTAATGAAACAGATACATTGTTTGATGTATACTAATATAATGTTTAACGAATTTCTTGAAAGGAATAATATGAGAATGAGTTAGCTCTCGGTAATAATGAGAAAAACAAGTGACTAGGAAAAATAGCTCATTTGAGGAGCAGAAACATTGAAATATCCAACCTAAGATATTGTAACTTATTTAAATTTCTTGAGCATATCTAAGTTCAGAAACTAGCTCAAAACTTATATACCCTAGCGCAGTCGAGAGATAACAAGACAAGTGGGTGAGGTGACAGGGTTGTGCAAAAATAGGTCATGGGGATATTATCGACTAAAGGCTGAGTCAAAAACTTAGGGGGTTGAGCAAGCAGAGGGGGACCTAAAATTATGAATATACTAAAATTTTGGGTGGTGTTGTAGCGACTACAACAGTAGCCAACCCTCAAAGAATATCGGTCCACGAATAGTCTTATCTTGAATTCCCTATCTCATTCTCAACGAGTATCAAATTCCAGATGATTACGCAATCCTTAATTCTATCTTCTAGGTGAAGACCAGAATGATGTGTCTATCCATTCTGTTCACATGGCGACACTAAGACTTATGGTTGTTAGTCCTGGTATAGTGCACGACACATGTAATAGAGAATCACATACGTCAATCCCTCTTAACACATGAAGGACATACTTCAAGTTTCTTCCAAGCAAGAAAATTACCACCAGTTTCCCTCTCAACCAGGGTGCTGCAGCAGCAATCTAGCTACTCATGAATAATTCCTCCCCTTGATGTCATGGAATTTGATATTGAGGAATATTCAACTTTTGGATTCATAGGGCACAAATCATCCATCACTTTGATTCACGAGTCATGTACATTATCAGAAAGTGATTCATCGATCTTTCTCATCTGGTCCACCATTATGCCATGCTACTTTCATTCGAATCATATTCAAGGATCATACATCCTTACTCATGATTAGTAGCCCTACACAAATTCATCCAGATAAACATATACATATGAAATTTTGAAACAAAATTTCTCTCATTGATGATCTTTAACCATAATATCTTACAGTAGGCATTGACATCCTTTATTCAAATTGACACATATCCTAATAATATGTTTTGTCAAGGGTCTTCCTCTTTACCAGACTTCTTTTAGACTGTACATATCCTCCTAGGAGATCTCCTAGTAACATATTCTTAGCTTTCGAATGATAACTACTTCTTGACATGGTTTCATTTCATGATGTCTTCCTTCCTGCACTTTCTTCATTCCCTGGAACTTACACATTTTCTAGTTCCTTGTTCATATACAACCACCTCATATTACACTAGGATATATATATATATATATATAATGTTGAGTTCATATGTTGGTGCATCGAGAGATATTCTTTCATAGATCATACTTATACATATAGAATTCTATTGCCTGTAACCATATGACATGACTTTACAACATCCAGTGTCACAATATAAATATATACATACATCGTACCTTTTTCATTTAAGTTATCCTTCAGTAGTTTTAATAGAATGACGAAATTCATTCCTTTCGCCTGCTCCATAAATATGTCATCACATCCCATAATTATATTTTTCATGATTACCCTTGATCTTGATGACTGCCTTCCATCAGTGTAGTTACTAGAGAGGTTTTCCTAGAGTTTTTTTACCAAGAACTCCTACCATGATTTGATTAGGATGCTACACTGCTTCCTATCATACAACCAACAGAAATCATTTAAAGATGAAGATGATCATAGTGGAGAACCCTCGCTTCTTCTTTCTTATATTTCTTTGCATCAGGTTCTTATCTCATTTCTGAGACATGGGTTGCTTCCCTATTTCTCTTGTCCTTTTCAAATTTAGGACAATCTATTTTATAATTCGCAAGTTTATCACATCCAAAGAATCATTCTTTGTCCATACTATTATGAGGATCAAAGTTACTGAATCTTCCTTTCTTCCTTGATGTGACTTCAAAGGCTTTCTTCCCTTCACTTGATCCTGTAACACCTTTGGCTTTCAATATTGTTTCCTCCATTTTACATAGAGACCTTAAATTGTGAAATGGTGTGACTTATTTTTTCCCGAATAAACCTAAAGTTAAGTTTCCCCATTCATCTGATAGAGCTTTCAACACCACTTTAGTCATCTCTATGTTAGACATTACTTCTCCCAATTCCTGCAGATGATCTCAGAGAAATTTCTTCTTGTGAAGTACTCACAAAGAATAGCTCCACCAATTTCTTATATATTCCTTTTGATGATTATAGATTTGATACATCAGATATGAGAGAGTATTTTATGGATTTTGTAAGAATTCTTTGGGCTCTTATATCTCCCTTCATGTATTTAGCATGACTTCATTGTCCTTTTCTTCCATGTAGGAAAGTTTGAAACCCTAACCAGTTTGCTTTTTCCTTAGTAAAGAAGATATTTTGATAGATTTAGATAAAGTCATAGTTACTTACTTGAGAGAGTGACTTTCTCCTTCAACAGCTTCCTTGACGATGTTTGAAGATGAAGTCAAGAGTTTATTCTAAGATAGAAATCTTCAATGTAAATGTTCTTGAATCCTTGATGATAAAATATATCTTTAGAAATTTAAGTCCACCTTCTAACAATGTCTTGAATGTGAATCTGTTATGACAAAAGATGATTTTCTTGATTGAGTTGATCCTTTAAATGAGATAGGAGATCTTGAAGTATCTAGAGAGTCTTCCTTGCAAAATGATTTGAATTTTCAACCCAAACTTTGATCTTCACTTCCTGGAGTGTCTCCTTTTTCAAGCAACCCTTTATTTTAGCACCTTAGCTCTGATACCATGTTGAGAATTTGGAGGGTTGGAGATTAATACAAAATTCTCTTCTTGATAATTACATGTGAGCTTCCTTGGATAACTTATGTATTCTATTCTTTATCTTAGTTAATATTTCATCAAATCAATTATCAAAATACACAAGACATACAAATTAGGCTCTTAGAGCCAGGGAAAACCTCTCCTTCTTGGAGAGGAAAACCCACGAGAAATTCTTCTTATAGATCTTCAAATGACGAGAACCATGACCCAGACTTAGATCGTTTACCTATGAATGCTTTCAAGACCTTGTTACTTCTTCTTTGATGATCTTCCATGCTAATATTTCTTTCTTGCACTAGTCTGTACTACCCTTTATTTTATTAAATCTAAGAGGGAAGGTAAATCCTAGATTTACCTTCCTTTCTTTTACTATCCAACAGTGACCCTTAATTTTTCACATCCACTTTAGATATTCACATTGCAAACTTGATTCTGTCATTAGTGAAATTTCTCGAATCTCTTCTTCCAAACTTGACGGCAACTTTCATTCGCATCATAGTCAATCACATACATCATGGTAATCCGTAATTCTTCCTGTACTTACCACTTTTCCACCTCTGATAAAAATGACACTTATTGATTGCACTATTACAGAGATAAATCCATCCTTCAGATCCACATTGTATTCTCAGGTAGGTACATGATAGTTTAGACTTCGTTACACTTGTTAACATATCAGATAAATTTTGCACCGAAACACTTCATTTGAATTCAAACTCCGCATATCAATTCTGTGTAAACTTCGCACTATGTCATATATATTATCTGCACTTCTTTATATGTATACTTTGCAATTTTTCACAGGTATACTCCAAATTTTGTCATATGTATTATCCACACTTATTCATATGAATAATATGCATTGCATTACCTATGTTATCCACACTTCATATTACAAAGACCACTGAAAAAATTGCATACAAATGATCCGCAGGTTCAGGTATATATAGTGGATTGTTCAAGCTATTAGGCTGACCATCTAGCTATTTTTTAGGCTAAATTGAAATATATTTTATTCAAAATTTAATGTGGCATTCTCCACTTGTCTTCCATCATGGATTGAGGGATTTTTTTGAGCTAGTCTTCCAACATAGTTTGAGGCCTGTTAGGTGTCCTTCTTCCACAAGGTCTTGGAGCATATATTTGCTAGACTAGATCCTTCATGAACATGACACTTAATTAAATTTTATACCCAGAAGACACAAACCTAATAGACGTCAAGCAGAAGTTTATTAACCTATATAATAAAATATTTCTCATGAAACCCATGAAGCAAGTGGAACAAAATACATTTCATTATCTTTGTCTTCTTCTTTACATAAAATACATAATTACATAGTCAACATGAAGACCGACCTAGTTACACTTTTCAACACCATACTCATGAATATAACAAAGGGAATATCTTGACAAATAGATTCATTTCTAGGATGTCCTCTACTACCAAGAAAAGTGCATAGAATGGACCCTTTCATGACCATGATTTCCTCTACTACTAAGAAAAGTGCCCATAATGTATCCTTTTCTAATCTAGAAAACCTCTATGCTAACTGTTACACTCTTCTAAGGTAATATTTTCTCAAAAAAAATTTGCAACATCCACAAAGAACGGATCCGCGTGAAATATGTGCAAGAAATTTAAAGATCGTCTATAACAAACTATTACAAAATGGGTCTAAAGTGAGGACAAGTGACATTGGAAAGGTATCTCTGTCCTAACCTTCCTTACCAGCTAGTTGTAGATGATGTACATTTAGCTTGTGGTTGTATGCAAGCCATGGACTCCCTACCAAAAAATGGAGTTGTCTTAACAACCCTTGATCTACCTTGCACATATCTACACGAGTATCTTTTAGTAGTACTCCCACTATGAGTTGTGTATCTATTACAAGTTTGATGAAATTTTTTAGGCTTATTTAGAGTGCTCCACTATGAATAAAATTAGTGTGTGGAGCCCTTTGGCATAGTCAACATGCGAATTTTTTAGGATTTCTAAGGAGATGAGAATCGATGGCTGTTGGAAATACTGAGAGGGGGGTGAATCAGTATTCCTTTCAATTAGATCATTAGTTAATATTCAATTATTATCAGTGTTTGTACAATGATAGCAGCAAACAAGAGGAACACAAATTCACACAGTTTTTAAGGTGGAAACCCACTCCGGGACAAAAACCACCTAAAGCTTTTCTAATAATTCTTTAATATTCAACTCGAATTGAAAATAAAGCTCCAACTTCCTAGAATCTAGAAAAGAATTCTTCTCCAGCTCCCACTTGATGGATGCTCCAACACCCGAGATTCTTCAGTTGTCAACTGAATGGGTGCCCCAACACCCAATGAGCTACAACTCACCCTAGCACCACCCTTCCACCCTATAGAAGAATAAAATAAGAATGGACTCTCGTACCAGGGAAAATGGTCCACTTTACAATGATATAGAATGATGCAGAAGAAGAAGATATACTAGACCATAACCCCAACCTTGACACAACCACCTAATGAGATCCTAGACCTCCCAACACTGCCTCTTCAACCCTTGGCAGATAGACACTAGTACAATTTTTACAATAATGTATCTACAATGACTTAGTACAATGATACCTTTACAATGATTGTATGCAGTGCTGCCCACTTGAAGACTTCATATGATGAACTTCTTGCAGCTGTTATTCACCTTGCTTGTTACTCTTGTCATGCCACCCTATGCTGCACCTTGCTTTTCTTTGTTTCCATAGAAAGTCTGGTCCTTTGCAACCCTTGACAACACATGATCTAGCTTTTTCTTGCCTTCTAGGAGCTCGATATTGAATTTGGTGTATCTCTGTTATTTTAGATTCTCAATATCTGATTTTTGGTCCTATAGTCTCCTCTGAGTCTTCTTTTTGATGCCGCAGGTCTGACCCAATTTGGATTCTTCAAGAGAGAGTTATACCCAATCTCTTACAATGCCCTAATTAAGGACTGTTTCAGAAGAGCACACTTGTATGGTGTGCCACGTGTCATTTTTTCTTCATTTGTCTCTCAAATTGATAGAGAAAAAATTGCAGACTGTGCACTATCTACCACATTTTATAGAATTCTAATCCAATACTCAGAGAGAGAGTTATGACGAATTTACCAAGGTCACTTCTTTGAGATGAATTTCAGGAGCTTGCAAAAACCCTGAATTTCACAGATCATATCTCCAAAAATATTGTGTACCTTGATCTAAAAATTTTACTGAAGCTTCCTCAGGTTACAGATTCGCCTCATTAAAATTTCAGCTCTGAAACTTTGTAGTAACAAAGTTAGAGTGAAAATTCCACGATGACCTTTTTCATATGGCCAAATCCCTTGCCTATGGAGGAAATGAAGATCACAATTTATATGAATGCTTAAGTTGAGAGGGGCTTAAACAAGTGAAAGTGGGAGGGATTTTAGGAGCTTAAAAAATATTAATTATAACTTTTCAATGCCCCATGCCCCAACCCCATGGGGTTTTAGCCCACTAACTGGGGGTACAAACTTCAAACATGAATATCTCTCAAACCGTGAAGAATTACATGGCGTGCCATATATCAACGGAAACATCTCGACAAGAACAAACCATAAAAATCATTATTGAACTAGAATATATTAATTTGGTAGGTCAAAATTCCCATGCAATATTGGGTTAGCCCCTAGTGCTGCTTGGGTTGACATCAATGACAACTGCTAATCAAAAATATCCCCCTTTGGAATTGATGGAAACACAAGTACTCCCCCTGCGATCATGACACCTCTTCCTACAACATTCTCTCCCCCTTTGACATCAATGGCAAAGGGTAACTCCCCCTGAATAACAACCATCCTGTGGACCTGTACACACTTTCACTCCCCCTTTGTATTCTAAAAAAGGAAAATCTAATGAGAACTTGGGAGAATCCCAAGCTTTTGGCGAAGATATTCCAATGCTGGCAAATATTTAATATGTGATTCTTTTGGTGCTGCTTGGAATCTTGATACTTGTCCAACTGCTTGCATAACATCTGGTTGGGAGGCTGTTACATATAGAAGAATACTAATCATAGATATGTACAACCTTTGATCCACATCCTTAGATGAGTCGTCTATGCTCAATTTGCAACCTGTTACCATTGGAGTAAGGACCGGTTTACAATCTTCTATTTTAAATTTCCTAATAATTTCCTCGATGTACTTGGCTTGACATATAAATATTCCTTTCTCTTGTTGAGATATTTGAAGCCCTAAGAAGTATGTCAGCTCACCAAGTAAATACATCTCGAAATCACTTTGCACCTTTGTAGAAAAATTCTTACTTTGTCGATCATCATTGCTACCAATTATTGTATCATCCTCTTTAGCTATTAGACATGCTTTAGTTGCTTCATCCAGAACATATATGTCGTTTGTAGCTCGACTTGCTATAGCCACAATTTCACCATACACGCCTTTCCTTATTACACATTTCGTAGAGTTGAATAGTATTGTGTGTCCTTGATCACACATTTGTCCAACATTGAGCAGATTGTGATTTATGTTTTCAACCAATAGAACACTCTTGGCTAGAACATCTTTGCTTCCGAGAGTGACAGTACTTGATCCTATAACATTTGAAGATCCATCATTTCCAAAGGACACAGTTCCATCCTTCTTCTCTTCCAGAGATACAAATTTATTTCTATCTCCAGTCATATGCGTTGAGCAACCACTATCAACATACCACACATCTTTGTTCTTTTGAGCCTTGAGAGCACAATTTTCATTCTTCTTCTTCTTCTTCCATGTTCATTCATTTTGTGGCTTCGAACATACTTCTGGAGGATTTTCAAGTCTGCAGTCTTTGGCTATATGTCCAAATTTTTGACATTTGTAACATTCAATATTATTTCTTAAATGTTCAGATCTATTGATGTTTTGTTGAGCCCTGGGAGGTTCATATTTGACAGATCTCCTGGAATTGTATTCGTTCCTAGGGTACGTGTGACATTCTACAAATTTATGACCAAATTTTCCACATGGATAATAGTAGCCATAAAAAATATGTTGGTACCTGGATGAAAATTTTCGTCGAGGAATTGTCTTCCAAGGTTGTTCTTGCGAATATTGTCCAATGAAGTCTACATGCATGTCAGATCTCATAGGTTCATTGTATTTTGTTGTAGAAGGTCCTGCTTCTTCTTCTTTGTAAATGATGCCAGTTTTGTCGTCATAAGATCATTGATTGTTGATGAGTTCTTCCAATGCCCTTGAGCTGTTGGCATAGTTTTGGATAGTTTTTCCTTTCTTCACTTCCTCACGTAGTGAGACTACTTCGGCTTCTAATTCTTCCCTTTCTTGGTTGTTTTCTTACAACTTCTTTTGAAGTGACTCTTCAATGCATTTGTGTTCTTCAACTTCAATTTTGAGTCCTTGAACTTTTTCTTCAAGAGTTTTGGAACAGATCTTCTCCGCCTTGAGATCTTTTATAAGCTTGATTGCTTCCTCATAAAATTCGTCTATGGTCCATCCTTCTTCTTCGTTTTTTGATACCTCTTGCTTATATTTCTTGGGTTTATTGTGCTTGGCTATAAACAATATTCTCTCATTGGCTTCTTCTTTACTATCATTGTCTTCATCGGATGATGAGCTATCTTCTTTAGAGAGAAAGTTCCTTTTGGATCCTTGCTTGTTGAATTTCTTAAAGCCTTTCTTTCTTTTTGAGTTTCCATTACTTATGTTTGGACATTTTGCTACAAAACGCCCAACCTCATTACAGCTGAAACATATCAATGGAAGTTTACCTTTGAATTTTCCCTTACCAATTTGTAGTTTTCTCTTGAAGTAAGCATATTCTTCATCTGAAAGACCTTCTTCATCATCTCCCTTTTCTTCACACTTGTAGGTGCATGTATTTTCAATTGAAGGTTGTTTATCCTTATTGGTTTTCTTAGATGCAATGAACGCAGTTTCTAAATGTGAAGTACCCTCTTCTTCATCAATTCTCATTTCATATGCTATGAGAACTCCATGTAATTCCTCTTTGCTGAGTTTGTCCAGATTTTCACTATATTCTAAGACCGATAGCTTTGGGTTGAATCTCCCTGGTAACGTTCTAACAATATTCCATATAATATTCTACTTGTCAACTGGCTCTCCCAATCCTTCCAGAGTATTGGTTATTTCATCAACGTATTGAAAGTATGTAGCAATGTTGCAATATTCTTTCATTCTGAGTTGCTCAAATTTTGCTCTATATATTTGAAGCTTTGCTTCTTTGACGTTTGAGTCACCTACATATATATTCTCAAGCTTATCCCATACATTTTTGGTGGTTTTACAACCCAACACCTTATGATAAGAAGATTCAGTAAGTCCACTAATAATAATATTCTTTGCTTTTGCATCATTTACCAAATTCTTGTTACCTTGTTCATCTGCGGTTGATGTAAATCCATTTTTTAACAGTGTCCCATACTTCGTAACCTTGCGCCAAGAGATAGACCTCCATTCTTCCTTTCCAAAGTGCATAATTATTTTCATTGAATAGAGGTACACCATTCTTGGTATGCTCCATGGCCTCCTTCCAGCTGTTAAACTACTATTGAAGGAACCAAGCTCTCATACCAATTGTTGGAAATACTAAGAGGGGGGGTGAATCAATATTCCTTTCAATTAGAGAATTAGTTAATCTTCAATTATTATCAGTGTTTGTACAATGATAGCAACAAACAAGAGGAACACAAATGCACACAGCTTTTAAGGTGGAAATCCACTTCGGGACAAAAACCACCTAATGCTTTTCTAATAATTCTTTAATATTGAACTCCAATTGAAAATAAAGCTCCAACTTCCTAGAATCTAGAAAAGCATTCTTCTCCAGCTCCCACTGGATGGATGCTCCAATGCCCGAGATTATTAAGTAGTCAACTGAAAGGATTCCCCAACACCCAATGAGCTACAAATCACCCTAGCACCACCCTACCACCCTATAGAAGAATAAAAGAAGAATGGACTCTCGTACTAGGGAAAATGGTCCACTTTACAATGATATAGAATGATGCAAAATAAGAAGATATACTAGACCATAACCCCAACTTTGACACAAACACCTAATGAGGTCCTAGACCTTCCAACATTACCTCTTCAACCCATGGTAGATAGACACTAGTACAATTTTTACAATAATGTATTTACAATGACTTAGTACAATGATACCTTTACAATGATTGTATGCAGTGCTGCGCACTTGAGGACTTCATATGATGAACTTCTTTCTGCTGTTATGCACCTTGGTTTCTGCTCTTATCATGCTATCCTCTACTTCACCTTGCTTTGCTTTTTTCCATAGAAATTCTGGTCCTTTGCAACCCTTGACAACACATGATCTATCTTTTTCTTGCCTTCTAGGAGCTTGATATTGAATCTAGTGTATCCCTGTTATTTCAGATCCTCAATATCTGATTTTTGGTCCTGTAGTAGTCCTATGAGTCTTCTTTCCAATGCCATAGGTTTGAACTGATTTGGATTCTTCAAGAGAGAGTTATACCCAGTATCTCACAATGCCCTAATTAAGGACTGTTTCAGTAGAGCGCACTTATACAGTGTGCCACGTGTCACTGTTTCTTCATTTGTCTTCGATCTTGATAGAGAAAAAAATTCAGATAGTGCACTATCCACTAATTTTTATGGAATTCCAATCTGATACTCAGAGAGAGAGTTATAACGAATTTACCAAGGTTACTTCTTTGAGATGAATTTCAGGAGCCTGCAAAAACCCTGACTTCCACAGATCATATCTCCAAAAATATTTCTCACCTTGATCTAAAATTTTTACTGCAGCTTCCTCAGGATTTCGGCTTCACTTCATAAAAATTTCAGCTTCTTAACCTTCGTATAAAACAAGTTAGAGCGAAAATTCCTCGATGACCTTTTTCATATGGTCAAATCCCTTGCCTAAGGGGGAAATGAAGATCACAATTTATATGAATGCTTAAGTTGAGAGGGGCTTCAACAAGTGAACGTGGGAGGGATTTTAGGAGCTTAAAAAATATTAATTATGACTTTTCAATGACCCATGCCCCAACCCCATGGTGTTTTAGCCCACAAACTAGGGGTACAAACTTCAAACATAAATATCTCTCAAACCATGAATAATTACATGGTGTTCCGTATATCAACGGAAAAATATCGACAAGAAGAAACCATAAAAATCATTATTGACCTAGAATATATTAATTTGGTATGTCAAAATTCCCATGCAATATTGGGTTAGCCCCTGGTGCTGCTTGGGTTGACATCAATGACAACCGCTGATCAACAATGGCAGCAAATGACACATTGAAAAATTCTCCAATGCTAAAGAGAACCCTAGATTGAGGTACATCCTTCTTTTTGGGAGAATGGTTTTATAACTTAATACTAATATTCCTACACTATGGTTCTACTTTTAGTTCTTAAGACTTTAGAAGCCTGGTATCTGTGTTTTATCCTTACAAAAATCATGCCCAACTTCTCTGAATTATTATAGCATTCCTAATCTACTAAATTTAGGTTCTCCATGTACAGGGGCATCACTTGAGATAATTACCAAAAAACAATGATTTGAGTAGAAGTTATTTTTCCATTCGAGATGTGGCAATCTTGCAGGTATATCTTTGTGTGCAAATGGCTAAATTTCTCCAGAATTTATATTGTTAGTTTCCTTTGCTCTCAGATTATATTATACTTCATTGTTCAGTTATTCTTATTGGTAGAAATGAGTTGGACTAGTGTAAGGGTTGAATTTTCTCCAATGGCTTTCAAAATCATATGCACTTGATTCTTATCCAGAGACATGAATCACACCATGTTGCAATTCAATTGTTTTTGCTCCTTAACAGTGCAATCATACTCTCAGTGCAACATTGGTTCTATGATCCTTTGCCAAAGTGCTCCCAATTATAATTTCTTCTAAGATGAAAACTGATGAATACCCTTAAAGAGAAGTAGGTGCTCCATACTAAAGGTCTTGATACTTCTTTATGTTCCATACTCATGAATATAACAAAGGGAATATCTTGACAAATAGCTTCATTTCCAGGATGTCCTCTGCTGCCAATAAAAGTGCCCAGAATGGACCCTTTCATGTCCAGGATGTCCTCTACTACTAAGAAAAGTGCCAGAATGGACCCTTTTCTAATATAGCAGAACTCTATGCTAACTGTCACAGACTTATTAGGGAAGAGTTGATCCTAAGAAGGTGTCTCCAATGTTCTTCATAGTACCCGAGTTATACATTGGCCTTGGGCAACCCTTCCATTCATACATTTTCACATTTCTCAAAAAACAATATTTTAAAATCCATACGCGACTTTGCCCAGCTTTTTCCACATGCACACGTGGGTCCATCCATAGCAAAGCCGCGTTTTCTATTTAAAATATTAAACAAATATAAAATTTCCCAATTATTGAGGCAGCGTTTATGGTTTTTCCTATAGCTTAACTACCCCAGCCCGTGGCCTAACTATTCCCCAACTAAAAAAAGTAATTTGAGGAAGTATAAATACACCTCAAGGGAATGGCCTAAAGGAGGAGAGAGAGAATTATAGATATTATATCTTGTTATAGCCCTAATCAAGTCTGATATTTCCCCTATGCCTCCTACACTTCCCAAATTTTTAGGAAACCCTTGTTTCCTTGTGATGATCACCCTCATTCTAGGTGACATCCTTTGTGCACCATTCATGGAAGAAGCTTTGTGACGCTAGGGATGGAAGAATTGAAAGGACAATTTTTCTCAAGGTCGTGGCAGATCTTAAGTGATTTATCCACTCTTGTTTTATGTACATGTTATCAATAAAAGAAGTACCATCATATTCTTGATGTCCATGTGTCATATGTCTCTTATACATGCTTCATAATATTGAATATTTTATTTCTTGTTATCTTTATGAGATTATGTATGCTATTTTTCTAACATCTAGGAAATATATGTTGTACAACTAGGTTTTTGTGTTTGTTCTTCTCTGATTTGCAGGTTCTGGAGCATGAGGAGTTGCAGGGGGTTTGAACCCTACAGGATATACTACAAATGAAGGATAAATGGGTAAGATCTGCAATCCTCACTTTCTAGTTTAAAGCATATAAGTTGGTAATTTGAGTCCTTCTTGTCATGACATGTCCCTGCTTTGTGAGGTTTATCAACCCAGGACCTTAGGGTAACATTTCCCGTAACAGAACTAGTGACTCCACTAGGGACTACATCCTTGTAAATCCTATTTTTGGTTGTTTTTATCTGTCTTGTAGGTTCCCTTATAGGTTAATCACATTTATAGTCTAGTAAATCTTTTTCCCAGCCAGATAGAAGCCCTAATCTCTTGATGAGGCTTGAAATTTTTCTTTTTTCCTTATTTCTGTTTATATATGCTACTTCAGCTCTACACAACAATGTATGCCCTTTGTATTCTCCAAAAGGACCCACATATATGAAATTTTCTTTGGTTATAGTTTCGTATACACTTGTGTTGCAAACAACGAACCCGTGTATGCCTGGGAAAATTTGAAAATATGAGTTTTGAATCCCTGTCACTCTTTCATGTCTATGGTTGACCACTTCTGTCGTTCTTTTTAGGTGTCTATACTGTATTTATTGTGGTTGTATGTCCATTTCTCGCTTGTTCTTTTAAGAACCTAGTCATTTGGTGATTTGCCTATTTTGTTAAATTGCAATTGTGGCTGTAGCACTAAGATCTCTTCCTAGAGTTCTTGGTTGTTCTGGTCATTCAGAACAGTGAGCCTCTGCTTGTTTTCTCATCTTGGGCTTATTCATTGCTTCGCTTTTGGTATTTTCATCTTTTGAATTCTTTGGTTTTCTTGACTTCTTGGGACTAGCCTTTTAGCAGATCTTGAAGTGACCTTCCTTGGTTTTTTGAGTTTTTCATTCACTGGAAGAGTGTGCTACTGTTCTAAATTAGTTTCTTGTGTCTTTCGCTTCTTATTTCTTTTTTGAGTTCCGCTACAAAAGTAGCATCATTTCCTTATGCATTTTGAAGCCTCTTTGTGACCCCTTTTCTTGATTTCGGTTCTTGAGTAGCTTTGTGATTGTATTTTTGAAATATTTTTCTTTCCCTTATAAGTGAAAAGCCAAAATAAACATTTCTTGTTTTCTGTTTCTTTTACTTTGATTTCATTTTTACGGTTTTTATACGTTTTTTAAGGAGTTTGACTAGTTTCTTGCTTTTGGTTCATTTTCTTGGTTTTGAAAGGAGTATTTTTCTGGACTTCTCTCTCTTTTATATCAAGTACATTTTGGCATTTTCTATGTATAGGAGTTCTTGTTGGGACTAGCCTTGGTTTTCTATCAAAAGTGATTGAACCATTTCTCTCTAGAAACTATTTTTGCTTCCTTAGTTAGCGATCCTAGAATTTTCATATCATTGGTAGTTTTGCATTAAGTGCACTGAAGCATTTTAGTGTTTTTGATAGTTTTCTGAAGTTTGTGAAGAGTGAGTAATTGAAAATAAAAACAATTTTTTGCCTATTTATTTTCATAGAACCCATTTAGAAATCTCTTTTCATCGAAACAAAAATATTTCATTTGCATGAAGTAGGTTTTCATTGATTTCTTTTGCGTTGATAAACACCATCAGTTTCACTTCCATATACCCTTGACTTAAGTAACAACCAATTTAAAATCAATGCTATAATTAAAATGAACTAGAATTTTTTGTACTTTTCATTAATAATACACCAACTAGCTAGGTCATAGGGCCTTGGAATAGGTGAGTGGAGAGTTAACTCTCCAAGGTTTCTCAAACTGTTAAACATAGAAATTTTATTAATGATCGAAATCCAATTATGTTAAGTGGACCGAGAAAGCTATACCTCCAAAGAGTTAAGCGTGAGGGAGAGCGAAGGCAGAGAAGAGAGATACCCGCTCTCCTATTTTCTGAATATTGACCTAAGACCATTCTGCCTACTACCTATATGGATTGGCACCCTTAGTTTCCTCTCCTAGGGACCACATAGGTGACTGCGGGGGGTAATACCCGTGGTACCTGAGATAGATGTTGCATCACTTCCGTCAGTACTTCTGGAGGATGCCCTTGCGAAGGTCAAGGAATTGCACCGAAAAAGGCTATTTTCAGGAGGTCAGCGCAACTATTTATGTTACCTTCGCTAGTGGGCCTTAGGCGTAATTACCCTAGACTATTTTCAGAAGGTCCTCTTATTTCACTTTATTTTATTTTGGTGTCCAGTCATAATCACTGAGAAGGAGTGGAAATACCTGAAGGTCGCTTGATTGACTTAGGAAATTTTTGGAGTTTTCTCTTTGCTCCTAGATTTCTTAGCTTCTTATATTTTTTGAGTTTAAAATTAATCTCACAAAATTGTTGACTGATTGCCTCATCGATCGAGGAGGATTCGTGGGCTTTCTCCTGCGAGTGTCAGGCCTTCTTCAAGAAGGAATATGGGTAATTTAGTGGGTGACTTTGATCCAGTGGTTTCGAATGAAATTGAGAGTGATCCTCTATCTGGGCTTTTTGTTTCTGTGGGTGGTCCTAGTACTAGTGGTATTGTAGAGAGGAGTACTCCACTAATATCTAGAGTCTTGTTTCTGGCAGAAGAAGTCAAACTTGAATAATTTCTTCAGCCTCTTGAGGCTCCTTCATATCCTCTTCCTGCTAGCTTTCCTAACGTCCTTTTGCGCATTAGGCCCGAGTGTCAGAGACCGGCTAGTCCTTTTCCATGATATCCCTTTCTTTCGATGGCCACGACTGGGAACAAAACTTCGAATATGAGCACTACAAGTGTTCATACTCCTCTTTGAGTCGAAGGAGGAGGTACTATTTCCATCTCGACAATCACTTATAGTGTTTCTATGTTTGACTCTACTTCCATTCCATCATTGAGTGGAAGCATCCAAGCATATTCTTCTTAATATGGCCCCTTTTATTTTGGAATTACCTCTTGCAGAAAGCCTTCTATCTCCTTTTCTGCTATTACAGATGTCTCTGTGCTTATGTTTTCTATGGGTTTTAGATCAACTTCATTTCAGGGTTTCCCCTTTGGAAGTGAGCATATTCCTCATTCGAACCCTTCCTTAGGATCCCTACCCTTTAACTCTCAAAATCAAGGATTCAATTCTTTCTCTGGAGGTCAAGGCTCTAATGTTTTTTCAGGATGGAACCCTGGTTTTATAGCATTGGGAGCTGGGAGTTGGTTTTTCTCTGGTCAGTCAAGGAATTTTCCTTTCACTTCAGTGGGTGCTTCTCAGTGTCCTTCTCCATTTACAAATGATTGAACCCTTACCAAGGGTTTTCTTCTTCATTCAACACCTCAGTTGGAGGGAATTTCCCTGTTTATAATAACCCTATGTTGGGATGGGGTCCTTCTCTGAATTGGGTCACAAGGCTTCTCTTATGGCTCAAAATTTTATACGAAGAACATCTGGAAACCTGGTGCCTCAACAAATCCAGGCTATTATTTTCAAAATGTGGAGAATCCTTCTTATGGGGGATGTAATTCCCAGGCTCCTCCACACTTACCATTCCTGGCAACTTTAAACTTGATATATCTAATGAAATTTATTAACAATCCTATTTGGTATAGTCCAATTTGGCCTCCGGTCCCCACTAAAATACCCTCAGACATTCTAGAGTTTGAAGGGAAGACTGGTGAGGATTCGGCAGACCATGTCACCACTTTCAACTTATGGTTTTCTTCGAACTCCCTTATTGACTATTCGATTAGGTTGATGTTATTTCAATGAACCTTAACTGGGAATGCAGCAAAATGGTATATTGAGCTGTCAAGGGGAAGTTTTTCTACTTTTCGTGAGTTGGCTACTATGTTCTTAAACCATTTTCAGTTGCCAGTCTCTTATGATGCAAGTACTTTTCTCTTGGCCAATTTTCAGCAGGACAAAGCAACTCACATTTTTTATCATATTCAGAAATGGAGGAGAAGGAAGAGGATAATTAAAGATCAAATTCTGAATGAGTTACTTCCCGAACAGTTTCTGAAATTTCTGCAACCAAAAATCTCAAACGATGTATCCCTTTCAGGGGTATTTTCTGAAGAGCAGGCTATTTTTAGGGCTCAACAACTAGAACAGATCTATTCTCAGTCTGGAGTCCTTAATAAAATCTTACTGGATGCTCCTCGCTCCAAGTTAGATTTAGCCAAAACCAAACCTAGTCCTCATGGTGACGAAATTATCAATACGATTGATAGTGGTAAAACTAACATGCTAAATCAGTTGTAACATTTTTCTATACAATCTGCTCCTTCTAGTCATCCTATGCCTTTAGCGTCAACTCCTTCTCAGCCCTTGGCTATTAATGCCATTCAAACTTCTAACCCAAAAGGAAATCAAGAATAATATGGGAAGAAGAAGAGACAAAATAATAAGAATAAAGACAAGCTTGGGAAGGGGAATAGGAACAGATCCAATGATCATGTTGGAGAGGGTTAGAGGGATAATAAAAAGAAGGTTAACTTTACATGAAAGTTGTGCATAGGAGACCATATTACGCACCTCTACCCTAAAATTTAGGATTCTCAGCATCTGTTAGCTCAGTAGGGTTCTTCTAGCTCCCAGGTTGTACTGACAAACCCTTTTCCCCAGGGGCAACAATTGCTTGCTAGCACGTATGTGAATACTGGAGCTCCCTCTGGGGGCAAACAAGAAGGGGAAAATCCATCAAACATATACATGATGAGTGATCACGCAGATATCTCTACGAGATCTTGTGATTATGGTGAATATGAGTCTTCGAAAGCTAAGGGTGCTCCTAATAATGCTGAGCCACTTCATGTAGAGAGGCCTGCAGTTGAGCCTATACCTCAGATGTTGAAAGCGTCTACAAAGTGTACAACGATCAATCCTAATGCTAAGGTTGCCCAGAACTACTCGATTATAGAAGATCTAGCCCAAATTCCTTGCGCCATGTTTGCATTAGAGGTACTCTAGTCGTGTCCTACACAAAGGAGTGCATTGCTCACTGCCATTGGATTTTTTGATCCAAATAATTGTCTGATGATCACATTTGACATGTATGCTTTAAAAAAGATACTTCCTCATCATATGGCTTTCCAAATTAAGTCTACATATTGGAATTTTAATATCTTTCGAACAGTTATTTATAAGAGTCCTTCAATGTGTGTGATGTCTCTCGCATGTTGAAAATATATTGGATCTCCTTCAGTTGTCCCTTCTGCTACTCTTATGACTGGGTTTGATGGTCATTATCATAGGCAACATGGAATTTTTCTAGCTTTACCCATATGTGTAGGGGGTAAAACTGTCAATATCGAGTTCGAGATAGTTGATGCAAATATAGACTATAACCTTCTATTAGGGTGAAACTAGATCTATGAGATGGTTTCTATTTCTTCCCCACTGTTTCACATTCTATGTTTCCCACACGAAGGGAGAATTGTCACTGTTTATCAGATGGACTATTATCCTATAGATCAGAATGCATTCGTTGACTCAACTGTTCCCTTGGTGAATGATGCCAAGAAACCCGTTGAGAATTTGGGGTTTGGAATGTATACATCTTTGATGGGTACTTTTTATTTTCCACCTCCTTCGGTTCATATCAATGCTATTTCGTCCTCTAGGGTTCCTAATTAGAGAGAGTTCTTTCTAACTCATTATTTTTCGGACCCATGGACCTTACCTTCTCCTACCTCCACATTAGAAGAACGTAAATTATGCGGAATTAAATTTGAATTGGATGGAGATGTGGCTCCAACTTGGACTCTTAGTTCATCTTCTGCTCAGGATTTCCTTGATACCACTCTTCCATCTAAATATGCCATCCTTGAAGCAATGAATGGTGTAGAGAGACTGTGGGATCATTTGCATCAACGATCTTACTTTCTACCATACTTATGAGAAGTTGAAACAAGTTTCCCTAGCCTTAAGTCTTCTAGTCTTATTCACCTAGTTTTGAACACTTTAGCACCAGCAGAGGTATTTGCTTAAGGGAACATGGATGCCATTTCTACTACTAGCCCAGTGAACATGTCGATGCCCTCCCATATACTTCATATTTATGGTCTTCACGCGAGATGGAGGTGCCACCATGTGGTGCAGCAAAGTACCCTTGCATTGCATGGCTAGGTGGCAGCCAGTGTTAATCATAGCAGGCTCCCGCATCCGAGGATGTTAAGCATATTTGTTAATTATATTAATAAATTAAAATTAAATTAACAATTATTATTATTATTATTATTATTATTATTATTATTATTATTATTAATTAATATAAAGTATATAAAAAATAATACTTACACTTAATATTTAATTAATTATTGTTTTGTTGTTGAGAACTTCTAGGGACTTGTGTATTAAGATTGAAGATCCCTTCAATATCGACCTTTCTAGTGAACACTTCACCCATCTTCGAGAAAGAGAAGTTATGTGTGTGATATGAAGAGTGCATATCATGGGTATATAAAGGAAAAAAAATAGGTGTTGGAGGAGGTCGATGAAATATTATTCAAATTTGAATTTTAGTTAATAATTAAAAATTTTAAAAGTTAGGATTAAAAATTAAAAAGAAAATTTAAAATTATAATTCAACATTTTTAAAATAATAATTATTTATTAGGGGGGGGGGAATTAGCGTAATGGAGGAGGTCAATGACACATGATTCAAATTTGAATTTAAAGTAAGAATTAAAAATTTAAGGATTAAAAATTAAAAATTAAAATAATAAATAAATATTGATTAGGTGTAAGGGAATTAGGATAATGGATTAGTGATATAGCTGTTAGGTAGGTAAAATATATAAATTATTTAAGTTAATGATTATTAAGTAAATTAAATAATTAATAATTTATTAAGGATTGAATGATACTAAGGGAACTAGCTACTAGGGAAAGGAAGGAGGGGGGGTTTAGGATTAAAAGGAGAGGAATAATTAAAATAAAAAATAAGATAATGGAATATTTTATAATGGGAGGATTATAATGGATGAGGTTATAAAAATTTAAAAATTAAAGATTAAAGACTAAAGTTCAATTTAAAATTTAAATTTAAAAATTCTTAAAATTAGATTAGAATTAAAATAATAATTATTTATTAGAGGTTGGGGTATAAGGAAAGGAGGAAGATGAAATAAATAAATGAGCGATTAAAAATATAAATTAAATTAAATTAAGGAGGAGGGGTTAAAATGAGCGAACATGGAGAATAGGGGGGGAGGCTAGGAAGGGTTAGAATTGGGATTGGAGGAAAGGCACTTAGATGATAGGAAGTGGACGGTGGGCTTCTAGGAGTGGCTTAATTGGTAACCATCGTCACGATTAAAGTTATTAGGGTATTTCTCAATTTATAAGGCTTCTTGAATGATACAGTTGGAATGAAAGGGGGAAGAAGCTAAGATTTTTTATTTATGAAAATAGATAAGGTGCTTGGTAGGATGGGAGTGTTCATCAATGGTTGATTTTTCTATCTGGTTGTTGTTAGTGTCATCCATATTTTCTTTTAACCGAGTTTTGAAGGATCTACCGGTTTGTCCTATGTAATATTTTCCATAGGAGCAGGGGATCTCATAGACTCTATGGCCTAAAATAGGGTCCTGGTTGTCCTTTCCTCACCTAAATATCTGGTTGAGGGTTCTTTAGGGTTTTAAGAAGGTTATAATGTTATTTTTAGCAGGATTTTGGAAAGACGATAAGTGACACCTTGAATATAAGGAAGGGTAACTTTCACTAAGGGAGGGGGGTTGTGAGGGGTTTTTGTGCGGGGATGGATACAAGACTAAAAGACATTCTTAATATGGGAAGGGGAGTAGCCATTAGAATTAAGAGCTATGGAGAGATGAGCTTTTTATTGAGAGAAGGAGCATGATGATGAGATTCGAATGGCTTGGGAGACAAGGGTTTTAAGAACATATTGTTTTTTAGCATGATGGTGGTGGGAGGTAGCATGTAAATATTTGTCCGTATGGGTATTTTTCTTATAGACCTGGTGGAAAAGGGTACCATTATTGAGATGAGAGACAAGGACATCTATAAAGGGAAGGGATATGTTCTCTTCAAGCTCCATAGAGAACTAGATGTGGGGGGAGCTGCTATTGAGATGCGAAAGAAATTTATGGAGAGAAGGGATATCATGGTACCAAGTGACAGAGGTATCATTAGTGAATCTCTTCCAAAATTTTGGTTTTATGGGCAAGGATTCAAGGGCTTTGGATTCACTAACACGTGGCATGCTTCAATAGGATTTCAACACGAACATTGGATTTAAGGTACTCACAAGAATGAGGAGTGAGGAGGGCATGTAACGATGACCTAACAACAAATTGCATAATACATATTTCCAACTTAGAGTTGAAATAAAAAATAAAAATAGGAATAATTTCTAGTTAACCTAGACTTGACATACACTTAACCAAAAAATTAACATAGACTTAACCAACAACCAATCGGGAAGAGTTTTTGAACTCGAATTAAGCAATAACTTGGAAGAGCGCATATATACAGTTGATCATTACACTCAACTGGTGGACCATATTCCATTTCCATTTTCTTCTACTCTAAAATCCACTTCCTTTTCTCTACTCCCTTACCTGCATACTCTGAAATCCACATGCTTTGATTTATTATAGCCAACAACTTGCAACTTATTTGTTATTGCATGATGTTAGCTAGATAGCAGTCATGAATGAGATAAATAAGGGTGCCCCTTTAAAGGTTGCAAATCAATTGTTGAAAGCTCTTCCCAAGGTGCTACAAGTCCAATTAATTAAGAAAGTAATAAAAATCATTTTGCAGGGGAAGAAATAGAGGAATGCAGAAATGGACAAGAAGAAGGAAGATAGAATATTTTCAAGCTGTGATGTCATCAATAACACTTCAGTTGATGATGGAATATTTTCAGGCCATGATCATGTCATCAATAATACTTCAATTGATGATGATATTAATAAGTCAACCTATGTTTTAATCATAATGATGTGGAAATAATGGGCATTGGAACAACACCAAGAAGAGATGGAGATCCCCACATACACCAATACTCATCGTCATGTAGATATTGATGTTGCTAAAGAATATGCTCCTGATAATGCCATTGAAGAAGAAGAGGCTCTTAATCATGTTGATGATCCTAATCATGGTGATGCTCCTAATCATGTTGCTCTTGGATGAAGAGGCTCCTAATAATGTTGCTCTTGATGGTGCTGCTCCTAATCATGCTACTCCTAATGAAGATACTCCTAATCATGTTGTTGCTCCTAATCATGTTGCTCCTGATGCTAATAATACTTCAATTGATGATAATATAAATAAATCAGTTGATGTTTTCATCATAATGATGTCCAAACCGTGGCCATTCGAACAATATCAACAACAAAAACAAGATCAAATGGATATCCCCACCACTAGTACTCATCATCATTATATAGATGATGTTATTGCTAGTGAAAAAGATACTCCTGATGATGTTTCTGAAGAAAAGGCTCCTGATCGTTCTGCTCCTGCTCCTGATGATGTTGCTCCTACTAATGATGATGTTTCTCCTACTGTTCATGATGTTTCTCCTACTAATCATGATGCTGTTGAATAAGAGACTCCTAAAAATGCTTCTTCTACTAATGATGATGTTGCTCCTACTATTCATGATGTTGCTCCTAGTAATCATGATGTTGTTCCTAATCATCCTACTCCTGATGTTGCTGAAGAAGAGACTCCTAATGATGCTACTCCTACTAATGATGGTGTTGCTCCGGCTAATCATGTTGCTACTCCTGATCATTCTACTCCTGATTCTACTAAAGAAGAGACTCCTAATGATGTTTCTCATACTAATGATGTTGTTGCTCCTAATCATCACGTAGTTTCTATTTCTCTTACCACCAATACAATTTCAACTCATCATGTAGATGATGACATTGTTGCTCGTGCTGAAGAAGATGTCGATGAGCCGATGGTTTTTTATCCTCCTATTGCTGAAAATGAAGAATATAGTCATGATATCGATGAAGCTATCAATTGTTATATAAAAAATACACAGCAGTAGTGGTTGTTATTCGATCAGACCGTTGAAACGTACATCAAATATATTGGCTAGCACCAATAGTGGTTGTTTTTAAAGGATATCTATCAGGCTGTTGGGGATTACATAAAAAATACCTACTAGCAGTGGTGGTTAGAGAAGCAGCAACAAATGCACATAAAAAATATCATGCGAGCATCAAAAAGAGTCGACACTAGAAACGACCAGAAGTGAGGCTGAGTACTAGTTCTTCTATTATTATTTTCCACGCTTTCCTTATCTGTACATAACAATATGTTGTGTATGTAAAATCAGGCGAGCGAGCAGAAAAAATAGGAAGGATATAAAATTAAAGTTGAGTGGTTCCATTTTTACCAGTATTCTTATCCATGGACAGTGATATATATTTTTATCTAACTTTTGTGGACACTCTTTATAATATCATCATTGTTAACTGAATACACATTGAAATGTATGCAGTTAACATTGAAATGTATGAAATGTTCTCTGGACATATTTCAACTATTGATCATATGTATTTAGAATATTATTTTGATGCCAAAATGAAAATTGTATAAATTTAAATAAAATAATCTCCTTTATTTCCTAGTATTTCACTTGTTCAATCTGAAATTATATGTATAAATAGTTCTAGTCCTTAGGCAAAAAGAAGTAAGATTTTGCACTTGTTGATCTGACTTTATATATGAAAACTTACCTTTCAAAATACCATTGAGGGAAATGAAATGTTCCCCTTATTTGAGTACTAATCTTAATTTTTTGATATCATTTCAATGTCATATCTACTTGCAATTTCTTCTATTTCAAGAATTTACTTTCAATTTTATCTAAACCATAGTATACACACTTGAATCCCTAATAATATTCTTAGTTCATGACCCTAGGTTGAACTTAAAATGGACCACATAAATTATCAAATTAGTTTCCTCCTTTAGGGCCAAATGGATTTTGTAGTTGGGTTAGCATGGTGGGGAAAATAATCTAAAAAATTAATGAAACCAATTAACATATAAAGAGTAATGGTTGACATTGTAGGGCATTAGAAATAATATTTATTGAATATAGTTAAGACACATTGAAGAAGAGGTGCACCCTTGAGAGTGGATAATAACCCAAGGTTTAATTGATACTCCTCACTCTTTGTAGATTGAAGATCTCCTGATTGTTTGGATTGAACACAAAAGCAAGGTAATATATTTCATGTATCCATAAAGATGTATCTTATTTGTATTTCGAATACTTTTTGGTCTTAGTGGTTATTATAAAAGGGTGGGTGTCTGAGACAAATTTTTATGTGCAATTAGGATTTGATTTCCATTTACCTCATAATTATATCTGTTGTATATGTCCCTTCATTCATATTCACATGGGCTCTCCTTTCCTCTCATGTTAGCGGCTTGGAAGGAACTATTTTATACTCTTCACCTTATTTCATTATTTATGCCTTCAACCAGTGTTGGACAATGGATTTGCAAAGGTCATACAGTAGGATAGTTTGAGAAATTTTACATTATTTTTTGGCTCAAGTATTTTTCTTCGTTAGGAAGAAAGCTTTAAATAAAGAAATCATATTTTGAATTAAAACATATTTTTTTAATGATTAATTTCTCCAAGTATTATATTTCATTTTTATATTACAAATGAGACAACATCTTGATCATGGTGACCAATACATGTACCTTCTATTCTTTGTGCATGATATGTAATTCAATGATATATTTGTTTGAATAATTCAACAAAATAATGCAATGGTTACACGGAGATGGAAATAAAAAAATTAATTGACTAATATTTAAAATTTAATAAAAAATAAGAAAATATGAAAGGAGAAATGGAATCATGGTATTGAAACACATGCATACATTTTCTATCATTTATATATGCCATTTTGTTTTCATTAAAATTACAACATTAAAATATTACATTGAAATGCATGAATTCACTTTAGTGGTATCATTGCATTTTCATTAGGGACAAGTCTATTGAGGCTAAGGAATTTCCCGAAAGTTAAAAAGTGGCCTAAATTAGTGCAAAAAAAATTCAAAAAATATAGGTGCTTCAATCATGTTTTTTATGGTAGAAATAGATTCAGCACCATCAAAAACCTATATGACACCCAAAATATTGAAATTTTATAACTGTAACCTGGATTTACAAAAATTACTATCGAATTTTATTAAAATATTGCTAGAAAACAATGTGTATGAATTCATTTTTAAATAATGAATTAATATTATTCATTATACCATAATATATATTAAACCAACGATTGTATATATCAATGCTTAATAATAATATATATGGTACACAAATTCTTTATATTATATTAAAAAAAATTATTAATTTTTTAAAAGTGTAAATAGTTTACCTGTTATTCAATAATATGATGTATTATTATTTTATTCAATTATAAGATTTATTTTCTTCAATTATAAGATTACAAGTCTACTCATGATAATATGCATTTTTTGAGTCACTGTTGACTTAGACTCCACTTACCATTAATATTACAAAGAATACTTAAAATTTCAAGGACACAAAAATACTTAATATTATAATAAAAATAATGTTGGACGAAATATTTAAAATAAATTTAATACTCATAATAAAACAAAAATAAAGTTAGGATATTAGTAAAATCTTTCATTAATAATATAAAATTTTGAATAAAATATTAAATATTGAAAAAGGAAATATTAAATAATGGTATTTTATTATATTTTTCATTTTTATTGGTTTTTCATCTCCGTGAAAGGAGACATCCACTAACACCACAATTTTCATAGAATGTAATTAATGTTTCATAGTTTTTAGTTGTAATTTATAGTGTTTGCAACAATGTTTCTTACGCCAATCACCATTGATGTCTCATTTGCATAAAACAAAAGTTATAACTTCAGAATACGATGAGGGAAGACTTTGTCAATTTGCTGATCTACAAAGAGGTTTTGAAGGAAAACAAACCCCTAGAAATCAAATTCTTCATAATAAATCACTAAAAATGAATTGAATCAAACAACTTGTACACTAACATGTGGCGTGATTCAATAGGATTTCATCTTTTAGCTTGTGGACGTTGGATTTCTACCTGCACAAAATAATTTTCAGACTTTTATTTGACATAAACTTAACCCAAAATTAAAAAAATACAAATAACACTTAGAATTAACCAACAACTTGACATAGACTTAACCAACAACCAACAAAGAAAATTTCCTGAGTTTTTGACATAGACTTAACCAACAATCAACCAGGAAGAGTTTTTGAGTTTCATACATACACTTAACCAACAACATGGAAGAGCATATATAAATTTAATCATTACATACAGATGGACCATATTCCATTTCCCTTTTCTTCTACTCTCAAATCCACCTCATTTTCTCTGCTCCCTTAGCTAGATACTCTGAAATCCACCTCCTCTTTTCTACTTCGGCCTTAGTTGGATACTCTGAAATCCACATCCTTTGATTTGTTACAACCAACTACGTGTGAGTTATCTCTTTCTGCACTGCACTGTATGTTTTTAGTAAGATAGTGGTAATGAATAAGATAAAGAAGAGTGCCCCTTTCAATATTGCAAAGAAATCATTGAAAGCTCTACCCAAGGTGCTAAAAGTACAAGTAATTAAGAATGTAAGAAAAGTAATTTCGCGGGGAAAGAAAAAGACGAATGTAGAAATGGACAAAAAGAAGGTGGTGAATTATGAAGATGGAATATTTTCAGGCTGTTATGTCATCAATAATACTTCAATTTATGATGGAATATTTTCAGCTCGTGATGTCACCAATAATACTTAAATTGATGATGATATTAATGAGTCAGATGATGCTTTCATCGTAATGACGTGGAAACATTGGGCATTCAAACAACAGCAACAAAAACAACAACAAATATTAGATGGAGATCCCCACCACCAATACGCATCATCATATAGAAATTGTTGTTGAAGAATATGTTGCTAAAGAACAGGCTGCTAATGATTTTTCTCCTAATCATGGTTTTGCTGAAGAACAAGATGGAGAGGACGTCATCCCCATAAAAAATACTCATCATAATGTAGATCATTATGCTCCTGATGCTGAAGAATATTCTCTTGATGATGCTACTAAATAAGAGGCTCCTAATCATGATGTTTCTCCAAATTATGCTCATGCTCCTAATCATGATGCTTCTCCTGCTACTAATGACGCTCCTAATCATATTTTTATTGATGAAGAGACTCGTAATGATGTTGTTCCTAATGTATTTTCTCTTGATGTTGCTGAACTAATGATGTTTCCACTTATAATGTTTCTCCTAATGATGTTTTTGAAGATATCAATGATGTTTCTACTACTGAAGAAGATGTCAACGAGTCGATGATTTCTGTTGCTGAATAATACATATTTAATAATATGCCTATGGATGCTCAATATATCCATGATCAGGTTAATGTTGGTCCTAATATTTCTGAAGAAGAAGATACTGATATTAAAGAAGCTATCAATGGTTACATGAAAAATATGTGGCAACATTGGTTGTTAGTCGATCAAGTCTTTGAAGAGTGCATCGAACATACCCAACACCAATGGTTTTTTAAAGGATATTGATGAGGTTGTCGGTGCTTATATCAAATTACCCGCTAGTAGTTGTGGCTAGAGAAGCAACAAGAAATGCACACCAAAAAAATAATGTTTTGAGCACAACATTGGTGCTATTATGTTTTGAGCACACGTAATTATATTCTTAATATCCACATGGAAATCACAAAGTTGAGGTAGTATATAAATCCTTAAAATCATGCTCTAATGAATTATGAAGCACAATACCAACTACAATCACATTCTCACCCCAACATTGTGTACCTATAGGATATATATCAAGATTCCACTAGGTTAAGTTGTTTCATCACATCCATAATAAGGAGTTATTTTTATTGATTGAGGATAAACTCCAATCCATCAATTTTTTTAATATTCTTCTTTTAGACATCACTATTTTAAAATACACTAGTGATGTTGTTGCTACATTAATTATGTTTATGGTGAAAGTTAATAATCATGGATTATTTCCTCAACATATTGGTCCATTTTTACCCCTTCACATTTCCTTTCCCGTGATGGTGATATTTGCATTGAACTTTTCACTAGTAACTAGGATGGATATGATGTTGTGATTGATATTTTAACTAATTTTATAAAGTATTAGGTTTTTGATCTTTTTGTTTGTCTTGATTTACAAATTATCATCACGTAATTGAATTGTTATGTGTGTAACCTAATTATCTTACTGATTCATAGGTCTTGTTTCAACTACATTTGGATCCTAGTCCCTGATGGGTGGGGGGGATTTCCCTCCCATTATTGTTGCAAGGGAATCTTAGATGAAAAAGCTCCTTGTTAAATTTTGTACTTTCGTATTCAATCTAGGGCCTTCATTATGAGAAATATATGAAGGTAGAAGTTATGTTAATTTATGGTTTTTTTTCCCTTGAATCAAAACCTTGGTTTTTATGAGAGAATTGTAATGTAGTTATTTATTATTATTTTTGAGGAAAAGAAAATGGATTGTGTCAAAGAGAAGAGTAAATTACGACAAATTTGTTGTAGGTTGTATCTCTTCATTTTTCTGAATAATAGAAAATAAGGAATGGTTGTTTCTTTGTAGACGTAGCCCAAATTTGGTGGACCACGTATATCTTTTCCTCTCATTTTTTTATTATTTATTTTGTTTGTGTTTCCACAATATTTTAATGTATGTTTGATTTTTTTTCTAATTAATTTCTAACATGAATTCCACTTGTCATCTGCATAAACCTTTATTTTCTAAAAAATAGTTAAGAGTTTATCTTTTTGTGTAATCATTTCCATCGGTTTCATTTAGTGACTTTTCCTAGAAACCAAAACCATTTCATAGGAAACATTCTAAATAACATTTTATCTTTCTATTGAGCACATTCATAGGTAGTAAGATAATTTTTTCATTCACATACAATCCACCATGCATAACAATACATATTTTAAAAACCACACTATACATTTGCATTAAAAATGTAATTTCAAAAAATACATTGAATGTGTGTATTGTTATTGAGGAAATATATATTCCATATAAGGAATATGCATGTTTTTTCCTCAATGGAATATTAGAAAATAAGGATCGAAACCATTACAAGATTATGCTCACTATGGTCAAAACATACCACGTGCAGGAATTAAACTAGTGTGGGGAGGATAACAATATTTCTCCTCACAACCCAAGAAACATGCTTGAATGACAAACACAAATATCATAAGACAAAGAAACATAAAAAACTATTCATCATGGATTCTAGAAATGTACAAGTTATTAAATACTTGTACCATTATTAATACATAAAGTAGTTGGCATAATTCCCATCCATCCCTAACTAGTTTATCCCACCATTAGCATCACATTGAGGGTCATGAGCCATGGATAGTGTGCCACCTCTTGTTAAATCTATTACACATTGAACAAATATCACTTCCCTTATGATATTTTTCCACTCAAGTGGAGCTCTACTACCTTCCCCTACATTAGCATCATTTAAATCATTGCACTTGTGCCCTCACATCAATGTTAGCATTTGGTATAATCAACATCTCTCTGTCTGAATAACATTATTCATATATACTTCACTCTCCCTAGCAAAGTGCATGATTAGTGGGGCTTACTGGTGTAATGTATAGAAACACATATAATAAATGATTAATATTGTTATTGAAAATCATATATGCTATCTAATTAAATCAAATTAAGAAATACATACTATTTTGGACTCAATCTAATGAGAATGGAAAGGAAGCTCTAGATCACCTTGTTATTTGATACATTGATATAGGTAGCTTCAATGTGAATTGAAAATTTGACCTAATGTGTAAATATATCTAGGAAGAATATGTTCCCTACCCTACACCACCTCCTAATATCAGTAACTTCGCCTAACAAAGGAGCCTTGGCTCTGGAGGACTTACATCTTGGGTACATATTTGGGGATATATATTGGACATATTCTCAAATAAAATTGTATAAATAAATGTCCTAAAAGAAAAATCATGTCATATAACCCTATGACAGGTTGTGTGTTGTCATTTTAGCACCATCAATAGAACATGCCCGCACATAATCATTCATAACTATGACACACTTAATGAGCATAATCTGAACACTTAATATATTGGAGGAGCATAAGATCCCGATAATAAAAACACTACCTCTATCATATATTATGTCTTCAATCACTCTATATATATTATTTTGATTTGATCATCTTTCACATTATCATTCTAATTGTTATGGGCCTCCACTAATCTAACATAGTATAAAAGTGTATGTAAGCACCATCCACATTATTTATTCACCATCAAAACCTTTTCCTATCCATTTTCTACCTTATTTATAAATCTCAAATTGGATTGAGATATTACAAAAACAAGTTGTTAAATGTAAAGACCTTTTAAAATGTTTTTAACATCTTACCTTGGTTGGAATTTAAATTTTGCAGTACATGGAAATTTTGTTTCTCGATCCCATTAACCATTGATATTCCACTTTATATCCACATAGGGTTTCATTTGATGTTATATCTAATGGGTTTTTATCACCACCTGGTCCGGTGCTCACTATAAAATCTAAAAAATGAAAGTGCTTGAAAATGAATGGAAATTGAATTAAAACAAAGAGCTCATCGCTATGAATCCTTCGAAATTCATTTTTTCGAAAATAGAGTCCAGATGAAGAAGATAGATCCTGTTGTTCATTTTCCTAAATAACTAAAAAAATTTCAGAACTGGACATAATGGTGACATGGTAGTCTAGTCAGCAAAAAAAGTATATTCTAGAATATTCTGTCATTTTCGCCTAATGACATTGTGACATGAGTCACTACAGGATTCGCCAGTTTGGTTTGAAGGTGAATATTTTTAAGAATGTGGTCCTAAGGTTGAATGAGAATTTTTTTTGTTGGTTGGAATGGTCCAACCAGAGACATATATGTGGTGCAGCCAGGGGCCGCCACATGCCCCCTCTCGTGGACCCTATCCAAATTCCAGATTAATTTTATTACAAAGTTCGAATTCCAACTATATCATATGGTATTGGTGGTCGGATTAATGTTATATGGTTCTAAAGTCAAAAGTTGAAGTTTAATATATACCATATCGTTCAATGGTCGGAGCATTATTCCAAAGGTTGGATTAAATATTTGGTGGTGCATTTTTTATATAAACCAAAGTTCGAAACATGTATTATATGGTCGAAATATATATCATGTCTAAAATAACATGTAATTTGGCAGGGCAAAATTTTATATACAGATTGTGCAGAGGTCGGGGCTCAACACCATGATCTACCCCACAACAACACACTGACTTAACACCAGCCCATGCCTTTAGTCCTTGTTATGTATAGGTTGCCACTTATATGTGTTTTTAAATGATTTTTTCGGTGGAGGTATGGAGCGGGCAAGCCCCCTCCCCATTAGACCAAGTCACCAGACCACCGGCGAAGCAGAGTTTATAAGAGTGGAATTAAGGTTGGTGATGTGGGTCTAAGCACCTTAACGAGTTATTTTTAGACCAATCCTTGTTAAATATGGGATTATATTGTAAATGCACTTATGCACATTTAAACCACACTTATCCCATTTAATCTGGTTTTGAATAAATCAAATTGTAGTTAACTCTGAGATTACTTTGGAAGATTTTTAGAGGCACCTCCAAAACCAGTCGGCTCCCCAAATTTTGGTGTCCCTATCTGGAGTATTCTCCAGTTTTGGAGGAATTTTACTAGGAAAATTTATTTTGGCCATATCTTTGGAAAATTTCGACTAAATTGAGTGCAAGTAGAGTCATTTTTTACTGATTTGGACATTCTCGACACATTGAAGTAGGTTTCAAGAGATGTGGGTGAATGTAAACATCAATTTTCTCACATTTGAGCTAATACAGAGCCCCAACCCATGGAATATGGACCAAGGAGATGTAGCCCAAGAGGGTTGAAATACTTCATCAAAACATTGTGTTAATGGATCAATTGTGATGGTTTGTTGTAATTTTTATTTATGTTGTCCAAAATTTGTTTTTCATTCTCTATGCTCTTGAATTTAACTTAAAATTAAGCTCATTTACCTGTTTCACACTCATAAACACCAATAAAACCTATGCACATAAATAATAAGATCACCAAAATTATTTATAAATCTGAAGATGAAATTAGCACAAAAAAACTAACATTCAAATTCAAATCAATTTGGTTTCAGATAAAAGGTTGCAAAGGTTATTTGTTTGATTTTTTTGAGTTTTGTGCAAGTGGGGTTTTAATGGTTGCAAATTTTTTATGCTTACAAGGTTGAAGTTACAGAGAGGTGAAGGGAAATTTTTGGTTTCAAATCTTGAGATTAGGACCCGAAGAAGGATAGCCACAAGGGCACCTCTCCACCCAAATTTTCACTCCTAACTACAACTGAAGCCCCTCAATTTTTATCTCTAGTCGAACTTGAGAAGGTACAAGTTGCACCAGAACTTACGATTGAGGAGGTACATGTTGCACCAAAAACTGAAGTTGAATCGATAATCATCATGTTAGGTGTTGGAGAAACTGAAGGTCATTCATAAGAGGACAATTTCAAGAAAGAATTTAATGAAATAAAGAGGATAGTTAAAATTACGCTTGATGCATTTACTGTTGGGATGGTAGGAGAAGGTTCTAAGCCTCCACATGGAAAAGGTAATTTAGATAATAAGAAGGTTGAAGAAAAGGATTCAAAGGTTAGTGAAGGAAATACACCTCCATCTCCACCATATTCATCAACATCCTCATCTTCTTGATCAACATCATCTTCCACTTCCACTACAAAAACTGCCCATACTCACTCAAAGACCAAAAAAGGAAAAACACCCTTACTCAGACTTCATGTAAAATTTGAGCTTCCAATGTATAATGGTGAGGTAAATGTAGAGAATTTTGACAATTGGATACGTCAATTGGAGGTGTCTTGCAGAATTCAAAACCTTCATGAACATGACATAAAGATTCAATTGGCTTCCTTGAGGATGGAAGGATCTGCACGTGTATGGTGAGAAGCAAGGACTCAAGAAGAGATTAAAAACTACCGTAACATCTCTATGTCTTGGTCAAGGTTTATTGCTGCCATTAAAAGCTAATTTTATCCATTAGCTTACATGCAAAATGCCATTATGGACTAGCAAAATTTGAGACAATTGAAAGGGAAAAGTGTGCAATATTATATTCATGAATTTAGGAGAAGAGCTCTTATTTTGGGTATTAATTTATATAAGCTCTAAAAATATGGATATAATTATATAGGCTCTAAACATACAAAGGTAGACACACGTTTTGATAGTGGGACACAAGCTAATCTAGTTTTCGAAGACTTGGTTAAGAAGCTAAACCTTGAAACTGTTAGACATCCAAGACCTTATCCTTTACTGTGGTTAAGCAAGAATGAAACTTTCAGGTTACAACAAAGTGCATACTAATATTCTTCATCAATTCAAACTTTCTTAATGAAGTTGAACTTGGTGTGTTGCTGCTTGAAATACCATGTATTTCTTTGGGAAGTCCTTGTCTTTATGATAGGAAAGAAAAATTTCATCACCATTAGAATAAGTATCACTTATTTAAATATATTATTGAGTACATAGTTAGAGTGCATAAGAAGAAAACAAGTTTGTCTCATATACTTACAAGAGAAATGAAGAGGATAGTGAATGCAAGTCAGAATTTGACATTGTTAATGATCAAAAATAGAGATGTTTTGAATCAAACCTTTCAAAAATATGCATTGAATGAACAAGTTGATTTCATTAAGGTTTCTTATGCTTGTAATGAGATGTTTCAGGACTCTAAGAGGTTGCCTTTGAAAGGAGCTGAACAATATGTAAAACATTTGCGGAATTCAGCATCAGTGTTGAGGAGTGTTGGAAACAAGATGTCGATGCAAGAGAGTGAAAAGGACAAAAAAAAATCAGAAAAGAAAATTAACAAATAAGGCATGGGTTCCACAAGTGCTTGTAGTTGGTTTCCAAAGGGTACATGGCAATGGTGAAGATAGTTGGTCAAGAGTCGATGCAAGTATAAAGCGAGATCATTTTAGAATTGCCATGATGATAGTGTGCAAGGTGAAACAATTTTTAAGTTTCCATTAATTGATGATCAAAGTAGGAACAATTTTTCTTCTGCAATAATAGCTTTCTCCTCTGCAAATTCAGGGAAATTTCAGCATGACGGTGTCAATAACAATAAGAGAGGATCACAAGGGTCAACGAAAAAGTTAAGTTTTCTGAAAAGCTTCAATTGATGAAAAAGAAAAAATTTATGTGGATTGAGACTGGAAGGGTGAGGGAACAGTACCCTCATCCACATGATCAATAATCATAGAGGTTTTGGGGTCCAAATGGCTTCTAGTGGGTAGGAATGATAGGTGTTCAGTGTAAAATCTCAAAAATTAATGTGCTTGAAATTGAATGGAAACTGAATGACAGCGAAGAGTTCGTCGCCAGGAATCCAGCACATTTCGTTTCGTCAAAAACGGAGTCTATATGAAGAAAATAGAGCATATTTTTTATTTTCCTAAACAACTAAAAAATTGCAGAATAGGACAAAATGGTGACATGGTAGTCTAGTCAGCAGAAAAAGAATATTTATAATATTATTACATTTTCGCCCAATGGAACTGTGACATGTGTCACTGTAGGATTCGGTAGTTTTGTTTGAAGGTGGAATTTTGTTATGAATATGCTCCTAACATTGTTGAATGAGATTTGTTTTTATATGGTTGGAATGGTCCAACCAGAGGCAGACATGTGGTGCAGCCAAGGGCTGCCATGTTCCCCCTTTGGTGGACCTTATCCAAAGTCTGAATTAATTTTATTACAAATTTTTAATTCCAACTATATCATATGGTATTGGTGGTTAGATTAATGTTATATGTTCTAAACTCGAAATTCAAAGTTTAATATATACCATATAGTTCAATGATCTGAACATTATTCCAATGGTTGGATTAAATATTTGGTGGCGCATTTTTTATATAGACCAAAGTTCGAACCATACATTATATGGTAAAAATATATATCAATTCCGAAATAAAATGTAATTTTTCAAGAATAATTTTTATATACAAATTGGGCAGAGGTCGGGGCTTAACCCCATGACCTCCCCCGCAACAACACACCAAATTACCACTAGACCATGCCTTTAGTCCTTGTTATTTATACATCGCCAATTATATTTGTTTTCAAATGATTTGTTCGGCGGGGGTATGGAGGGGGCCAACCCGTTCCCATGAGACCAAGTCACCAGACCACCTGTGGAGAAGAGTTTGTAAGCACGGAATTAAGTTTGGTAATGTGAGTTTAGACACCTTAACGAGTGATTATTAGACTAATCCTCGTTTAATACATGATTATATTATAAACGCTTTTATGCACATTTAAACTTCACTTATACCATTTAATATAGTTTTGAATTAATTAAATTACAGTTAACTTTGAGATTAGTTTGGTGGAGTTTTAGAGGCGCCTCTAAAACCAGTGGGTTTCAAAAATTTGGTGGCCCAAACTGAAGTATTCTAAAGTTTTGGAGGAAGTTTACTATGAAAAATTGTTTTGGTCATCCCTTTGGAAAATTTCGACCAAATTGGGTGCGAGTCATTTCTGAATGATTTGGACATTCTGGACACATTGAAGTAGGTTTGAGGAGTTTTAGGTGAATGTAAACAACATCTTTTCACATTTTAGCTAATATAGAGGCCCAAGCCATGGAATCTTGAATAAGGATATGTATCCATGGAGGGGTGAAATCCTTCATCAAAACACGACGTTAATGGATCAATTGTGATGGTTTTATGTACTTGTTATTTCTTCTGCTCATCATTTTTTTCATGCTTCATGCTCTTGAATTTAAATTAAAACTAAGCTCATTTACTTGTTTGACACTCATAAACACCAAGAAAAACTATGCACATAAAGCATAAGATCAATAAAATTATTTATAAATCTGAAGATGAAATTAACACAACAAAACTAACATTCAAATTGATATCATGACCAAACGCCACACCATTTTAAATCCACGTACAAAGTATAACCCCACTGATCCACCCTATGGCCATTGATATTATTTTAACACTATTTGTTACATTTACTATTTCTTCATATAACATTACTACATCTATTGTGGCTATATATACACTTATTCCATCAACATCTATCACATCCCCCTCTAATACCCTACATCACGGTATTTAACCAATGAATATGTCTCATATTGTGGAACATCAATGTCCATCATTACTTGAGATGTTCATGGGGATATCACTAGATGGTGAAATTATTATCCATCATATACCAAGTTTGTTTTATGAATTTTGAAAGTTTCATTAATTGATTCTTATAACTATCGTAGGGATGGATTATAGGGAATCTAGGGTCATGGTGGTTGGAAATTAACTTGAGTCTAAAAATATCATTTATAGTAAATTTTTTTATATGGGACACTCATCATATTTTGTAAACTTTTTCGTTGGTAAAATTGTGGAAAAAAACTTAAATAAATGGTGTTTCTTTTCTAGTCTCCAAAAATGTGTACTACTCAATGTAAGAATAATCAAGTTCCCCTAAGCTTGAAGAAGAGGAAGATCATAACTAAATATGCATCAGATTGTGAAAAAGGTGGTATAGGTTATTTAGGGACCGATTATGTATATTGACATGAGGTGCCATTGTGTACTTAGGGCATGATTTTCCATGTTGGGTAAATGGTGCATTGTGTCTTCAACATGAGTTGATATTGTTTTCCAATTTGGACAAGAGGTTTCATTATGTATGTTGGGTAAAATGTGATATTTGGAAAAATGGGTACATTTGGGCCAATTTAAAAATAAAATGCATGGCTTTGGAAATGTATAATATATTTTTTATGTCTTAATTTCTCACTAATATTTTTCTATTATTCAATTTGTTGTTTATTTTAATTTGATGAGGAAATTTGTAAAGTAGAATATGAATTGTTTTTCCTATGCCAAAAACCATTATTCTCTGGATTTAAGATGAAACTATTATGCTACTGAAATTTACTCACTAATGTAAGTAATCTGCACCAATATATTGATGATAATACTAGGGAAAAGATCCATACATTCTTCCTCAATTATGTTCATTCCTGTTTTTAAACTCATGCCACATTCATAGTATATATTTTGTATTGTATTTCAATTTTTGTGTCTTTTTTTTTAAATTTTCACACTAGGTTGGAATCCTTTATTTATATCTCCAGAGTAGATAGTCAACCTCCATTATCTATTTTAGGGACAACGCAATTTTTGACACATATTTTTGCACTAATTCAATGCAAATTTTGACCCCTATTTTTTCATTCAATCAATGCACCTTTTGGGGTTATACTTATAATCATTTAGCATAGTTTTCATCCATTCTTTTTGCACTTCCAATGCAACTTTAGAAATAGTTTTCTACACTTTTACTAGAACTAATTACTTTTTTCAATTATGGTTTTCTATTAGTCTAAGTAGTACTCCTGCAGGGTCCTTTATACCTCTTAGGTTGTTGATATTGTATTGTAATGTAATTTTAGAGAAATGATGTAGATAGAGGAAAATCCCCCTAGGGATCCTAACAAATTCCTCTTCTATGATTTATTTTTTTGAATTACATATGTATGTGTCAATATACTAAATACAAAGCCATATCTTACTTCTATATCCCCTAGATTCACATTAAATTACAAAACTTTAAATGAAGAAAAAAACTCGTTGTCGCATTAGTATGTCCTTGGTTTTGGTTTTTGTATTCACTTACCTAGTCTAGATTGATACCTCTTTTTCATATTTCAACTCTTGATCATATGTATTTAGAATATTTTTTTATGCCAAAATGAAAATTTTATAAATTTAAATAAAATAATCTCCTTTATTTCCTAGTATTTCACTTGTTCAACTTGAAACTACATGTATAATTAGTTCTAGTCCTTAGGTAGAAAGAAGTAAGAGCTTTCACTTGTTGATCTGACTTTATATATGCAATTTTACCTTTCAAAATACCATTGAGGGAAAGGAAATGTTTTCCTTATTTGAGTATTAATCTTAATTTTTTTGTTATCATTTCAATTTCGTATGTACTTGCAATTTCTTCTATTTCAAGAATTTACTTTAAACGTTATCTATGCCATAGTACACACACTTGACTCCCTAATCATATTCTTAGTTAATGAACCTAGGTTGAACCTAAAATCAACCACATAACTTAACACATTACTTTCCTCCTTTGGGGCCAAACGGGTTTTGTAGTTAGGTTAGCGTTGTGGGGAAAAGAATCTAAAAAATTCATCAAAACCATTCAGATATAAAGAATAATGATTGACATTTTATGGAATTAGAAATCATATTTATTGAATATAGTTAAGACACATTGAAGAAGAGGTGCACCCTTGAGAGTGGATAATACCACAAGGTTTAATTGAGACTCCTCGCCCTTTCTAGATTTAATATCTCATGATTGTTTGGTTTCAACACAAAGGCAAGGTAATCTATTTCATGTATCTATAAAGATGTATCTTAGTTTTATTTCTACTAGGTTTTGCTATGAGTGGTTATTATAAGAGGGTGGGTGTCTTAGAAAAATTTGTATACGCAATTAGGATTTCATTTTCCTTTACCTCATAATTATATCTATTGTATATATCCCTTCACTCATCTTCACATGGGCTCTCCTTTCCTTTGTGTTAGTTGCTTGGAAGGAACTATTTTCTCCTCTTCACCTTATTTCATTAGTGATGCCTTCAACTTGTGTTGAACAATGGATTTGCAAAGGTTATACTCTAGGATAGTTTGAGAAATGTTACTTTATTTTTTAGCTCAAGTGTATTTCTTGATTAAGAAGAAATATTTAAATGGAAAGTTCAAATTTTGATTTAAAACATAATAATTGGTAATTTTAGGCAATGATATGATATGATGTATTATTATTTTATTCAATTATAAGATTTATTTTTGAAAATTTCAATGATTTCTTTAACTTTTATGTTATGTTAAAACTTATAAAAGATAAATTTCTGAAATTACTTGTTCATCTAAAATAAATTTATCCATTTTTAAATTATATAATTGAAAAAAACTTTAAAATATTGAAAATATTAATTTGATTATTTTATTACTTTCGTGTATTTGTATACACATTTTCCAGCGTGACTCTGACTTGACTCATGATTAAATGCGTCGTGTTCTCTACACATTTTTGACACAACTTTGACTTATACTTCAGTTAACATTAAAAAAAATATTAAAAATACAAAATTACTTAAATTATAATACAAATAATGTTACATGAAACATTTAAAATATATTTACAACTGTTAATAACACAAAAATAAACCTAAGATATTGGCAAAATATTTCATTAATATTATAAAATTTTTGAATAAAATATTTTATTAAAATAACATTAAATCTTTAACCTTTGAATCTTTATTACTTTTTCATATTCCTAAAAAGAAACTTTAAATTCAAGATTACTTAGACTCAACTAGCACACATCTAAATACATCCACAAACATAATAATTTTCATGGCATTACATTTCATTTCCACAAACATCACAATCTCGATGAACTCTTGCATGTGCAATTAACGTCTGATTTGCACAAAAAAAAAAATTTAACTCCATGTAGAGGTGCAGGAAGCTAACCCTCGAAATACAGGGTGCCAGCTCCTGCCCGGAAGAAATCACCGAAAATTTACTGAATCAAACAGTCAGTTCACTAACACTTGGAATGGTTTGATAGGCTTTCAGTTCACTGAAGTGGACCCTTCATATTGTTGCTACATTAAATATGTTGATGGTGAAAGTTATTAATCATGGATTCTTTCCTCAAAATATTGGTCCAATTTACCCCTTCACACTTCCTTTCCCATTAAGGTGTCATTTTCATTGAAATTTTCACTACTAAATAGGATGTATATGATGTTGTGATAGATATTTTAACTGATGTCTTTAATTATTAGGTTTTTCATCCTAATTCATAGGTCTTGTTTTAGCTACATTTGGATCCTAGTCCCTGATGGTTGGGGGGACTAGCTACATTTGGATCACCCCCATTATTGTTGCCCAGGGAGTCCTACATGAAAAAATTCCTTATTAATTTTTGTAATTTTGTAGTCATTGTTAGACGTTCATTAGGTGAAATATATGAAGGTAGAAGTTATGTTAATTTATGGTTTTTTACCCTAGAATCAAACCCTTGGTTTATATGAGGGGATTATATTGTGGCTATGTATTATTCTTTCTGAGGAAAAGAAAAGAGATTGTATGAAAGTGAAGAGTAAATTACAAAAAAATTGTTGTAGGCTATATCTTTCATTTTTCTGAATAATATCAAAAGAAGGAATGGTTGTTTCTCTGCAAATATAGCCCAAATTTGGTGGACCATGTATATCTTTTCCTCTCATGTTTTTGTGCCCTTTTTTTGTTTATGTTTCCACAATATTTTAATGCATGCTCGATTTACATGTTAATTAATTTCTAACATAAAATCCACTTTTAATCTCCATAAAAAATTATTTTATAAAAATATTTAAGAGTTTATCGTTTTAGGTTTTAACCCTGTACAAAAATTATTTGCAAACGAATCTTAAAAATAGAAAATAAACAATAGTGAGAGCATAAAACATAAAAAAAATATACACAGAGATTTCCCCTGGATCCCAAATCGGGGCAACTAGCTTGATTTTGCATTATATTCCTTTTAGTGTTACAACATATATATATACATGTCGAAGCATACTTAAACCCCAATCCATTAACCCTAGATTAGAACATAACCTTAGTTCCCTTAACCGGATACCAGGGGCTGAAAACCATCATGCCCCAAAACCATGTGCAAACCCATGCACAAAACCATGGGTGTGCTCGCCCACCGAAAAATAGGGTCCAAAATTTTTTTCCCGAGGTGCTACCTCAGACCCCGAACAGGGGGGGCTACTGCTCACGCTGTGGACCCCCTACTGCGCCTGGTGCAATGTACAAGGGTAGTTATGACTACCCCCACATGACTAGTGGTGGAAAGAATATAACACATACCCAAAATTCTCCCAATTTTTGTTTTATTTCTGTAGGGGGGCCATAGGAGAGCTTAGTCATTAGCCCATATCTGTAACTCCTATTGTTTCTATACACCAAGAGAACTTCTGAGTGCTCACAAACTTCATCAATGTATTTGTAGCATTCTTTAAAGTGTCCACCTTTACCAGCAACACCCTCTCAGCCTCAACCATATCTCTAAAAAAGTGATATTGAACATCAATATGCTTTGTCTTTGAATGATAAGCAGGGTTCTTAGCCAAGAAAATTGCACTTTGGATACCATAGTTTATCCTTATAGCTTTTTGCACTAACCCCATACTTTAACACAATCTCTGCAACCAAATTTCTTGCTTGCATGAGTGGCTTCCATGTATTCTGCCTATGTAGTTGAAAAATCCACTACAGACTATATTTTACTTATCCAATTGACTGTAACTCCAAATAGGCTAAACACATACCCACCTGTAGATCTTCTTTGGTCCATATCTCCAGCCTAGTCTGCATCAACAAAACCACAAATGTCCAACACTCTTTCTAATCCTGGTCTTTCTTGGTAGCACAAGCCATAATCACTAGTGCCATACAAATATCTGAAAACCCACTTCACTATTATCCAATGCTTCTTCCCTAGGTTTGACACAAACATGCTCAATACTCCCATTGCATGTGAAATGTATGGTCTAGTACAGACCATTTCATACATCAAGCTACCCACTGCACTTGCATATGTAACATGGGACATATCCTCTTCTTCTTCTTGTGTCTTGGGACAGTGTTTAGTAGACAACTTTACACCTATAGGAATCAGAACATTCACCGGTTTACTATCCTGCATATTGAACCTCTGAAATATAGTCTCTATTAGGACCTCACAATGTACCATTTTTACCATACATTTTGACACCACTTTACCCTTTATAGTCCATATTTAAGAGTTTACATTATCATTTCCATCCATTTTATCCAAAGGTATATGAAACCCTTCTCTTTACTATGTATTTAATTTGTTTTGCATATAATTCCACATTACTTTTATATTTAATCATTAATCGAAGAGAGATAGTTGCTAAGACAAGTCGAAAAGATCGCAGATAATCTATGATAAGGATCGCGTTGCTGAAACAGTCGAACCCATTGCTGAAACATTCAACAGGCACGCAAATCCCGTAGCTGAGACAGCTCGTGATTTGCGATCTTCAAAGTGTATTTTAAGGATGATGACAACAGGACGAAGACGAGCAAGGAAGAATAGAAAAGACCCTGTATTAAAACAAGAGATTAGATTTGGATAAAAATAGGATTTCTCTGATGTAAATGTAATAGATGTCTCCTCTTTAAAAAGAGGAGACATCATCATTAGAGGGGGGTTAGAAACTGCGGGAGTACATTTCTTGAAGCAAGAAAGAGCCTCTGCTCTATTGTAATGTATCATTTCTTGACAGGTGAATAAAATTCTATCTTGAATGCTTCAACTTAATTTCTTTCCTCAGGGAATCTTGTGAGAAGGACAGGGCCCACCTTCATCACAAGATTCACCCAATTTCTCCCGTAGTCTGTTACTTTTTATGTTATTAGCACCTTAATTTAACCTTGTTTGTTGAAGAGTTTATACAGTTCTATGTTTCCTACTAAGCACTATGTTTTCTTTAAAACTGCATTAGCTTTATACCATTCATTCTTAAGAAGCTGAGAGTTACTTTATTTTCAGTTATTTTTTTATTAGATGAATGTGTGATAGATTGATATCGGGAACCAGGTGCTGAAGATTCATGTTTGAAGGAATATGGTCCTATTCTCCGTAGTTTGATCTTCTTTTTCCGCAGTGTGATTGATACCCGGAACAAGTGCTGAAGATTCCTGTTCAAGGGAATAGGTTCCTGTTTTCCGTAGACTTATCTTTTTCTACAGTGTGATTAATATTAGGCAACAGGTGCTGAAGATTCATGTTTGGAGGAATAGGGTCCTATTCTCTGTTATGGTTGATTGATCTCCTTTTCTGCAGAGTGATTTCCTTTCATTATTTTTCCTAGGATTCTTTTAATGAAGGTCTGCAATAGAGGAATTGTTTCTGCTGTAACACGAGTAGGCTTCAGCTTTGTTAAAGTGAGGTGTGAACAGTTTGATTTGTGTGATTGATACTACAACATTTATTTGCTTTTGGAATTGAGCATATCCAGTGCGTGATTGTCTTTGGAATAAACAGACTTTCTTGGGTTAACAATTTATGTGGTGCTTGAATTGTTAAAACAATTAAAGCGACCAAAATTTTGGCGCCGTTGCTGGGGAAGGCAATTATAGATTTCAAAGGCATTGATGTTTTCTTTCTAGATGTGTAGATTGTATGAGAGGACGCGGAACCTCGAAGAAAACTAACCCTACAGGTGGCAAGGGCAAAGGAAGGGGAGGAAGAAAAACTTTTATTGATGAAATTGTGTCAAAGGCTGAATTGTCACAGAGATTAAGCTCTCGAAGACAAAAACCTCAACGCTCCCCTCAATCAGACTACAAAACAGAAGAAGTTGTGAGCCCTGAAAATGTAGAGGAACTAGTAACAGATATTAAAGAACCAGTAGTCAGTGCTGAATAATCAGAAGAAAGTACTAAGGAATCAGCAGAGAATGTTGAGGAATTAACAGAAGGTATTGGACGACTAGTGGAAGACATTGAGGAACCAATAGAAGATTTTGAGGATCGAGAAACTGCAGTAGGAGAACAACCAATGGAAGGAAACAATGAAGAATTCTTTGGTGGAGGACGAGTAGATCCTGAAGGAGAAGGAAAGGATGAAAATTCTCTCTCTACCTTGGGATTTCCTATCAGTGATCTCCCTAAAGGAGCAACTCCTATGAAGAATATTCCATTATCAGCTTTACCCAACTTCCATGGTTTATCCTCTGAAGATCCAGATGAATTTCTTTTTTAATTTGATATATTATGCAGAAGTTATGATTATGTCACTAATGCTCAGAAGTTGAAACTGTTTCCAGCAACATTAAAGGGAAATGCGTTAAGATGGTTCATGAGCCTTGGAAGCCAAGTAATCACAACATGGGAACAAATGAAACAGAAATTTTTGCTTAAATATCAAGATTATTGTCGGACAAGAGAAAAGAGGGAGGAATTATTCAATATGGCACAAAAGGCGGACGAGAATTTGGAGGACTATGTGGAAAGACTGCAGTATAATCTGCAGAGATTTGATCATCCGAATGTAAGTAAAGAAATTCGTAAAACAATATTACTTAGAGGATTAAGGGACGATTGTTTAGACATGCTAAACATGCTTGGTAAAGGAGATATATCTAAAGAATCATATGATGAGATTGTTGAACTCTGTAAAAGATGTTCAAGAGGAGCTGCAAGGAACAGAGAAAGTAACAGAGATTCCACTTATTCAAGAGTTCAGAAATCAACCAGTGGGGGAGCAACAAGAGCTGAAATAGGTAATTTAATTGAAGAATTTAAAACTGAAATGTTAAGTTCTTTTGCTTCACAAATTGACACCTTGCAGGTTAAAAAGAAGCAGGTTGAAGCAGAAGCAGCACTGGCTGTCTTTTGCCCTAAATGCAGAGATAAACATCCACTAAGGGAATGCCCATTGGACAAGATACCAATTTGCACCCTTTGTGAGAAAGATCATGAAATACAACAATGTCCCTCTCTACCAAGAATAAAGGCAGCACTGTAGCCAACAGAAGAAGAAGCTGAAGCAGTTTATCTGCTAACACAAAGAAGACAATGGCAACCAAGAGGACAAGGTATGAATTCTAGCATGCCATTTACATCTTCTAATCGTTGGAATAATTATCCTTCTTTCAGTCAAACAAATTACCCTCCCTTTAACCAAATCCAATACCCACCCTTTAATCAGATGAACTACCCACCCATGCAACAAGAAAACCCTCCCTTTGTTGATCCTGCAATGTGGACTCCTTGGCCCCCACAACAGCCATCTTCTTTTAATCCATGGAATTCAAATTGGAGAAGCCAACAACTCCTGTATTCAAATCAATTTCTTCAATTTCAGCAACCACTTCCTCTACCATCAGGAGCTCCATCAAATAATCAAATAATACCCCAGCTACCTTTGCAACCAAATCCTAACCCCAATAATAAAGTTGTGCAAGTTATTGATATTCAGAATCAGCCTACATTTTCTACTATGAAATGTAATGATATTCATTTGAGATCTGGGAAAATAGTAGAACCTATCATAGATGATATAACCTCTTCTGATTCTGATAAAGATGAAACTGAGAAGCATAAAAAAGCACAACCACCCTCTAACTAGGGTGCTGAAATAACAAAGCCACCATTCCCCGAGCGTTTAGTTTTAACTAAAACGCCTGAAACACCTGCTTTTAATCTTTTATGGGAATTGCAAAACTTGTATGTTAAAATTCCACTTTTACAGGCACTAAGAGATGTACCAATTTATGCCAGAACCATGAGAGACATTTGTGTTAAGAAACCTGGTAGGAAGACTAAAGACCCCCTTACAGTTCATGTTATCGGTGATCTCTCTGCATTAATGTCCAGAAAAACCCCTCATATGGTGACCCCGGCCATCCTACTGTAATAGTTCAAATTGGTAAAACGATAATTCCTCAAGTTCTGGTATATTTAGGTGCTGCAATAAACATTATGACTCTTGAAACTTCATAGTTGTTACAGCTGAATAACACCATTAGAGATACACCAACCATCCTAGAGTTAGCTGACCGTTCTGCAATTAAACCAGAAGGAATTGTTGAAGATCTAGTTATCTCGGTTGAATCCTGGAATTACCCAGCCGATTTTGTGGTATTACAAACTAAAACAAAGCTGGGGGGACATCCTTTAATTCTAGGAAGGCCATGGCTAGCCACAGCCGATGCCTTTATCAGCTGTAGATCCAGTTCAATGACAATTTCTAATCGTTATGAAACTAAACAACTTACTCTTTATCCTCATGCTACACCCATAATTAATAATGAAAATTTCGTGTGGATGGATTATAATGATAATGTTATTCAACCCATTTTAACTATCGGACAAGCCTTAACTCTTAAAGACAATACAGAGGATGAAATAATTAATAATTTTATTTGCGAACCATCCTCTGTAATTGTTGAAACACACAATCAATTGACTACACTTTTCGAAACGGATACCCAGGAAAAGATTGAATCTAAAGATTTATCCCAGACATTAACCACCATCTCTTCTAAAAGTATAACAGTGGAAATCGAACCTGGCAAAACATTAAATATAAATCCTGATCTAACAGTTGTTGAAACACAACAGTTAATGAAGTTATTACTTGAAAATAAGGAAGCATTTTCATGGGATTACACGGATATGAATGGAATCTCCCTTGAATTATGTACTCACCGAATTTATATTAAAGAAGGTTGCCGACCAATCTGTCAACCCCAAATATGGATGAACCCTAATTTAAGAGAAATTGTTAAAGAAGAACTTCATAAATTGCTTAATGCAGGATTTATATACCCCATATCTGACAGTGAATGGGTCTCCCCATTGGTAATAGTCCCTAAGAAAAATGGGAAATGGAGAGTGTGTGTTGATTACAGAGCCTTAAACAAAGCTACTCAAAAGGACCACTTTCCTTTACCATTCATTGATCAGGTGTTGGATAGTCTGTCAGGAAAGAAATTCTTTTCCTTTTTAGATGGATTCAGTGGGTATAACCAAATTAGAATTGCACCCCAAGACCAAGACAAGACCACTTTTACTAGTCCCTGGGGAGCTTTTGCCTATAGAGTTCTTCCATTCGGACTATGTAATGCACTAGAAACTTTTCAGAGGGCTGTTATAGGAATATTTTCTGATATGCTGAATGACTCTATGGAAATATTTATGGATGATTTTACTCCTTATGGTGTGTCTTTTGAAGATGCATTACAAAATCTTGAGAAGGTACTTAAATGTTGTATACAAGCTCACCTCTCCCTAAGTACTAAAAAGTGTCATATGATGATGAGTGAAGGAGTAGTGCTTGGACATTTTATTTCATCTCAAGGTATTCAGGTAGACCCATCCAAAATACAAGTCATTCAGAATATTCCTATTCCTAAAACACAAACTGATGTGAGAATTTTTCTAGGACATGTTGGATATTACAGGAGATTTATTAAAAAAAAATTAAGATTGCTTCTCCTTTATTTGTGTTGCTCATGAAAAAAACTGAATTTAAGTGGACTAATCTTTGTCAGAAATCCTTTGTAGAACTCAAGCATCAGCTATCTATTTCTCCTATTTTGAGAGGACCTAATTGGGCACTCCCCTTTCATATATCTTCTGATGCTTCAAACACTACAATTGGAGTTGTCTTGGGACAAGAAGAAAACCATCTTCTTTATGCTATCTATTTTATCAGTAAGAACATGACCCCTGCTGAGCTTAATTATACAGTTACCGAAAAGGAATTTCTTGCAGTAATTTATGCCATTAATAAATTTCGACATTACATCACTGGTTATCCTACTTTTTTCCACACTGATCACTCAGCTATTAAGTATTTAATGAAAAAATATATCATGAATTCTTGAGTTACCAGATGGTTATTATTACTGCAGGAGTTTGATATTACAGTTGTAGATTGGCCAGGTAATGAAAATGTTGTGGCTGATTTCCATTCACGGTTAAAAACTGATAATAATATTCCAGTAGATGATTCCTTTCTTGATGAGTATTTATTTGCAGTATCTGCTAACTCTCCTTGGTATGCAGACATTGCCAATTATTTGGTTGCAGGAAAGTTACCATCACACCTGTCACATAGGGAAAAGAGAAGAATTGTTCAACAAAGTGCCAGGTATAGCTGGATAAGCGGGTGTATTTTCTACACAGGACTTGATCAGGAAATCTGAAGATGCATCAAAGAGGATGAGGTGTACGACATACTAAAAGCTTGTCATGATGGCCCCTGCGGAGGGCATTTTGCTGATAAAAGAACAGCACACAAAATTTTGAGGATGGGTTACTATTGGCCCTCATTGTTTAAAGATGCAAAGAAATATGTGCGGACTTGTGACAGTCGTCAGCGAATGGGTCAACCCAATCATAGAGATCAAATGTCATTAAACCCCCAGGTAGTACTCAAACCATTTGAAAGATGGGCCTTAGATTTCATAGGAGCCATTAATCCTCCATCCAATCAAAGAACTTATATATTAGTTTCTACAGATTATATGACTAAATGGGTGGAGGCCAAAGCACTTATTAGAGCCAATGAAGAAGCTGTCCTGGATTTCTTATTTGAGGAGATATTTGTTAGATTTGGAATTCCTAGAGAGCTAGTTACAGATGGAGGACCTCCCTTCAACTCTCATGGTTTTAAATATACCCTTCAAAAATATCATATTCATCATAGAATGACTACACCATACCATTCCCAAGCTAATGGGCAGGAGGAAAGCACAAATAAAGTAATAGAAGCCATTCTAACTAAAACAGTGAAGGATAACTGGAAGGATTGGTCTCAAAGGCTCCCTGAAGCACTATGGGCTTATAAAACTACCTGGAGAAATACTACAGGATTTTCTCCCTATGAATTGGTTTATGGTAAAAATGATGTTTTTCCTGTGGAATTTGAAATCAAAACTTTAAGAACTTCTTTAGTTGTTAACCTTGATTTGACTGATGTGCAGATAGCTAGGTTGCAGCAGCTTCTTGAATTGGATGAAAAGAGATTAGATGCCATTCACCAGACAACCATGAATCAACAACAAAGAATGAAGTGGCATGATAAAATTATCAAGCACAAGCAGTTCCGAAAAGGTAATTGGGCCTTATTATATGACTCTCGGTTTGAAAACTTTCAAGGTAAGTTACATACAAGATGGCTTGGACCGTATGAAGTAGATACTGTTTTTCCCAATGGAACAGTAATACTTTTAACAATTGATGATTCTAAAACACCTCTACTAGTAAATGGTCATAGTCTTCGCTTGTACCAGCTCTCTGTTTCTAAAGAATATTTTAAGGCTGCTTGCATGACTGATACACATTATCTTTTTCTAGGGGAGTCCTCTGCTCCTCGCAGCATTTAATTTTTTTCACTATATTTATAGTATTAGATTAGATTTAAAACTAATAATCCCTGTCAAGGGTTGGCATGTTACAATGTTATGTTGCAGATTAAGGAAGAACTCACTAAGGAGGACAATTTCATCACAAGAAGATATAAAGCTTCAATCAGAGAAGCTTTGTTTCCCTCATCCCAATTCATTTCCTCATTTCCTAGCAATATTTCTTTTACCATTTATCCCCTTACTCCATCTTTCCCTTTTTCCTATTTTCCCCATTGTACCCACCACTGAAACACCATCCTTCAGCCAGCATTTTCCCGTTCCCTACTGCTGGAATCATTCCTCAGCAAGTGCTTCCTCAATTTTCTTAGTACCAGATCATTACATTTCATTTTCCTTATTTTTCCATTGCTGAAACACCACTTTCAGCAACCTGTCATCTATCTTTCCATTGCTAAAACACCATTCCTTTCCTCTACTACACAAGTTTTCCAGTACCCCACTTTTATTCTTTAGATCCCTTGGGTGAATATTATCCAGTATTGAGCAAACTCTAATATGCTCCTGTTTCTACATTTTAGAGAAATCTAAAGATTCTCCCATCAGTATTAAGCCACTATGAACAAGCACTCTATACTTAGAATTGTAAAATAGAGGTAAATATAAGGTAAGTGGATTTTTTATGTAATACAGTTAAATCGTAGTATAAAGAGAAGATCTTTCCCATTATTATTATATCCCCCGTACATTCAAAACCATCATTTCACCACACGTAGGGGGGGGATTTCGAAAATAAAGATCATCATTTCACCCCATGCAAACCACCGCCATTCTTTATACCCATTATTTCGGCCAATACACCATGTTCTTAGTCGTAAAAAAATATTCTGATCAAGAATGGTGTTTCTGCTCTTTGTGCCTCTGCATTTGACTCAAGTTAGTAGCTATGGGAGGCCTGGCTATTAGACATGAGTCTGGCTCGATGGCTGTTCTCGAATTATTTCCGGAGGCTTACCAAATCTTTCAGCAGGCAGGATGGATCACATATTTTGAGAGGCTGGGAGAATTTGATCCTCAGTAAGTTTTGGAGTTTGCATAGAATTTTCAGGAGGATCACTCCATAGTTCAAGGGATTCGAATTTTGGTCACAGAAGAAGATATAGCACAAGTTTCGGGATTTCCAGTCATAGGTGCTTGATGGTTTAGCAGGAAACAAATCATCCTAAACGCACAGCAGGACTTCCTTCTTCCAGAGGAACAGGTTGAGATTAAAGGCCGTGGCATAGGTCTGTATTCATTACCTCCCCCATGGCCAAAGGTAGCTGAATTTTTCAAGCACTATTTAACTTGTGAGGGGTGATACCAGGTAGTTTATCAACACAATTTTTTTTTAATGAGCCATTTGCGGCATGGTCGATTAGTCAACATTCCTTATTATCTTCTTGGATGTATTAAAAATATTTCATATTACTATAGACGGGTAAAATTCCCATTACTGTCCCTTACCCATCATCGCCTGTGTTAATTATTAATTCAGAGGGGTTTTGCTCAGCAAAACACCCCTCTAAATAACCCACCCTTACTTCTTGAACAAGCCCCCGAAATTCCCCAAGAAGCTAAAAATCCCCAAGATATCCCCGAAAGCTCTTACGAACGGCAACTGGAAGATATTCCCAACCCTCCATTGATTCCATATTCAGAGCCAGTTGACCTGTCCCCAAGTCCATCTCATTTAGCAGAATCACCCCATCCCACCGTCTACATCCCTAGCGATGACTCTCAAGCTGAAACACCCCCATCACCCCCTACTCATAAAATAAAGAGACGAATTGCAACAGTCTCTGTAAGGGCCACATCCCAAGCTGTCACCTCTTCCGAGAGCCCTTCTTCTAGAAAATAATCTTTTCATAAAAAGAAAAAGAAAGTCACTGCTTTTTCCGCTTTCCTACCTAGGAGAAAAATGAAAACGACTGTTGAATCTGAATTCATTCCCATTTCCCCTGACCCTGTAGCTATCTTACTAAAACTTCATTTGTCATCACCACTCCAAATTCCCAAATCATTACCCGTCTCGTCCTGTGGTACTGCTCCACAAGAACCATATGCCCATGGTAATATTACATCATTTTCTACTCAAACAATAACTGCTCCACAAGAACCAGTTACTCACTCAACAGCTGAAACACAAGAACCAGCTCCTGAAGTGCAAAAATCAAACATCCATCATGATAATATGAGGAAACCAGCTATAGCTGAAACACAAGAACCAGCTACAGCTGCGGAACAACAATCAACTCCAGCAAAAGCAACCACCACATAGGATTCACTCACCATGGCATCTTTATTAGAAGAAAATGAATTTTTAAAGTCAGAATTAGAGGCCTACAAAAGAGAGTTGGTAACAGCAAGGGAAGCCTTTGATAAAGAGTAAAATCTCTACATGTTGGCACATACAGCATCAGTACAAAATAATGACCCATGTAAAGAATATATGTGCCGTGAATGTGGAAACATCTACCAACAGGCCGGATACAAGATAGTTAAAGTCCCAGTGCCTGAGGCATCCACATCAGTTGTAGTCAAGGAAGAACGCCCTACTGCCACATAAGAACCAGTAGGGCTTTCAAAAATTCTGGAGAAAGAAACCAAGCCACAGATACCCTGCCCTGTATTAGTTAACTCAGCTACTCATACTATACCTCAGCCCATTACTTATAATTCCGGAACACAAACTCCACCATGGAAACAGTTGGAAATAATGAATAAGTGGAAGCAGTAGTATGCTATTGATCAAGATAAAAATTTTCAACAGCATAAATTGGCCTGGAAAAATCAGATGTATTCCAACTGGGATAACTAGGAGCAGACACTTCAGCAATTTCAGGACTCCAAGAAAGAAATTAAGGAATTAAAAGATAAACTGGTCCTGATGTTTTCATTAGTACAAAAATTTTTAGCCACCAGGAAACCTTCTTTGAATTATTCTCTGTTTCTTTCTGAACGCCTTTTTTATTTTCAGTCGAAAGCAATTAAGGACGGGAGACCTCATGAGTTGCTCACAGCGGAACAGTTTGTCAAAAAATTTGTTGAGGCCTCCGCTAGTGATCAAAATCTATTATGTGAACTTTATCTTCATAATGAGGCTATGCCTGAAAACAGAGCAATCAACCTGAATCCGATTGTTGGTGATATATAGATTATGGCATTTTTTTCCTTTCTTGCCAATCAAATCACATGGCAAACTGTTTTTCTCACGACTAGGCACAATGAGGATAATCACCTCCTCTTGATAGGGCCGAAACCTTCAAATTCCGCCATTTTTGTAGCAGAATATCGTCAGTTTTTGCAGAAGCCAGGAATGAGCAGGTACATACAGCAATTGCAAGCCTCAGTACTCGGATAATGTCATCAGTTAATCAGGGTCAAAGAGACTGCTGCTTTGAAGGCAAACACCATGTTCTAGCAACAATCCTGTAAGGAAAGACAAGAGTATAATCCCTTTAGCCCTGATAATCTTCAAACTGCACTATCCACAATACCAAACTATATCATATGCATTCAGCAATGCACCGAGAAATGGATTGGTTATCATTTTCACTTCCCTGTCTTATGGATGCCAGCAGAATGATATCAGCCTCATTTCAGATTGGCTAACAGAGACGAGGCAGTAGCATGGCAGAAATTACAAAGTAACCAGGGATTTAGATCTTCGACAGAGGCATGCAAAGAGTCAGTACTCAGAATCTGATTCAGACTAAAATTTTCCTGAGGACATGCAACCCTTTCAGCTGGGGGGGATGTTAGGACCTCACAATGTACCATTTTGACCATACATTTTTACACCACTTTACCCTTTATAGTCCATATTTAAGAGTTTACATTATCATTTCCATCCATTTTATACAAAGGTATATGAAACCCTTCTCTTTACTATGTATTTAATTTTTTTTGCATATAATTCCACATTAATTTTATATTTAATCATTAATCGAAGATAGATAGTTGCTAAGACAAGTCGAAAATATCGCAGATAATCTATGATAAGGATCGTGTTGCTGAAACAGCCGAACCCATTGCTGAAACAGTCAACAGGCATGCAAATCCTGTAGCTGAGACAGCTCGTGATTTGCGATCTTCAAAGTGTATTTTAAGGATGATGACAACAGGACGAAGATGAGCAAGGAAGAATAGAAAAGACCCTGTATTAAAACAAGAGATTAGATTTGGATAAAAATAGGATTTCTCTGATGTAACTGTAATAGATGTCTCGTCTTTAAAAAGAGGAGACATCATCATTAGAGGGGGGTTAGAAACTGCGAGAGTACATTTCTTGAAGCAAGAAAGATCCTCTGCTCTGTTGTAATGTATCGTTTCTTGACAGATGAATAAAAGTCTATCTTGAGCGCTTCAACTTAATTTCTTTCCTTGGGGAATCTTGTGAGAAGGACAGGGCCTGCCTTCATTACAAGATTCACCCAATTGCTCTTGTAGTCTGTTACTTTTTATGTTATTCGCACCTTAATTTAACCTTGTTTGTTGAATAATTTATACAGTTCTGTGTTTCCTATTAAGCACTCTATTTTCTTTAACACTACATTAGCTTTATACCATTAATTCTTAAGAAGTTGAGAGTTATTTTATTTTCAATTATTTGTTTATCAGATGAATGTGTGATAGATTGATATCGGGAACCAGGTGCTGAAGATTCCTGTTTGAAGGAATAGGGTCCTGTTCTCCGTAGGTTGATCTTCTTTTTCCGCAGTGTGATTGATACCGGGAACAGGTGCTGAAGATTCTTGTTCAAGGGAATAGGATCATGTTTTCCGTAGATTGATCTTTTTCTACAGTGTGATTAATATCAGGCAACAGGTGTTGAAGATTCCTCTTTGGAGGAATAGGGTCCTGTTCTCTGTTATGGTTGATTGATCTCCTTTTCTGCAGAGTGATTTCCTTTCATTATTTTTCCTAGGATTCTTTTAATGAAGGTCTACAATAGAGGAATTGTTTGTGCTGTAACACAAGTAGGCTTCAACTTTGTTAAAGTGAGGTGTGAACAGTTTGATTTGTGTGATTGATACTACAACATTTCTTTGATTTTGGAATTGAGCATATCCAGTGCATGATTGTCTTTGGAATAAACAGACCTTCCTGGGTTAACAATTTATGTGGTGCTTGAATTGTTAAAACAATTAAAGTGACCAACAGTCTCGACATACTTCCTCTGGTTTAACCAGATCTTCCTCTTTGTCCGATCTATCTTAATTTCCATGCCCAAAATATAGTTTGTAGAACCAAGATCCTTCAAGTCGAATTCGGAGAACAGTTGGTTATTCAAATCTTGGATAATTTCTTTGTCATTTCTAATCAACAACATCTCATCCACATACAAAACCAAATAAATAACATGGTCACCAATTAATTTAAAATAAACACAATCATCCTCCTTGCTTTTGGTGAAGCCAAGTCCCCGTATATAGGTATCAAATTTCTAGTACCACATCCTTGGTGACTATTTTAACCCATACAAAGACTTATTTAACCTGCATACAAGTTATTTATTCCCCTTCACCATAAAGCCTTCAAGTTGTTTCATGTAGATCTCCTCTTCTAGATCCCCGTGAAGAAATGATGTCTTCACATCCATCTATTCTACCTCAAAATCAAATGCAACAGCAACAGATAAAAGTAATCTAATAGAAGTAACTTTGGGAATAGGAGAAAAAATATCACCAGAATCAATTCCTGGAACTTGGGAATAACCTTTTGCTACCAACCAAGCTTTGTATTTCTCCAAATTGCCTACTACATTCATCTTCTTCTTAAACACCCATTTTCTCCCAATGGGCTTCCTTCCAGCCGACAACTCCACCAGATCCCATGCCTCATTTTTATGCAAGGATGCAGTTTCATCAACCATGGCCTCTTTCCAAAGTTTTCCATCCTCTGAATCTACTGCCTCCCTCACGGTTCTAGGATCATCATCAGTTATAGTTAAAGAAAAATTTGAATAGAAAGAATATGTACTATACCTTTCTAGTTTTATTCTTTCCTGAACTGATCTTCTCATAGCTGGAGTTTGTGGCTCTTCCTCTTCTAAGTCTTCTTTTGTTGTAGAGTTTGATTCATCCTCCTTTAGCTCAAACTCTATCTTCTCAGGTTCCTTTGGTATGAATTCATGTTTATCAACATCTTTCACCTCTATAAACACCACATCTCAGTTGTACACAAATTTCCTTGCTTCCGAGTTCCAAAGCTTGTAACCCTTTAAACCAAACTTATACCCAATAAAGATGCACCTTTTAGATTTATTATCCAACTTGGTCCTTTTATCCTTTGGAACATGTACATATGCATCACATCCAAATACCCTCATATGTGGAAGAGAGGGTTTCTTACCAGTCCATACCTCATGTGGAGTCTTATCCTCCAACTCTTATGAAGGTGATCTGTTAACCAAGTAACATGCAGTCTCCACTGCCTCTGCCCAGAATTCTTTTCCTAACTCGGTACCACTGAGCATGCTTCTTGCATTTTCCATCTGCATTCTATGCATTCTTTTTGCAGCTCCATTTTTCTGAGGTGTGTATGGAGTAGTCTCCTATCATGATATACCACACTTCTTACAGAACTCTTCAAATTCCTTCTTGCAGAACTCCCCACCATTATCTGTCCTCATCACCTTTATCTTCTTCTCTATCTAGTTTTCCAACAGAGCTTTAAATTCTTTAAATATGTCAAATACTTCAGATTTCTTCCTCAATATATATATCCATGTATTCCATGATAAGTAATCTATGAATGAAACATAGTACATAGACTTACCTAGTGATGGAACTGACACAGGTCCAAACACATCACTGTGTACAATCTCTAATATCTTGTTCGCCCTCTTAGCACCAGAAGGAAAAATCACCTGATTCTGCTTCCCATATACACAATGGTAACAGAAATCAAAATCTAGAGAGCTATTAGACATACCTTCTACCATACCATTTCCATGCAGTATTCGAATGCCCTGCTCTCCAATATGTCCAAGCCTTTGATTCCATAGCATGTTCTTTTCTCCAGAGACCGCTAGGATTTCTGCTCCACTTTGGCGAACCAGAGAAATTTTGCACCCATCAATAATAGTGTTGCCCTGAAGCTTGTACATGGTTCCAATCCAAACTTCCCCTATTAATACCAGTTCTCCCTGAACCATGTTACAGGTATCTTTCTCGAACACTCTTTTTACACCTGCATCATCCATTTTTCTTACATAAATAAGATTTCTGGCCAATGCAAGAATGTCTAGAACACCAGGAAGTGTTCTAATCCTTCCACCTTGCAGCTTCAGCTTGAATTTTCCACGTCCAAAGATTCTGGCCTTCCTATCATCACATAATAAGACATCAGCGCCATCATATTTCTCATACTCGCAGAACCACTCCCTATGGGGAGTGAAGTGAAAGGATGCACTCAAGTCAATCAACCATGACTCATGATATACATTTGTATTTGAATAAGAAGCCAAATACACATCCCCACCTTCATCCAAGGTAGTCTTTGCCTCTACAGAAGGAACATCATCAAATCCATTTCATTTCTCAGGAGCTTTAGATCTACACTCGTTTTTGTAGTGCCCTTCCTTTCCGCATTTCCAACACACCTTTACAAACTTTTCAAGAGATTTAGATCCCCCTCTAGATTTAGATCTACCACTTGAAACATTATTCTTGTTTATGTTCTGGGACCTTCATTGTACAGATAAGGCATCTCCATTCTGAACATCCATATTTCTCTGTCTCATTTCGTTCGACATCAAGGCTGAGACACTATCATCAAAATTCAAGGTAGTTGTATTGCTATCTATTACAATTTCCAAACTGTCCCATGATTCTGGTAGAGAACACAACAAAATGATGCACTTTTCTTCATCTGAGATTTTAATATCAATAGATGATACCTGACTTACCACAATATTGAAGGCTTTCAGATGCTCTATCACTGACTCTCCATCCTTCATCCTCAGGTTATATATCTTTTTCCGCAGGAACAATTTTTTCACCAGAGACTTAGATTGGTACAAAGTCCCAAGTTTTTCCCACAAATTCTTCGTCGTAGCTTCCCTAGATATATTCAAAAATACTGAATCTCAGACACACAACAGTATTGTGCTTTTTAACTTTCAATCCAACTTCTTCCAGTCTTCATTTGACATTGCCATTGATTTAGTACCTAGATCTATCGCGATCCACCAGCAGATCCTTCGTATTGAGCTTCCAAAACTCAAAACTATGAACATTAAATTTCTCAATCTCTATCTTTCCACTACTTGCCATATTCCTTCTTAGCAAGAATTGATCCTGTAGATCTCCCACTGAACAGGGTCTACCTTAGGCCCGAGCAAAAAACCCTCAGTAGCAAAGGTGTCCCCTTGAAGCCGAAACAACTCTGATTCCAAATGTAGGTTTTAACCTTGTACAAAAATTATCTGCAAACGAACCTTAAAAATAGAAAATAAATGATAATGAGAGCATAAAACATAAAAAATATATACACAGGGATTTCCCCCTTGATCCCAAATCGGGACGACCAGCTTGATTTTGCATTATACATATATATACATTCCGAAGCATACATAAACCCTAATCCATTAGCCCTTGATTAGAACATAACTGTAGTTCCCTTGACCAAATATACAAAATACTAGGGGCCGAAAACCATCATGCCCCAAAACCATGTGCAAACCCATGCAGAAAACCATGGGCGGGTCCGCCCACCGAAAAATAAGGTCCAAATTTTTTTTCCCGAGGCACTGCCACCCCCGTGTGACCCCCCTGCGGCGCTCGGCGCAATGTGCAGGAGTAGATATCACCCACTTCCCACCCCCACCCCCCTCCCCACCCCCACCCCATGCATGACTAGTCATGGAAAGAATATAACACATACCCAACAATCGTATGGTGTAATCATTTCAATCAATTTCATTTAGTGACGTTTACTTGAAACCAAAACTATTTCATAGGTAACATTGTAAATAACATTTTATATTTCCATTAAGCACATTCATAGATAGTAAGATACGTTTTTTATTCAGATACGATCCAACATGCATAACGACGCATATTTTCAAAACCACACTATACATTTGCATTAAACATAGAATTTCAAAAACTACATCCAGTGTATGTATTGTTATTGAGGAAATATAATTTCCATATAAGGAATATGCATTTTTTTTCCTCAATGGAATATTAGAAAACAAGGATTGAAGCCATTACAAGGTTATGCTGACTATGTTCAAAACATATATACCAAATGCAAGAATTAATCTAGTGTGGGGAGGAGAACAATATTTCTCCTCACAACCCAAGAAACATCCTTAAATTACACACATAAATATCATAAGAAAAAAAAGCATAAAAAATTATTCATCATGAATTCTAGGAATATACAAGTTATTAAATACTTGTACCATTATTAATACATAAGTAGTTGGCATAATTCCCATACATCCCGAACTAGTTTCTCCCACCATTACTATCACATTGAGGGTCATGTGCCATAGATAGTATGCCACCTTTGGATAATCTATGACACATTGACCAACTATCACTTCCCTTGTGATATTTTTCCACTCAAGTGGCACTCTACTACATTCCCCTACATTAGCATCATTTAAATCATTGCACTTGTGCTCTCACATCAATGTTAGCATTTGGTCTAATCAACACCCCTTTGTCCCAATAATGTTGTTCATATATGCTTAATTCTCCCTATAAGAGTGCATGATTAGTGGGGTTTATTGGTGTAATGCATAGAAACACATATAATGGATTATCAATATTGTTATTGAAAATAGTATATGTTATGTAATTAAATCAAATTAAGAAATACATACTATTTTTTACATAATATAATGTAAATGGAAAGGAATCTCTAGATCACCTTAGTATTTCATATGTTGGTATAGGTAGATTCAATGTGAATTGGAAATTGGACCTAATGTGTAAATCAATGAAGGTAGAATATGTTCCCTAGCCTCCACCACCTCTCAATATCAATAATTAACAATGCATCCTTGGCTCTTGAGGACTTAAATCTTAGGTACATACTTGGGAATATAGGTTGGACATATTCTCAAATAAAAGTGTACAAATCAATGTCCCAAAATTAAAATCACTTCCTATGACCCTATAATAGGAAGCTAATTGGCATTTTAGCACCATCAATAGAATGTGCCCACACACAATAAGTCCCAACTATCACACACTTAATGAGCATAATCCAAGCAGTTAATATATTTGAGGAGAATAAAATCCCACTAATAAAATCACTACCTCTACCATATATTGTGTCTTCAATCACTCTAGATATATTATTTTGATTTGATCATCTTTCACCTTATCGTTCTAATTTCTACGGGCCTCCACTAATCTAACATATTATAAATGTGTATGTAAGCACCATCCACATTATTTATTCACCATGAAATACTTTTCCTATCCATCTTGTACCTTCTTTATAAATCTAAAATTGTATTGGGATATAACAAAAACAAGCTATTGAATGTAAATACTTTTTGTTTTATATGCTTTTAGCATCTTAACTTGGTTGGAATTTAAATTGTGTAGTCCATGGATTTTTTATTTTTTCTTGATCCCCTTAACCATTGATATTCCAATTTATCTCCACATAGGTCTTCATCCGATGTTATATCCCATGGGATTTTATCACCACCAACCCCCACCACCATTTAAAATCCACCTACAAAATATCACCCCACTAATCTACCCTATGCCCGTCGATATTAGTTTAAACCTATTTTTTACATTTATTGTTTCTTCATATACCATTATTACATCTATTGTGGCTCTATATATATTTATTGCATCCCCTCTACCACCCTACATCAGGATATTTAACCGATGACTATGTCTCGTATCATGGAATTTCAATCTCCATCATTACTTAACATGTTCATGGGGATACCACTGGATGATGAAATTATTATCCATCATATACCAAGTTTATTTTAGGAATTTTGAAAGTTTTATAAATTTATTCTTATAACTATTGTAGGGATGCATTATAGGGAAGGTTGGGTGATGGGGGATGGAAATTCCCTTGAGTCTAGAAATATCATTTACAGTAAATTTTTTAATATGGGACACTAATCATATTTTGGAAGCTTGTTCATTGGTAAAATTGTGGGAAATAACTTAAATAAATGGTGTTTCTTTTCTAGTCTCCAAAAATGTGTACTCCTCCTCAATGTAAGAATAGTCAAGTTTCCCTATGATTGAAGAAGAGGAATATCATATTTAAATATGCATCATATTGTGGTGAAGGTGGTATAGGTTAAGGATTGACCCATTATGTATATTGACAGGAGGTGTCATTATGTACTTCATGCATGATTTTCCATTTTGGGCAAATGGTGCATTGTGTCTTCAACATGAGTTGCTATTATTTTCCAATTTGGACAATATGTGTTATTATGTATTTTGGGTACAATGTCTTATTCCACAAAAATGGTACATTTGGACCAATTTCCAAATCAAATACATGGCTTCGGAAATGTAATAAATTTTTATGTCTCGAACAATATTTTTTCTATTATTCAATTTGTTGTTTATTTTAATTTGATGATGAAATTTTTAAAGTAGAATATGGATTCTTTTTTATATTCCTAAAACCATTATTCTCTGGATTTAAGATGCAACTATTAAGCTACTAAAATTTACTCACCAATGTAAGTAATCTGAATTAATAGATTCATGATAATACCAAAGAAATGTTCCATATATTTCTCCTCAATTGTGGTCATGCTTGTTTTCCAACTCATGCCATGTTTCATAGTATATATTTTGTATTATATTTTTATTTTTCTATTTTTCTTCACACTAGGTTGGAATCCTTCATTTATACCTCAAGAATAGACAATAAACCTCCATTATCTATTTTACGGACAACGTAAAATTTTACCCATATTTTTGCACTATTTCACTTCAAATTTTGACCATTATTTTTTCATTGGATCAATGTTCTTTTTGGGGTTGTACTTATAATCATTAGCATATTTTTCATCCTTGTTTTGCACTTCCAATGCAACTTTAGCAATATTTTTCTACATTTTTCTTAGAACTAATTAATTTTTTCAATTATGGTTTTATATTAGTCTAAGTAGTACTATTGCAATGTCCTCTCTATCTCTTAATTTGTTGATGTTGTATTGTAATGTGATCTTAGAGAAATGATGTATATAGAGGAAAATCCCCCTAGGGATCCTAACAACTTCCTCTTCTATGATTTTTTTTTTTTTTTGTTAGATAGTTATGTATCAATATAGTAAATACAAAGCCATATCTTACTTGTATAGCCCCTAGACTCACATTAAATTTCAAAACATTAGATGAAGAAAAAAACTCGTTGTCGCAATAGTATATGTCCTTGTTTTTTATTTTTGTATTCACTTATCTAGTCTAGATTGATACCTCTTTTTCGTATTTCAACTCTTGATTATATTTATATAGAGTAGTATTTTGACTCCAAAATGAAAATTTTAAAAATTTAAGTAAAATATTCTCCTTTATTTCCTAGTATTTCACTTGTTCAATTTGAAATTATATGTATAATTAGTTATAGTCCTTAGCAAGAAAGAAGTAAGTGTTTGTACTTGTTGATGTGAATTTATATATGCAAATTTACCTTTCAAAATACCATTGAGGGAAAGGAAATGTTCTGGTTGCGTGAGTATTAAACTTAATTTTTTGTTATCATTTCAGTTTCATATCTACTTGCAATTTATTCTATTTCAAGAATTTACTTTCAATTTTATCTACACCATATTACACACTTTACACCCTAATCATATGCTTAGTTCATGACCCTAGGTTGAACCTAAAATCGACCACATAACTTAACACATTAGTTTCCTCCTTTGGGGCCAAACAAATTTTGTAGTTAAGTTAGCGTTGTGGGGAAAAGAATCTAACAAAAACATAAAAACCATGAACATATAAAGAATAATGGTTGAAATTTTAGGGAATTAGAAATCATATTTATTAAATATATTTAAGACACATTGTTGAAGAGTTGCACCCTTGAGAGTGGATAATACCACGAGGTTTAATTGACACTCTTCACGCTTTCTAGATTGATGATCTCCTTATCGTTTGGTTTCAACACAAAGGAAAGGTAATCTATTTCATGTATCCATAAAGATGTAGCTCAGTTTTATTTCTACTAGGTTTTGATCTGAGTGGTTTTTACAAGAGGGTGGGTGTCTGAAACAAATTTTTATGTGCAATTAGGATTTCATTTCCATTTACCTCATAATTATATCTATTGTATATGTCCCTTCACTCATCATCAAATGGGCTCTCCTTTACTCTAGTGTTAGTTGCTTGGAAGGAACTATTTTTTATTATTCACCTTATTTCATTAGTGATACCTTCAACTAGTGTTGAAAAATGGATTTGCAAAGGTCATACTCTAAGATAGTTTGAGAAATTTTACTTTATATTAGGAAGAAAGCTTTAAATAGAAAAGTCATATTTCGATTTAAAACATATTTTTTATGATTAATTTCTCTAAGTATTATATTTCATTTTTATATTACAAATGAGACAACATCTTGATCGTACCTGATATTCAATGATATATTTGTTTAAATAATTCAACACAATAATGCAATGATTACACCTAGATGGAAATATAAAAATTAATTGACTTATAATCTTGATATTTAAAATTTAATAAAAAATGAGCAAAAATGCCTACATAAGAAAATATGAAAGTATTGAAACAGACACATACATTTTCATCGTTTATATGTGCCATTTTGTTTTCATTAAAATTACAACATAAAAATAAAAATATGACTTTGAAATGCATGAATGCACTTCAGTGGTATTGTTGCATTTTCATTAGGGACAAGTTTATTGAGCCTCAAGAATTTCTAGAAAAATGTTACCAAAATAGGGGCTAAAAAAATTCACAAAATCTAGCAGTATCATTGTTTATATCATGTTTTTGATGCTAGAAATGAATTCAGCACCATCAAAAACCTATGTGGCACCCAAAATATTGAAATTTCAAACCTGGATTTACAAAAAAAAGCTTACGGGATTTTATTAAAATCTTGATATAATTTCCTTAATTTTCAGGGAATAAATGTCGACTAGTTGTTAGACTACCAGTTTTCAAAAACCTCCGTGGCACCCAAAATAATGAAATTTTGACTAGTTGTTAGACTACCAGTTTTCAAAAACCTCTGTGGTACCCAAAATATTGAAATTTGGATTTACAAAAGAGCTTGCAGGATTTTATTAAAATCTTGGTAGAAATTCAATAATTTTGAGGGAAGAAATGCATGTTAGTTGTTAGACTATGGATTTTTAAAAACTTTTGTGGCACCCAAAATATTGAAATTTCAGAGTAATTTTCAAGAAAGAAATGCAGGCAATTGTTAAACTACTGATTTTCTTTGCTAGTATGCACAAGTGAGCATTTAATGCAGGAGCATAAACAAGAACAATATGTATAAATTCTTTTTTAATTAATGAATTAATGTTATTCATTATATCATTTAAAGATATAAAATAAACCAATGGTTATATATTTATAAATGCTTAATAATAAAATATATAATACACAAATTCTTTATATATATATATATATATATATAATTAACATTTTGAAAGTGTAAATAGTTTATCTTTAATCAATTATGTAAAATAATCATTGGTAATTTTATGTAATGATATGATGTATAATTATTTTATTCAATTATAAAATTTATTTTTTGAAATTTGAATGATGTATTTATATAATTATTTTATTCAATTATAAGATTTATTTTTGGAAATTTGAATGATATATTTAACTTATGCTATGTTTGAACTAATAAAATATAAATTTCTGAAATTACTTGTTCAGCTAAAATAAATTTATCCATTTTTAAATTATTCTATTAAAAATATACTTGAAAAAACTTTAAAATATTTTATATTGAAAAAATATTAATTTGATTATTTTATTACTTTCATTTATTTGCATACACATTTTCCAGTGTGACTCTGACTCGACTCATGATTAAATGCCTCGTGCTCACTACACATTTTTTACTCAACTTTGACTTATACTTCAGTTAACATTACCAAAAAAATTATTAAAAATACAAAATTACTTAAATTATAATTCAAATAATGTTACACGAAATATTTAAAATATATTTACTACTGCTAATAACACAAAGCTAAACCTAACATATTGGTAAAATCTTTCATTAATATTATAAAAATTTTGAATGAAATATTTTATTAAAAGAACATTAAATCTTTAATCTTTGAATCTTTATTACTTTTTCATCTTCCTAAAAAGAAACTTTATATTCAAAGATTGCTTAAACTCAACTAGCACACATCTAAATACATCCACAAACATCACAATTTGCATGGCATTACATTTCATTTCCACAAACATCACAATCTCGATGAACTTTCATTGCACAAAAACAAAAATTATAACTCCACGTAGCGGTGCAGGAAGCTAACTGAAAATTGACTAACACTAACACTTCAATTCACTAACACTTGGCATGCATTTCACTAACACTTGGCATGCACTGATAGTCAGTCAGTTCACTAACACTTGGCATGCATTTCAGCATGAACGTTGGATTTCAACTACTCAGGAGAATGACATTGGTTTGGTTGGATTGCCTTTCGCAAATCGCAATATCCAATATGGTGAATGACATTTATGTGAAAATATGAATAATCATTTTTAAGTGAAATTACAAGTGAAATTTGATGGTGGTCAGATTTTTTTTTTTTTTTTTTGCGTTCCTTTAAATTCTCATGGTCAATTCTTTCTTAATTTGTAAATTAACTTTGGACACTAAATCAAATAGAAATTTCTTTTAATCTGTCTACAAAAAAATAAGTGCAAATTAAAAAATGTCTTCTCACTAATTTTGATTGCTAAATTTCATTTGTCCATACTTAATTATATTAAATATGGGATATAATTAATTCTATTTTGTTCATAATTAATATAAATGTTATATTAAATATGGTGTACAATTAATTTTATTTAAAATTAATAAAAAGAAATATTATTTAATTTATTTCTATAAGATTATTTAATATCTTAAAATTTAAGAAAGTTGATGTAATACATTAAATCTTTTGAAATATTTTATTAAGGGACGAACTCTCGACGATAGGCCGCCATCGACGAACTCTCGACTAAAAGGAGAGGTAACGTGTGAGAGTGAGCTTGCCGAACTCTCGACAACGGATTTCTCGCTCACCTTCCCAGGCCCTTGAGCAGAGCTCATGTAGATATATATTTCAATATTTTTATTTTTTTTTTAAGTTTAAAAATATAATATTAAATATTTATAATTTTTTTTAATTTTAAATTTAATTTGATACTTAATTCAAATATACATTTTTCATAAGAACTAATTGGAATAAAATTTAATATATTAATTGTTAGATGAGAGAAAAGTTTGTCCATCTAAACTTCAAAATTGTTTATCTTAATGTTAAAATAATTTTTTATATGTTTCAAAATAAATGTTTTCTTATTTCTAAGTATGACATACATGTGTAATTATTTTATTTATTAATTAATTAAATAAAATATTATTAATAAAAGAAATTAAATACAAAACATAAATAAAATAGTTTAATGTTTAGGTAAATTAAATTATATTTTAATATCTATTTTATGATTAAAGGAAAAGTTTTCTTATATCTAAAAAAGACAATATTTACAACTAAATATAAGACAAATGTATTATTAGATACCCAAATTGAATTCAAAATATATTAGTAACAATGAAATATTTAAAAATATTTTAATATTACTCCTAAATAAATTATTATAGTATTATTATGCCTAAATAAAAATCGATTTCCTATGTAATAACAAAATTCCAACAACTAGTTTCCTCAACACCTTCCTCTTTTGAGGCTTCATCCCTTTATCTATATATTAAGAAAATTGATCCTATGTATTTAATACCATCTTATGGAGGCCACCCAATTCATAGGTATCCCATTCCTTAACTACCACCCTTATTTCCTGCTCCAGTAAAAGCAAGTTCAGTTGTTATGGCTACCTTAACTTTTCCTAATATTACTTTGGGAATTTAAGTGTGGTACCTAGATACCGACTCATCTTGTACCATTGGTGTTGGCATTAATTGGTCTCAATTGCAAGTATTACCCCTATGTCATTTTCAGAATCTACACAATTGTTTCAGAAGACTGTGGATAATCCGGCAAGCTCTCTAGTAAACAATAACCACAGAAACTTGAAAACCAAACCTCCTTAATCCCCACTATTTCTGTGGAAATTGCTGTAAATAGGGGAATATATAAGAATATTTGGGACACTACCAACTTTGGAAAATATATGGCGTTCCAAACAACTACACCTAGGGATACTCCCCACGTGATTAATGTAACCTTATCAACTACATAAGAAATAATTCTACATCACTTCTAGAGTTAAAGAACCTTTTGATTATGATTATTTAGGAATAGATCCATCTATTTCTTTCATGAAAATATATATTCCTGAGTCATTGAAAAAGAGAATTATGTTTGCAAGTTTTTGTGGTGGTCATAATCTGAAGAACAGGTTTCCAAATTTTTATCCACCCTATTCATTTTCAATCAATGTTACAAGTCCATATCAGGACCCAACATCACGAAGCAAAATTGTTGAGAGAAGGATGGGAGGAAAGGAACAAATTTTTAGGAAGGATAGGTCCTCCATACTTCTCTCATTTTTTATTCCTAATATTTTGAGTTGAAAAATCTATTTCCAAGTTTCCCTTTCGTGCAAGGTAATGATCCTTGTTTGCAAGTTTCTTTGGTGATCAAAATCTAAAGAATATGTTTCCGAAGCTTTTTCCACAATAATCATTTTCAATTGAAATTTCAAGTCCATACCATGACCCATCATGATATAAAATTCTTGAGAGGAGGGGAGGAAAGGAACAAATTTGTAGGAAACATAATTTTTCTATCCTTCTCTCAATTTTTATTTTAAAACTTTAGAGTAGTGGAATCTCATTTCATGTTTCCCTTCCGTGTAGGGTAATGATATTTATTTGCAAGTTTCTCTAGTGGTTAGAATATGAAAAATATATTTCTAGAGTTTTATCCACAGTAATAATTTTCAATCAACGTTTTAATTCCATACCACGAACCATCATCAAGATGCAAAATTATTGAGAGAAGGAGGGGAGGAAGGGAACAAATTTTGAGGAAACATAGGTATGTTATCCTTGTCTCAAGTTTTATTCTTAATATTTCGAGTAGATGAATCTCATTCCAAGTTTCCATTCCATATAAGGTAATGATCCTTATTTGCAAGTTTCTTTAGTGGTTAGAATCTAAAAAATATGTTTCCAGAGTTTTATCCACAATAATAATTTTCAATCAGCATTTCAAGTCCACACTAAGATCCATGATCAAGATGTAAAAATTTTGAGAGAAAGAGGGGAGGAAAGGAACAAAATTTGAGGAATCACAGGTTCACCATCCTTCTCTCAATTTTATTTTTAATCTTTCAAGTAGACGAATCTCATTCCAAGTTTCCCTTTCGTACGGGGTAATGATTCTTGTTTGCAAGTTTTTGTAGTGGTCAGAATCCGAAGAATATGCTTCTAGATTTTTATTCATAGTAATCATTTTCAATCAATATTTCAAATCGATACTATCACCCATCAATAGGTTCTAAAATTGTTCAAATAATGAGGGGAGGAAAGGAGAAAATTTTGAGGAAACACGGGTCATATCTAATGCCTCTCTTTCATTTACCCAAATTAACGAGCTCTCTAGGGTAAATGTGAGATGAGAGTTATTCTGTGAGACCTGATTTCCATGGTACACTTATGGAAAATTGGGTCCACGTGTCTGGAACGGATTGCAAACACCCAGTGACACATGATCACATTGTTATCATCCTAACTTGACCAACACTATTGCTTTTCAATTTCATTTCCTTAAATTTAACAAAAATTTCTATTTTGGAAATTTTCTTGGGTTCTAAACTTTCGAGGCTGTTTTGAGGAGCTAAACAACATTTCCACACAAAACCAAGGGACCAGAAAAGTACATAAGATTTTTTTTAGATTGTTTCTGGCCTCCTCTTGAAGATATTTTAAACAAGGTATTATGATAGTCAAATAGAGATCGTGTGCCAAATTTATGACTTCGAGAAGTTGGAGGTCTAAATTACTCATTTATACAAACACTTTCTGTGCCTAGTACCTGTAGGTTATAAATACATATTTCTTCATTTCTTCAAACACGTGGCATACATGTAAACTATAGGTCATGAATGCTTATATGATCATAATAGTCTCAGATTCATATGAGATTCATGTATATATATATATATATATATATATATATATATATATATATATAATTAAGTTTTAAAATATAATATTAAATATTTATAAATTTCTTATAATTTTGGGTTTAACTTGATAATTAATTCAAATATACATTTTTCATAGGAACTCATTGGAATAAAATTTAATATATTAATTTTTAGAAGAGAGAAGAATTTGTCAATCTAAACTTCAAAGTTGTCTATGCTAATTATTTTAATGTTCAAATAAATTTTTATATGCTGAAATGCTTTCTATTTTTAAGTATGCCAGACATGTGTAATTATTTTATTTCTTAATCAATTAAAAAAATATTATTAATAAATTAAATTAAATACAAAACATAAATAAAATAGCTTAACGTTTAGGTAAAGTAAATTATATTTCAATATCCATTTTATGATTAATGAAAAATTTATCTCATATATGAAAAAGACAATATTTACAAGTGAATATAAGGCAATTGTATCATTAGATGCCCAAATAAAATTCACATGTGACATTTAAGAAGAATATATTGGTAACAATAGACTATTTAAAAAAAAAATTTAATATTACTCCTAAATAAAGATCCATTGCCTATGTAGTAACAAAATTTCAATAACTAGTTTCCTCAACACCTTCCTCTTTTGAGGCTTCATCTCTTTAACCATATATTAAGAAAATTTCTCCTATGTATTTAATACCATCCTTTGGAGGCCACCCAATTCATAGGCATCCCATTGCTCAACTACCACCCTTATTTCCTGCTCTAACAAAAGTAAGTTCCTCTGTTATGGCTACCTTAACTTTTCCTAATTATATTGCTTTGGGAATTCAAGTGTGGTACCTAGATACCAACTCATCTTCTACCATTGATGTTGACTTTATTTGGTCTCAATACTTATACAAATTGCAAGTACTACCCTTATTCCATTTCAGAATCTACACAAACATCCTTAATTCCCACTATTTTTGGGAAAATAGTTGTGAATAGGGGAATATATAAAAATATTCGGGGCACTACCAACTTTGGACAATATGTGGCCTCCCAAACAACCATAGCTAGGGATACTCCCCACATGATTAATGTAACCCCATCGACTACACAAGGAATCATTGTACATCACTTCTAGATTTAAAGACACTTTTGATTAGGATTATTTAGGAATAGAACCATCCATTGGTTTCATGCAAATATATATTCATGAGGAATTATGTTTGCAATTTTATGTGGTGGTCATAATCTGAAGAACATGTCTCCAAATTTTTATCCATAGTAATAATTTTCAATCAAGATTTCAAGTCCATATGAGGAAAAAACATCACGAATTAAAATTTTTGAGAGAAGGAGGGGAGGAAAGGAACAAATTTTGAGCAAGCACAGGTCCTCCATACTCTCTCAGTTTTTATTCCTAATATTTTAAGTAGACAAATATATTTCCAAGTTTCCCTTCCATACAGGGTAATGATCCTTATTTGCAAGTTTCTGTGGTGATGATAATCTAAAGAATATGTTTCCAAAAATATTTTTCCACAATAATCATTTTCAATTGACATTTCAAGATGATAAAATGACCCATCATCATGAAACTATTAACCTACTGAAATTTACTCACCAATGTAAGTAATCTGCACCAATATATTGATGATAATACTAGGGAAAATATCCATACATTCTTCCTCAATTATGTTCATGCTTGTTTTCCAACTCATGCCAAATTTCATAGTATATATTTTGTATTGTATTTCAATTTTGTGTTTTTTTTTTCAAACTAGCCTGGAATCCTTCATTTATACCTCTAGAATAGATATTCAACCTCCATTATCTATTTTAGTGACCACGTAATTTTTTATCCATATCTTTGCACTAATTCAATGCAAATTTTGACCCCTATTTTTTCATTCGATCAATGTAGCTTTCGGGGTTATACTTATAATCATTTAGCATAGTTTTCATCCCTTCTTTTTTCACTTCCAATGCAAATTTAGAAATAGTTTTCTACACTTTTCTTAGAACTAATTAATTTTTTCAATTATGGTTTTCTATTTGTTTAAGTAGTACTCATGCAGGGTCCTTTCTAGCTCTTAGGTTGTTGATATTGTATTGTAATGTAATCTTAGAGAAATCATGTACATAGAGGAAAATTCCCCTAGGGATCCTAACAAATTCCTCTTCTATGATTTGTTTTTTTCATTACATATGTATGTATCAATATACTAAGTATAATGCCATATCTTACTTCTATAGCCCCTAGACTCACATTAAATTACAAAACTTTAGATGAAGAAAAAAACTCGTTGTCGCTTTAGTATGTCCTTGGTTTTGATTTTTGTATTCACTTACCTAGTCTAGATTGATGCCTCTTTTTAATATTTCAACTCTTGATCATATGTATTTAGAATATTATTTTTATGCCAAAATGAAAATTTTATAAATTTAATAAAATAATCTCCTTTATTTCCTAGTCTTTCACTTGTTAAATTTGAAACTACATGTATAATTAGTTCTGGTCCTTAGGCAGAAAGAAGTAAGAGTTTGCACTTGTTGATCTGACTTTATATATGCAAATTTACCTTTCAAAATACAATTGAGGGAAAGGAAATGTTCCCCTTATTTGAGTATTAATATTAGCTTTTTTGTTATCATTTCAATTTCATATCTACTTGCAATTTCTTCTATTTCCAGAATTTACTTTCAATGTTATCTACGCCATATTACACACACTTGACTGTCTAATCATATGCTTAGTTCATGATCCTAGGTTGAACCTAAAATTGACCACATAACTTAACACATTTGTTTCCTCCTTTGGGGCCAAATGGATTTTGTAGTTAAGTTAGCGTTATGGGGAAAAGAATCTAAAAAAATAATCAAAAGCATTAACATATAAAGAATAATGGTTGACATATTATGGCATTAGAAATCATAATTATTGAATATAGTTAAGACACATTGAAGAAGATGTGCCCCCTTCAGTGTGGATAATACCACGAGGTTTAATTGAGACTCCTCACTCTTTCTAGATTGAATATGCCATGATTGTTTGGTTTCAACACAAAGATAAGGTAATCTATTTCATGTATCCATAAAGATGTATCTTAGTTGTATTTCTACTAGGTTTTGGTCTGAGTGGTTATTATAAGAGGGTGGGTGTCTGAGACAAATTTGTATGTGCAATTAGGATTTCATTTCACTTTAACTCATAATTATATCTATTGTATATGTCCCTTCATTCATCTTCACATGGGATTTCCTTTCCTCTCGTGTTAGTTCCTTGGAAGGAACTATTTTCTACTCTTCACCTTATTTCATTAGTGATTCCTTCAACAAGTGTTGAATAATGGATTTGCAAAGGTCATACTCTAGGATAGTTTGAGAAATTTTTCTTTGTTTTTTGGCTCAAGTATTTTTCTTGGTTAGGAAGAAAGCTTTAAACAAAAAATTCATATTTTGATTTAAAACATTATTTTTTTATGATTAATTTCTCCAAGTATTATATTTCAATTTTATATCACAAATGAGACAACATCTTGATCATGGTGACCAATAGATGTACCTTATATTCCCCATGCATGATATTTAATTCAATGATATATTTGTTTGAATAATTCAACACAATAATGCAATGGTTACACGAAGATGGAAATATAAAAATTAATTCACTAATATTTAAAATTTAATAAAAAAGAAGCAAAAATGCCTACATAAGAAAATATGAAAGCAGAAATGGAATCATGGTATTGAAACACATGCATACATTTTGTATCATTTATATACGCCATTTTGTTTTCATTAAAATTATAACATAAAAATATGACATTGAAATGCATGAATGCACTTTAGTGGTATAGTTTCATTTTCATTAGGTACAAGTGTATTGAGGCTAAAGAATTTCTCCGAAGGTGAAAATTGGCCTAAATCAAGGTAAAAAAAAACAAAAAAATCTAGGTGTTTGAATGATGTTTTTGAAGGTAGAAATGGATTCAGCATCATCAAAAACCTCTATAGCACCCAAAATATTGAAATTTCAGAAATGTAACCTAGATTTACAAAAATTATTGCCAAATTTTATTAAAAGATTGCTAAAGATTGCCATTTTTAATTAATGAATTAATATTATTCATTATGTCATGTAAAAATATATATTAAACCAATGCTTATATATTTATCAATGTTCAATAATAAGGTATATAGTACACAAATTCTTTATATTATATAAAAAAACATTATTAAATTTTTAAAATGCAATGATATGATGTGTTATTATTTTAGTTAATTATAAGATTTATTTTTAGATATTTCAATGATGTATTTAACTTTATGTTATGTTAAAACTCATAAAAGATAAATTTCTGAAATTACTTGTTCAGCGAAAATAAATTTATCCATTTTTAAATTATATATTTGAAAAGAACCTTAAAATATTTTATATTGAAAAATGCTAATTTGATTATTTTATTACTTTCGTTTATTTGTATACACATTTTCAGCGTGACTGTGACTTGGCTCATGATTAAATGCCTCGTGTCCTGAAAACATTTCCACTCAACTTTGACTTATACTTCAGTTAACATTATAAAAATATATTAAAAATACAAAATTGCTTAAATTATAAGACATTTAAAATACATTTACTCTTGCTAATAACACAAAACTAAACCTAAAATATTGGTAAAATATTTCATTAATAATATAAAATATAAAATTTTTAAATAAAATGTTTTTACAACAAACCTTAACCTTTGAATCTTTATTACTTTTTCATCTTCGTAAAATGAAACTCTAAATTCAAGTTTACGTAGACTCAACTTGCACACATCTAGAGACATCCCCAAACATAATTTGCATGGCATTACATTTCATTTCCAGAAACATCACAATCTCGATGAAATCTTGCATGTGCAATTAACGTCTCATTTGCACAAAAACAAAAATTATAACTCCGGAGTGTGGTGCAGGGCAGCTGACCCTCCAAATATAGGTCGTCAGCTCCTGCCCGGAAGAAATCACCGAAAATTGACTGAATCAAACAGCCAGTTCACTAACACCGAAAATTGACTGAATCAAACAGCCAGTTCACTAACAGTTGGCATACTTCGATAGGCGATAGGCTTTCAGTATGAACGTTGAAATTGGCATGCTTCGATTGGCTTTCAGCATGGATTTCAAGTATTGAGGAGAACGAGGAGTGAGGAGGACATGCAACGACGACCAAACAACAAATTGTATGATCACAAATAGGAACGGTCTGTAGTTAACATATACTTGACATATACTTAATCAACAACTTATGTTAGACTTAACGAACAACCAACAACGACGAAGAGTTTCAGACATAGACTTAACAAACAACCTGGAAGAGCCCATACAGTTTATCATTACATACAGATGGACCGTATTCCATTTCCCTTTTCTTCACTCCCAGATCCACCTCCTCTGTTTCTCTGCTCCCTTACCTGCTGCATACTCTGAAATCATTTTCTCTGCTCCGTTACCCGCATACTCTGAAATCCACATTCTTAGATTTGTTACAGCCAACAGCCTGCCACTTATTTCTTATTGCACTGCACGCTGTTAGTAAGATGGCGGTCATGAAGAAGCTAAAGAAGAGTGCCCCTTTCAAGGTTGCAAAGCAAGCGTTGAAAGCAGCTCTGCCCGAGGCGCTAAAAGTCCAATTAATTAAGAAAGTAAGAAGAGTCATTTCGCTAGGCAAGAAAAAGAGGAATGCAGAAATGGACAAGAAGAAGAAGGAAGATGGCTGTGATGTCATCAATAACATTTCAATTGATGATGGAATATTTTCAGGCCATGATCATGTCATCAATAAAACTTCAAATATTGATGATGATATTAATAAGTCAGCCGATGTTTTCATCATAATGATGCGTAAACAGTGGGCATTGGAACAACGTGACCAAGAAGCTGAGATGGAGATCCCCACCTCCACCAATACTCAGCATCATGTAGATGCTGCTGTTGCTCCTGATGATGATGCTGTTGAAGAAGAAGAGGCTTCTCCTCATCATGTAGATTATGATACTGCTGCTGCTGCTGAAGAAGAAGAGGAGGCTCCTAATCATGCTGCTCCTGATGAAGAGGCTCCTATTCATGCTGCTGAAGAAGAAGAGGAGGCTATTCATCATCATGTAGATGATGATGCTGATGCTGCTGCTGCTGAAGAAGATGCTCCTGATGCTGCTGCTGAAGAAGAAGAGGAGGCTCCTAATCATGCTGCTCCTGATGAAGAGGTTCCTATTCATGCTGCTCCTCCTGATGCTAATATAAATAGTACTTCAATTGATGACGATATCAATAAATCAGCGGATGCTTTCATCATAATAATGAGGAAACAGTGGGCATTCGAACAACATCAACAACAACAACAGCAACATCAGATGGCCGAGATCCCCACCACCAATACTCATGATGATGCTGCTGCTGCTCAAGAAGAGACAACTAATGATGCTGCTCCTGCTCCTGATGCTGCTCAAGAAGAGACACCTAGTGATGCTGCTCCTGCTCCTGATGCTCCTCAAGAAGAGACTCCTAATGATGCTGCTCCTGCTCCTGATGATGCTGCTCAAGAAGATGCTCTTACTAATGATGCTGCTTCTCCTAATCATGATGCTGCAATTTCTATTTCTACAATTTCAACTCATGATGACGCTGCTGGTGGTGCTGAAGAAGATGATGTCGATGAGCCGGCGGTTGCTGATCCTCCTGCTGCTGAAGAAGAAGAAGAAGAAGAAGACATGTTTAATGAAGATGCAGCTAATTATATCCTGCATGATGCTGATATCGATGAAGCTATCGATTGTTATATAAGAAATACACGCCAGCAGTGGTTGTTAGTCGATCAGGCCGCTGAACTAGCGTACATGGTACATACGTCCCAGCACCACCAGTGGTTGTTGTTACAGGATATTGATGAGGCTGCGGGGGCTTATATCAAAAATACCCGCCAGCAGCGGTGGTTAGAGAAGCAGCAACAAATGCACATCAAAAAGATCAGGCGAGCAGCAAAACGATGCCAGAATTGAAGCTGAGTACTGCATGGTTCTTCTATTCTTAATGGCCACTCTTTCCTTGTCCCTTCATAGCATTATGTTGTACTGTATGTAAAATCAGGCGAGCGAGCAGCAAAAAGAGGATGTAAAGAAAATTAAAGCTGAGTGGTTCTATTATCACCACATTCTTCTTATCCATGGAGTACAGTAATATATCTTTGTATCTAACTTGTCTGGACAGTACTCTTTCTTTATAATATCATGGTTTACTGCATACACATTGCAATAATTTTGGTATGGATTGTCTTAGTTTTTCAATTAATTGATATATGTGGTAATAAAGTTTCATATAATAGCCGTAATAAAGTTTCTAGCCCCGGCCATATTTCTTCCACCGGTTCATGTGCACTCCAACGGCTTTCGTTCAAGTGTCTCTTAATATGACTTTTAGACCAAGTACTCTTAATTTTACACATCAAAATTTATGTTTTAATTTTAATTGTAATGAGTTTACCCAATTGTTGGATAGTGGACATTGTTGTAAGCGCTTGAGTCAAACATTTTAGTTCACTGGACAAACCAGTGCAGTCATTTAAGTAATTGCTGATTTACGTCAAGTACATTAAACGATATATAGAAATTACTCAACACCATATCGATTACTAGTTTTGGAAAAGAGTGATAGAGCAGAGAACCAAGTGAAGGGCATGCGCTATCTGGCCAGAGTTGGGAATCGGTTGGATTGCCTTTTGTAAATCGCAATATCCAAAATGGTGAATCACATTTATGTGAAAATATAAATAATCCTTTTAATGATACTTGTGCGTGCCAAATTATAAATAATTCATCATCATTTAAAGTGTTAAATGAAAAATAGAGTGTTTTAATGATATTTATGCATGCCAAATTATAAATAATTCATCATCATTTAAAGTGTCAAATGAAAAATAGAGCGTTTTAATGATATTTATGCATGCCAAATTATAAATAATTCATCATCATTTAAAGTGTTAAATGAAAAACAGAGTGCTCATATGGTAAGATTTTGATATTGGAAGCATATCCAAATAGAGATTAGAACAGTCACGCTGCTTTCTTTCTTCCCTCCTTCCTTGGAGTGGAATGGCTGTTTTTAATCACGCGCCTTTGTTTTTTCGTGGGAGTGGAATGGCATGTGACGCGGCTTTCCATTTTCCGGAGTGGAATGGCGCAGTGTCCACCAAAATAAGTGCAAATTAAAAAAAATATTCTCACTCAATTTGATTGCTCAATTGCATTTGTCCATAATTAATTATGGGATATAATTAATTCTATTTTTGTTCATAATTAATGTAAATCTTATATTAAATATGAGATACAATTAATTTTATTTAAAATTAATAAAAAATCATATTATTTAATTTATTTCAATAAGATTATTTAACTTGATATTTAATTTCTTAAAATTTAAGAAAGTTGACGTAATAAGTTAAACCGTTTAAAATATTTTATTAATGTAAATATATATTTCGATATTTTTATTTTTTTATTAAGTTTAAAAATATAATATTAAATATTTATAACTTTGTTTTAATTTTAGGTTTAATTTGATAATTAATTCAAATCTACATTTTTCATAAGAACTAATATGAATAAAATTAAATATATTAATTTTTAGAAGAGAGAGGAGTTTGTCAATCTAAACTTTAAAGTTTTCTATGCTAATTTTTTTTAATGTTAAAATAATTTTTTATATGTTGCAAAATAAATGCTTTTTAAAGTATCAAAGATGTGTAATTATTTTATTTCTTAATCAATTAAAAAAAATATTATTAATAAAAGAAATTAAATACCAAACATAAGTAAAATAGTTTAATATTTACGTAAAGTAAATTATATTTCAATATCCAAAAAAGTTTTCTTATATCTGAAAAAGACAATATTTACAACTAAATATAAGAGAAATGTATCATTAGATACCTAAATAGAATTCACATGTGACATTTAAGAAAAATATTTTAATAGCAATGGAATATTTAAAAAATTATTTTAATATTATTCCTAAATAAAGACCCATTTCCTATGTAGTAACAAAATTTCAATAACTAGTTTCCTCAACACCTTCCTCTTTTGAGGCTTCATCCTTTTATCCATATATTAAGCGAATTGCTCCTATGTATTTAATACCATCTTATGGAGGCCATCCAATTCATAGGAATCCCATTGCTCAACTACCACCCTTATTTCTTGCTTCAACAAAACCAAGTTCCTTTCTTATGGTTACCTTAACGTTTCGTAACATTACTTTGGGAATTCAAGTGTGGTACCTAGATACCAACTCATCTTGTACCATTGATGTTGGCCTTATTTGGTCTCAATACTTATATAAATTGAAAGTACTACCCCTATGTCATTTTCAGAATCTACACAAACCTCATTAATCCCCACTATTTCTAGGAAAATTGTTGTGAATAGGGGAATATATAAGAATATTGGGGCCACTACCAACTTTGGACAATCTATGGCCTTCCAAACAACTACACCTAGAGATACTCCCCACGTGATTAATGTCACCTCATCAACTACATAAGAAATAATTCTACATCACTTCAAAAGTTAAGGAACCTTCTGATTAGGATTATTTAAAAATAGACCCATCCATTACTTTCATGGAAATATCTATTCCCGGGTCATGGAAAAATAGCATTATGTTTGCAAGTTTCTGTGGAGATCATAATCTGAAGAGTACATTTCCAAATTTTTATCCGCAGTACTCATTTTCAATCAACGTTTCAAGTCCATATGAGTACCCAACATCGTGAAGTAAAATTGTTGAGAGAAGGAGGGGAGGAAAGGAAGAACCCAAAACATGCGAAATTTAAAAGGAAGTTAAGAGTTACCCACGAGCTGATTTGGTTGGAGAAAAGCAGTATGAAGTGACGTCAAGAAGGTACATGTATCCAAATGAAACAATTTTGTAAGGAAGCGAGCTAGGAGAATCAAAATTACAACAACTAATAACTTCAAACCGTCAGAAAGAATTACCTTTTAAATTTTGTTGGATAGAACGGTGGAAATCTGTGTGACAAACCCTGGCCAAAGAGAGATAAGTAATCAAACTAGGGTTTCACCATGGAAAAATAAAATACCAAAGAAGATAGGAAAACATACCTAATATGGTGGATGCACAACATGTCCCTACAGATACAAAGCAATAGCAATGCATTAGAGACCTGAAATGAGTAAGAGACATGTTGCCACCAAAAAAATGTGGAAAAAATGAAAGAAAGGTTGGAAGAGACTTGGTAAGGGTTTGGGAAAAGACCTAGCAACATAGCAGTGATGTTATTGCGGGAGGATGCAGAATGACAAGTCCGACGATGGACAAGGGTGGGATTGGTTACCTCCAAACATCCCTTGCAACCACCACCATTTGATGGAAGTTCGGCCATGTGTATGATCATAATGAACCCAGAGGTTGAATGCATTGAAACTTGAAAACACCAAATACACTTCAGCCGGTGAAAGTCTAGGGAACTCTTAATTACATTTAGGTGAATTTATTAATGAAGATAGTAAACCGAGTTACCTATGTATTGAATAGTAAGAGAGGATCCATTGTCACAACTTTGATATGATTAAGCATTAAATTAAACCTCCACCATGAAAATTATCTCTCCAAACCAAAAAATCGCCCCCATATTAATTTTATATATGCGTTGTTGCAAAATGTTGCAAACAAAGGTGTTGATGTGACCTAAGTTCAGATCAGTTACGAGGAAAATTGGAGATATGTTATGATTGTGTTAGTTATTCATTATGAAGTTAGACCATATATATTTATATCTAATATGTTGCTTATTTAAACAAAAAAAATTAACTTGGTAATAATGCATTTATCTATGGTATCTTTTATTTTTTTTGGGCATTTGGAAGATGAAATTAGATGTATAATTAAATTAAATTTATCCATTTTTAAATTATTCTATAAAATATATACATCAAAAACCATAAAAAACTTTAAAATATTTTAAATTGAAAGATATGAATTTCATCATTTGATTGCTTTAATTTCTATAAACATTTTCCACTTCAACTTGACTCATGATAATATGCATTTTTGGAGTCACCATTGACTTAGAGTTCACTTACAATTAACATTACAAAGAATACTTAAAATATTGAGGACACAAAAATACTTAATATTATAATAAAAATAGTGTTAGAAAAAATATTTAAAACACATTTACTACTCCCTATAACACAAAACTAAACTTAGGATATTAGTAAGATCTTTCATTAATAATATACAACTTTTGAATAAAATATTAAATATTGAAAAAAAAAAATATTAAATAATATATAAATTTTGTTGGTATTTTATTATATTTTTCATTTTATTGGTTTTTCATCTCCATGAGAGGAGACGTTAAATTCATGACATGTACACTAAAATTACACACATATGGAAAAATCCACAAACACCAGAATTTGCATGGAATTTATTTAATGTTTCATAATTTCTAGGTGCAATTAATAGTGTTTACAGCAATTTTTCTTAGACCAATAACCATTGATGTCTCATTTGCACAAAAAAAAAGTTATAAATTCTCAATGTGATGAGGGAAGACTTTTTCAATCTATTGATCCAGAGAGCGATACTGAAGGGAAACGAACCCCTATAAATCCTGGTCGTCAGAAGAAAGAACTAAAAATGAATTGAATCAGACAATTCGTACACTAACAGGCGGAATGATTCAATAGGATTTTAGCTTTTGGCTTGTGGATGTTGGATATCTACCTGCACAAAATAAATTTAAGACTTAGATTTGACATACACTTAACCCAACATTAAAAAGATAGAAATAACACTTATACTTAAACAACAAGTTGAGATAGAATTAACTAACAACCAACCAGGAAAAGCTTCTATATTTTTCGACATAGACTTAACCAACAATCAATCGGGAAGAGTTTCTAAGTTTTAGACATAGACTTAACAACAAACTAGAAGAGCATATATAGATTTAATCATTACCTACAGATGGAACATATTCCATTTCTATTTTCTTCTACTCTCAAATTCATCGCATTTTCTCTACTCCATTAGCTACATACCCTGAAATCCACCTCCTTTTTTCTACTTTGACCTTAGCTGCATACTCTGAAATCCACTTCCTTTGATTTGTTACAGCCAACAACTTGTGAGTTATTTATTACTGCAATGCACTTCAAGTTGTTAGTAAGATAGCAATCATTAATAAGCAAAAGAAAAGTTCCCCTTTCAAGATTGCAAAGCAAGTATTGAAAACTCTGTGTAAGGTGCTAAAAGCAGAAGTAATTAAGAATGTAAGAAAAGTAATTTTGCAGGGCAAGAAAAAGAGGAATGTAGAAATGCACAAGAAGAAGGTGGTGAATTATGCATATGGAATATTTTGAGGTTGTTATGTCATCAATAATAATTCAATTTATGATGGAACATATTCAGGCTGTGATGTCTTCAATAATACTTAAATTGATGATGATATCAATAAGTCAGACGATGCTTTAATCATAATGATGTGGAAACATTGGGCATTAGAACAACAAAAACAATAAAAAGATTAGATGGAGAGGACATCATCCCCATTGCCAATACTCATCATCATGTAGATCATTATGCTCCTAATGTTGAATAAGATGCTCCTGATGATGCCACTGAAGAAGAGGCTCCTAATCATTATGTTGCTCCAAATTATGCTCATGCTCCTAATCATGATGCTTCTCCTACTACTGATGAGGCTCCTAATCATGCTTCTCTTGATAAAGAGGCTCCTAATGATGTTTCTCCTATTGTTGTTGCTCCTGATGCTGCTGCTCCTAATGATGTTGCTCCTAATTATGTTGTTGAAGATATTGATGACACTGCTTCTACTGAAGAAGATGTCAATGAGCCGACGATTTCTACTGCTGAAGAAGACATATTTAAAAATTTGCTTATGGGTGCTCAATATATCCATGATCATTTTAATGTAGATCCTATTGTTGCTGAAGAAGAAGATATTGATATCAATGAAGTTATTGATTGTTACATGAAAAATATGTGGCAACGGTGGTTGTTAGTCGATCAGGCCGCTGAAGCGTACATTGAACATACCCAACACCAATGGTTTTTACAGGATATCAATGAAGCTGCCAGTGCTTGTATCAAATAACCCGCCACTAGTGGTGGTTAGGGAAGCAACGAGAAATGGACACCAAAAAAATAATGTTTTGAGCACAAAATTAGTGCTAGTATGTTCTGTTCACACGTACTTATGTTCTTAATATCCACATGGAAATCACAAATTTGAGGTTGTATACAAATCCTTAAAATCATTTTCTAATGAACTATGAAGCACAATATCAACTTGAATCACATTCTCACCCCAACATTTTGAACCTATAGGATATATACCAAATATGCCACTAGGTTTAGTTGTTCCATCACATGCATAATAAGGATTTATTTTTACTAATTAAGGATCAAAACCAATCCATCAATTTTTTCATTTATCTCCTTTTAGACATCACACTTTTAGAATACACTATTGATATTGGAATGTGTCGATGAATATTTTCATGTCACCTTCAAATAATTTCAATAGCTAATAAGATGAAGAAACGAATAAGAGTTTAAAATCTTAATAGGTAAAAGTTCCACCCTCGTGTCTTTCGTAAAGGGAATGTAATCGTTATCTGAAACCAATCCCATGATTTCATAGGTTCGAGAAAGCTTGAATCATTATAATAGGGACCTTATGTTATCAATAATTTTTTTGGGAAGGTGGCATATTTCCCCTTAGAGGGGAACAAGGAAAATTATGCCTATTCTATGAAATGTGCACTACAAAAAGAAGTTTCACCCCTACTCATCTCTTTCAAGAGTGTGCATTCATGTCGTATATAATTTAGATACGTTTTTATATCATGTTTTTAGTTTTCCATCTGATAAATTATTTTCTATGTCACTGAAGTGGACCCTTCATATTATTGCTACATTAATTATGTTGATGGTGAAAATTATTAATCATGGATTCTTTCCTCAAAATATTGGTCCAATTTTACCCCTTCACATTTCCTTTCCCATTAAGGTGACATTTTCATGGAACTTTTCACTAACAACTAGCATGGATATGATGTTGTGATTGATATTTTAACTAATGTCGTTGAGTATTAGGTTTTTCATCCTGATTCATATGTCTTGTTTCATCTACATTTGGATCCTAGTCCTTGATGGGTGGGGGGATTTCACCACCATTATTGTTGCCCGGGGAGTCTTACATGAAAAATTTCCTTTTTAATTTTTGTAATTTCGTAGTCATTCTCAAACGTTCATTAGGCGAAAGATATGAAGGTAGAATTTATGTTAATTTATGGTTTTTTTTTTCCCTAGAATGAAACCCTTGGTTTATATGAGGGAATTGTGTTGTGGCTATGTATTATTCTTTCTAAGGAAAAGAAAATAGATTGTATGAAAGCGAAGAGTAAATTACAAAAAAATTGTTGTAGGTTGTATCTTTTCATTTTTTTGAATAATATAAAAATAAGGAATGATTGTTTCTCTATAGATGTAGGCAAAATTTGGTGGACCACGTATGTCTTTTCTTCTCATGTTTTTGTGTCTTTTTTGTGTGTGTTTCGACAATATTTTAATGCATGTTCAATTTACTTGACAATTAATTTCTAACATGAACTCCACTTTTAATCTCCATAAACCTTTATTTTATAAAAAATATTTAAGAGTTTATCATTTCGTGTAATCATTTCAATCAGTTTCATTTAGTGATTTTTCCTAGAAACCAAAACTATTTCATATGTAACATTGTAAATAACATTTTATATTTCCATTAAGCACATTCATAGATAGTAAGATAAGTTTTTCATTCACATACAATCCACCATGCATAACAATACATATTTTCAAAACCACACTATACATTTGCATTAAACATATAATTTCAAAATCTACATCCAGTGTGTATATTGTTATTGAGGAAATATATTTTCCATATAAGGAATATGCATGTTTTTTCCTCAATGGAATATTAGAAAATAAGGATTGAAGCCATTATAAGGTTATGATCACTATGGTCAAAACATACCACATGCAGGAATTAATCTAGTGTGGGGAGGATAACAATATTTCTCCTCACAACCCAAGAAACATCTTAGAATGACACACATAAATATCATAAGAAAAAAAAAACATAAAAACTTATTCATCATGAATTCTACGAATATACAAGTTATTAAATACTTATACCATTATTAAAACATAAAGTATTTGGCATAATTCCCATCGATCCATAACTATTTTCTCTCACCATTACCATCACATCGAGGGTCATGAGCCATAGATACTATGCCACCTTTGAATAAATCTACGACACATTGACCAACTATCACTTCCCTTGTGATATTTTTCCACTCAAGTGGCGCTCTACTACATTCCCCTACATTAGCATCATTTAAATAATTGCACTTTTGCTCTCACATCAATGTTAGCATTTGGTCTAATCAACACCCCTCTGTCTCAATAACGTTGTTCATATATGCCTAACTCTCCCTAGCAGAGTGCATGATTAGTGTGGGTTATTGGTGTAATGTATAGAAACACATATAATGGATTATCAATACTGTTATTGAAAATAGTATATGTTATGTAGTTAAATAAAATTAAGAAATACATACTATTTTCGACACAATCTAATGAAAATGGAAAGGAATCTCTAGATCACCTTAGTATTTCATACGTTGATATAGGTAGATTCAATGTGAATTGGAAATTGGACCTAATGTGTAAATCAATCAAGGTAGAATATGCTCCCTAGCATGCACCACCTCCCAATATCAATAATTAACAATGCATCCTTGGCTCTTGAGGACTTACATCTTAGGTACATACTTGGGGATATAGGTTGGACATATTCTCAAATAAAAGTGTACAAATCAATGTCCCAAAATAAAAATCACTTCCTATGACCCTATGATAGGAAGCTAATTGGCATTTTAGCACCATCAATAGAACGTGCCCACACACAATAAGTTCCAACTATCACACATGTAATGAGCATAATCCAAACACTTAATTTATTTGAGGAGAATAAGATCCCGCTAATAAAATCACTAACTCTACCATATATTGTGCCTTCAATCACTGTAGATATATTATTTTGATTTGATCATCTTTCACCTTATCATTCTAATTTCTATGGGCCTCCACTAATCTAACATATTATAAATGTGTACGTAAGCACCATCCACATTATTTATTCACCATTAAATACTTTTCCTATCCATCTTGTACCTTCTTTATAATCCATAATTGGATTGGGATATTACAAGAACAAGCTATTGAATGTAAATACTTTTTTTTTATGTGTTTTTAGCATCTTAACTTGGTTGGAATTTAAATTGTGTAGTCCATGGAATTTTTTTTTCTTGATCCCCTTAACCATTGATATTCCACTTTATCTCCACACAGGTCTTCATCCGATGTTATATCCCATGGGATTTTATCACCACCAACCCCCATCACCATTTAAATTCCACCTACAAAATATCACCCCACTAATCCACCCTCTGCCCATCAATATTAGTTTAAACCTATTTGTTACATTTACTATTTTTTCATTTATCATTATTACATCTATTTTCACTCTAGCTATATTTATTTCATCAACATCTATTGCATCCCCCTCTACTACCCTACATCAGGGTATTTAACCAATGACTATGTCTCATATTGTGGAATGTCAATCTCCATCATTACTTAACATGTTCATGGGAATATCACTGGATGATGAAATTATTATCCATCATATACCAAGTTTATTTTAGGAATTTTGAAAGTTTTATTAATTTATTCTTATAACTATGGAAGGGATGCATTATAAGGAAGCTTGGGTCATGGGGGTTGGAAATTCCCTTAAATCTAGAAATATCATTTATAGTAAAAAAATTTATATGGCACGCTAATCATATTTTGTAAGCTTGTTCATTGGTAAAATTGTGGGAAATAACTAAATAAATGGTGTTTCTTTTCTAGTCTCCAAAAATGTGTACTACTCCTCAATGTAAGAATAGTAAAGTTTCCCTACTATTGAAAAAGAGGAAGATCCTATTTAAAGATGCATCATATTGTGGTGAAGGTGGTATAGGTTGAGTGACTGATTATGTATATTGACAGGAGGTTTCATTATGTACTTGGTGCATGATATTCCATTTTGGGCAAACGATGCATTGTGTCTTCAACATGAGTTGCTATTATTTTCCAATTTGGACAATATGTGTCATTATGCATCTTGGGTACAATGTGTTATTCCACAAAAAGGGTACATTTGGGCCAATTTCCAAATCAAATACATGGCTTTGGAAATTTATAATAATTTGTTATGTCTTAATTTATGAACAATATTTTGCTATTATTCAATTTGTTGTTTATTTTAATTTAATGATGAAATTTGTAAAGTAGACTATAGATTATTTTTCTATATGCAACTATTAAGCTACTGAAATTTACTCACCAATGTAAGTAATCTACACTAATAGACTAATAGATTGATGATAATACCAGGGAAAATATCCATATATTTGTCCTCAATTGTGGTCATGCTTGTTTTCCAACTCATGCCACGTTTCATAGTATATATTTTTTATTGTATTTATATTTGTGTATTTTTTTTTCACACTAGGTTGGAATCCTTCATTTATACCTCAAGAATAGATGATAAACCTCCATTATCTATTTTGTAATGTGATTTTAGAGAAATGATGTATACAGAGGAAAATCCCCCTAGGGATCCTAACAACTTCCTCTTCTATGATTTATTATTTTTACGTTACATGTTTATGTCTCAATATAGTAAATACAAGGCCATATCTTACTTGTATAGCCCCTAGACTCACATTAAACTTCAAAATTTTAGATAAAGAAAAAAACCCGTTTTCACAATAGTATATGTCCTTGGTTTTGATTTTTGTATTAACTTATCTAGTCTAGATTGATGCCTCTTTTTCGCAAAATATAGTTCATTTTCATTAGGGACAAGTCTATTGAGGCTGAGGAATTTCGGAGATGGTAAAATGTGGTTGGAATCGGGGCCAAAAAATTTCAAAAAATCTAACAATATCATGTTTTTGATGGTAGAAATGAATTCAGCGCCATCAAAAATTTGTGTGGCACCCAAAATATAGAAATTTCAGACCTGGATTTACAAAAAATCTTGTGGGATTTTATTCAAATCTTGGTAAAATTTTCATAATTTTGAGGGAAGAAATGTAGGCTAATTGTTAGACTACAGGTTTTCAAAAACTTCTGTGGCACCCAAATATTGTTTCATACCTAGATTTACAAAAAACTTGTAAGATTTTATTAAAATCTTGGTAGAATTTCCATAATTTTTAGGGGAAAAATGGAAACTAATTGTTAGACTACTAGTTTTTTTATTGCACAAGTGAGCATTTAATGCGGAAACATAAACGGGAACTATATGTATGAATTTTTTTTTAATTAATGAATTAATATTATTTATTATATCATTTAAAGATATATATTAAACCAATGGTTATATATTTATGAATGCTTAATAATAAGATATATAATACACAAATTCTTTATATTACATTAATTATATATATATATATATATATATATATATATATATATATATATATTAATTATTAACATTTTAAAAGTGCAAATAGTTTACTTTTTATCAATTATATAAAATAATAATTGGTAATTTTATGTAATGATATGATGTATAATTATTTTATAGAAATTTCAATGTTGTATTTATATAATTATTTTATTAATTATAAGATTTATTTTTATAAATTCTAATAATGTATATAATTATTTTATTAATTATAAAATTTATTTTTATAAATTCTAATAATGTATTTAACTTATGTTATGTTTGAACTCATAAAAAATAAATTTCTGAAATTACTTCTTTATCTAAAATAAATTTATCCATTTTTAAATTATTCTATAAAAATATACGTGAGAAAACTTTAAAATATTTTATAAAAAAAATATTAATTTAATTATTTTATTACTTTCATTTATTTGTATACACATTTTCCAATATAATTCTGACTTGACTCATGATTAAATGCCTCGTGTTCTATACACATTTTTTCCTCAACTTTGACTTATACTTCAGTTGACATTAAAAAAAATTTAAAAATTCAAAATTACTTAAATTATAATACAAAACTGTTACACGAAATATTTAAAATACATTTACTGCTGCTAATAACACAAAACTAAACCTAAGATATTGGTAAAATATTTCATTAATATTATAAAATTTTTGAATAAACTCCACATAGCGGTGCAGGAAGCTAACCCTCGAAATACAGGTCGTCAGCTCCTGCCCGGAAGAAATCACCGAAAATTGACTGAATCAAACGGTCAGTTCACTAACACTTGGCATGCTTCGATAGGCTTTCAGCATGAACGTTGGATTTCAAGTACTCGGGAGAATGAGTTGTGAGGAGGGCATGCAATGACGACCCAACAACAAATTGCTTGATACAAACAGCTCTTTTGAATGTGATAAATCGTCGCTCGGTTTCTACCACTTTTAAATATCTTACACTCACATAACTCTGCTAAAATTTAACTTTAAAAGGCAGGGTTAAAAATAAATTTAATAGCTGGGTAAATTTTTTATTCTAATTAATTTAATTAATAATATCATATATTAAATTTGTGTTTTTAATAATCATATAGATACTTAAAACTTAAAAGATTGAGAATATACCAAGATGAATTTTATATTCTTATTTTTTTTTAATTAATCATGTAATATTCAAGTCATGTCAAGTCAAGCGTGAGAGTTGGAATTGGTTTGATTACCACGTAGTCGGAATCGGTTGGATTGACTTTCGCAAATTGCAATATCCAATATGGTGAATGACATTTATGTCAAAATATAAATAATGATTTTTATGTGAAATTATAAGTGATTATCATTTAGAATGTTAAAAGGAAAATTTGATCTTTTATCTAGATCTGATGATGAATCAATCATCACATTGATTGGTTCAAAAAGCGTAGACAATGTTCCATTTTATGTGATTATTACCGAAAGAGATTTTACAATTTTATATGGATTACAGAAGCATAGATTCTAAAAATAGGAAAATTTAATGGTGGTCGGATTTTTCCTTTTTTTGCACTCCCTTAAATTCTCATTGTCAATTTTTTCTTCATGTGTAAATTAACTTTGGACACTAAATTAAATAGAAATTTCTTTTAATCTGTCTACTAAAATAAGTGCAAGTTAAAAAATATCTTCTCACTAAATTTGATTGGTCAATTGCATTTGTCTATAGTTAATTATATTAAATATGAGATATAACTAGTAGTTGCTCCAAAAGGCGCAAAGAGAGGCCGATAGGTTTTTTAAATCAAAAAAGTTGTACAAGAAAATAGCAATTGATAACTTAAATTTAAGTTAATTTTTTTGTATTTTTTTCTTAAGTTTATAATATGTAACTTAAATTTAAGTTAAGTTTACGAAACGCGTCGACCTCGTTCTTTTGCATGTGATTACTACCGAAAAATTTCTACAAATTTATATTAGAATTGTTTAACAAAAACATTCTCCAATGTCATTAGAACCGCATGGTGGAATATTAAATACTAAATTGATTACATTATATTTTAAAGTAATCTAACTAATAGATGAGATGATATTTTAATTTACAAAAAATGAATGTCTCAAGGATCCATTTATACATAGAGTGGTTCTAAACTTCTAATAGTTAAGAATGCATGCCTTCTTGTAAAAGGTTAAAAGTTCAAATTCAAAAAGGTAGAAAATAGACATCTAGGAATCAAATCACTAGGCAAAGACATCGAATTCATATTTAAGTATAGCTGCCTTCATAAATCATACATTGCAATAAAAAATAAGCTTTATCATAGCTATATAGCAACATGTGGGATTCAACTAATATAATTATCCCAACTTGCAAAAGACGAATTGAAATTTAGTTAGAGGGTAATGGTAAAAAACCCAACTTGGAGAAAGATTAGTGGAAATTCAATTACAATATAATAGAAAAATGTGAAGTAAATCTGGTTAAAATAAATATGTGAATTAAAGATTTATTCATTACTTTATAGTTTAAATATTACTTTATATATTAAATATTAATTAAATATGTGAACTTACTATTTTTTTTACACAACTCTTACTAGTGACATGTGAGTTCAAATTGGGCAACTTAGAAGTTTATGGTTACTTTCTATAAAGAAAAATAATCTTTTTGGAAAGATCTCTAATTCTATTAAAAAAAATAAGTTACGAGGGAAAGTTCCTAAAAATTTAAGAAAATATGTGAACTTTCTATTTTTTTTACATACATGTCTCACTAATAACATGTGTCATTACCAAAATGAATTGATTGACAAAAAAAAGCAAGTGTATTTTCATAATGGTTTCACGCAATCACCATTTATAAAACACACATTAAAATTCTTTAGAGCTTAAGACTATAAAGAAAAATAAAATAACCTAACAAAATAGTTAAGCATATACTAGTGGAACCATTCGTATAATTCATTAATAGCATGAACTAAATTAAATAAAATAACCTAACAAAACAGTTAAGCAAATACAAGTGGGACCATTCGTATAATTCTTTAATAGCATGAACTCATTTCTTTATTTCAAGTAGAAATTTTTGTACTTGGAGAAACATTCCATGGTCTCTCATTTCTGCGAAAGGTGGCAGATAGTCGAACAGTTTTGCGATCAGCACTCAAATACCAGGGGATTGGTAGTATGATGGGTCATAGATTTTGTTGCCGCATTCGCATTTCCACACAATTGGATCGTCTCCACCTATTGGAGTGTCGGGGCATTGCAGTTGTGGAGTGACGGTGCACTGCACAGGCGTACATGGATTGCACCCCTTGCATTTATTATAACATGATGGTGGCCCAGAGCCAATAGTGGGCAATGCAACTTCGCTTCTACGCTCTCCCATCCCCTTCAACTGCCAACAACAGTTTTTATCATTCAAGTGTGCACCAATATCTTCAATCCAATATTATTTTATCTGAAAGATTACAGAAAACAGGGATTCAAAAACGAATGATTACAAAGAAAGCAGAGCCAAAATGTTCCGATGAATAGGGGGTTTGTTCATCACTAATTTCTCTCCCAGCAATCCCTCATTATCAGTGAAATAAAAGGGTTACTGTATCATATTAGTTCTTTCACAAGCATGTGAGAAAATATTATTTGCAAAACATATTGAATACCCAATGAATTCATGCAAATTACGCACCCCCAAAGCTCAATAGGCCTAAAGCAAAAAAACAGAGTCTTCATCATGGAATAATGTGAAAATGCAGCTTCCATAAGCGTGTTTTTCTATATCCCAGTAGAAATCTCTTTGAATAACCTACTCTCCCCAATCTCTTTAACGTATGCTCCCCAGCAGAATTTCTTCGAATAAGGTCGTATCCTCCACATATGGTATATATCGAATATGAAGAGCTACGATGCAAATAAAAGAAAGCACAAGGCAAGAGTAAAGCATTAGCAAATAAAGCATATTACCAATAATTCATAAATCATATTACCCAAATTAGAAATGGAAACTCAGTGTCATTTTTGGTAAAACCATGTTCTTATGTTTTTTTTAACTTTATATATATATGATGAAGGTATATTTCTTTGTTTTTTTGAACGGTTATCTTTTATGATTTTTATGATAAATGTATAGTATTATTTTATTTTTGGAACTATTATATTTTATGATTTTTATGATCAAGTAATTCAAAAAAATGAGTTATGAGGGAAAATTCCTAAAAATTTAGAGAAATATGTGAACTTGCTACTTTTTTGCACACATCTTACTAGTGACATGTGTCATTATCAAAATGAATTGGTTGACGAAAAAGCAACTGTATTAATTCAAAAGAGAAGGCCTATCGACCTAATTAATTCTATTTTTTTGTTCATAATTAATATAAATGTTATATTAAATAGGGTCCAATTAATTTTATATAAAATTAATAAAAAATTAATACTATTTAATTTATTTCGATAAGATTATTTAATTTAATATTTAATTTCTTAAAATTTAAAAAAAATGATGTAATAATTTAAACCGTTTAAAATATTTTATTAATGTAGATATATATTTCAATATTTTTATTTTTTTATTATTTTTAAAAATATAATATTAAATATCTATAACTTTCTTTTAATTTTAGGTTTAATTTGATAATTAATTTAAATATAAATTTTTTATGAGAATTAATTTGAATAAAATTTAATATATTAATTTTAAGAGGAGAGAGGAGTCTTTCCATCTAAACTTCAAAGTTGTTTATGCTAATTTTTTTTAATGTTAAAATAATTTTTTATATGTTGTAAAATAAATGCTTTCTAAAGTATGAGAGACATGTAATTATTTTATTTCTTAATCAATTAAAAAATATATTACTAATAAAAGTAATTAACTACTAAACATAAATAAAATAGTTTAATGTTTAGGTAAAGTAAATTATATTTCAATATCCATTTTATGATTAAACGAAAAGTTTTATTATATCTAAAAAAGAAAATATTTACAACTAAATATAAGACAAATGTATCATTAGATACTGAAATAGAATTCACATGTGACATTTAAGAAAAATATATTAGTAGCAATGGAATATTTAAAAATAATATTTTAATATTACTCCTAAATAAAGACCCATTTCCTATGTAGTAACAGAGTTTCAACAACTAGTTCCCTCAACACTTTCCTCTTTTGCGGCTTCATCCCTTTATCCATATATTAAGCAAATTGCTCCTATGTATTTAATACCATCTTATGGAGGCCACCCAATTCATAGGCATCCCATTGCTCAACTACCACTCTTATTTATTGCTTCAACAAAAGAAAGTTCCTATGTTATGGCTACCTTAACTTTTCCTAATATTACTTTGGGAATTCAAGTGTGGTACCTAGATACCAACTCATCTTATACCATTGATGTTGGCCTTATTTTGTCTCAATACTTTTACAAATTGCAAGTACTACCCCTATGTCATTTTCATAATCTACAAAAACCTCCTTCATCCCCACTACTTCTGGGAAAATAGTTGTGAATAAGGGAATATATAAGAATATTGCAGGCACTACCACTTTGGACAATCTATGGCCTTCCAAACAACTAAACCTAGAGATACTCCCCATGTGATTAATGTCACCTCATCAACTACATAAGAAATAATTCTACATCACTTCTAGAGTTAAAGAAACTTTTGATTAGCTCGCAGGGGCATGGTCTAGTGGCCAGTGGATGCACTATTAAGGCGTTCATGCTGTTAAGCAGGTCACAAATTCAAGTCTCATCTTATCCGAGTACTGCTCTTACAGGTTGGGTGGTTCCCTGAGAGGTTATAGTGGTAGCTGGGGGGTTGGACCCTACGCTGTGTGTGTGAAAGCTACCTGATGTTGCCGATTCCTCTGACTTACAAAAAAAAAAAAAACTTTTTATTTGGAATATTTAGGAATAGACCCATCCATTGCTTTCATGGAAATATGTATTCCCAAGTCATGGAAAAAGAGCATTATGTTTGTAAGTTTCTGTGGTGGTCATAATCTGAAGAATACATTTCCAATTTTTTATCCACAATATTCATTTTCAATCAACGTTTCAAGTCCATATGAGTACCCAACATCACAAAGTAAAATTGTTGAGAGAAGGAGGGGAGGAAAGGAAAATTTTTGAGGAAGTATAGGTCCTCCTTACTTCTCTTAGTTTATTTTGAGTACACAAATCTATTTCCAAGTTTCCCTTCCGTGCATGGTAATAATCCTTGTTTGCAAGTTTCTATGGTGATTAGAATCTAAAGGATATGTTTCTGAAGCATTTTCCACCATAATCATTTTCAATTAACATTTCAAGTCCATATCATGACCCATCATCAAGATGAAAAATTATTGAGAGAAGGAGGGGAGGAAAGGAACAAATTTTGAGGAAGCATAGGTTTGTCATCCTTGTCTCAACTTTTGTTCTTAATATTTCGAGTAGATGAATCTCATTATAGGTTTCGCTTCCATGAAGGGTAATGATCCTTATTTTCAAGTTTCTCTAATGGTTAGAATATGAAAAATATGTTACTAGAGTTTTATCCACAATAATTATTTTCAATCGACATTTCAAGTCCACACTAAGATTGTAAAATCACGGAAGACTTGTATCTTCGCTGGATCCACATGCACCGCCCGCTCATTAATGATGTGCCCCATATATTGAATCTGGGTCATAACGAAAGTTCATTTCTCCAAATTGGTGCACAACTTGGGCTTCCAGAGTGTATGGTGGATGTGTTAAATGTTGTGGAGGTTCTCTTCCTAACTATAGTTGAGGATCAGGATGTCATCCAAATATACCACCACAAATGAGTTTTTGAGGGATCACAAGATATCATCCATAACCCTCATGAAGGTTGAGGGAGAATTCGTCAGCCCGAAAGGCATGAACAGATATTTGAAAATTCCCTCCTTAGATTTCACGGAAATCTTTGACACATTAGAGGATTCGATTGGTACCTAGTGATAACTAGACTTCAATTCAATCTTGTTAAACTATGTGGCCCCCTTTAGCTGTTCCAGAATGTCATCAATCCATGGGATCGGATACCTATTCTGGATAATGATCTTGTTCAATGCCTAATAGCCAATATAGAGTATAGAGGTTTTGTACTTCTTCTGTACCAACACAATTGGGCTCGCACATGGTGATGAACTTGGCCTGATGTTCCCTTTCTGTAGAAACTCCTAAATCTTCCTCTTAGTTTCATCATTATCCATAACAGAGCATCGATATATCAGTCCATTGGGTAGTAGTGCACCTAGGGTCTGATCGATAGCGTGCTTAACCTGACAATGTAGAGGTACCCCTACCGGTGAGGTGAAGATTTCCTTGTACTCCTACACAAATTTGTCCATCTATTGCTATCACGGGGAGGAGCCCTGTTTGGAGGCCCTGGCAACAAAATTCTTCTTGCCCTGAGGGAGAATCATAAGAAAAACAAATTTTCTAGTTTGGAAAATTATCTTAGTGGATTTCTTCGCAATGATAAACTGGATGGCGGTAGACAATGGTACCTCTGATATCCTGTACAAATTATTTCCCTAAGAAATAATAATAGTAGGATGCTTAGACTCAAAAATGACATGTCACTTCCACAAGTATGGTTGGAATAATAATACATAAAAAAATTCAAGAGGAGCAACATCACACAATACCTCATATGTGAAGGGCTTGATGTTGTAGGGGAGGTGAAACTATGAGTTGACGCGGAGATCTCATCCTTGGTGAATCCACCTGATGATGTATGACTGCAGTTGTGTTGTGGTCGGTAGACCTAGATGCTTCACGAAATTTGTTGAAATGAGGTTCTCTTGGCTCACATTGTTTAAATTGAACTCCAATGGAGAACCCTTCACCCACATCTATGAGTGGAAGAGGTGCTCCCACTCCTTTAGATCTTTTGGCCCATCCTTCTATACCTTGGTAGTGGCAATAGTGGCACTGTGCTCCGCATCAATAATTTGCTTCCCTTTTTCATTCCCCTTATCAGGTTCTGACTCAGAGAAGGAGAATTCATCTGATTTTGAAGCCTTCTCCTTGACCACCAGTGACTTCTTGGCTCGACACTCACTCATGTTATGAGAGGGGATCTTATGGAGCTCACACCACTTTCTCCTATCCTTCTTTGCCTTCGTGGTGTTTTTCTTTTCATGTGGCTTTGACGGGTGGTCCTAGGTTTCCCTGCCATGGCATTGCCCTTTTTTCTTTGGTTTGGGGGCACCTTTCCCTTGCTTCAGATTCACAGAACCAAAATTTCTCTTCTTCTGTTTAAACTTATGCTCGATCTTGATAGCCTATCGATAGGCAACACCGAGCAAGGATATTTTAAAGAACTCGGTTTCTTCTTGGATGTACTTATGTAAACAACCACAGTACTTGAGTACCAAATGCCTCTCAGAATCCTTGATACCCAACTTTATGCGAAGGAAATGAAAGCCATTTGTGAAATCCAACACATCTTGGTCCCTTCCCTACCACAACGTGGTCCACTTTATGTTTATATCTTCATAGCTCCTGATAGGGTAATATTTTTCTTTGATATCACCTTAGAAATAATTCCAAGTGAGTACGACTGAAAACATTGAGGATTCCCTCTCATCCTTTTGCTCATAGTAGGTTTCCCACCAGTCCCTTACATGAGTGGTGGCTTTGAGGAGTGCAAAAGTAATTTTTCCTAATTCGAAAAGTCATGAAACAAAAAATATCCTTCCAACATATTTAACCATCTATCTATGACATCTGCATCTATCTAGTCATCAAATATGAGAATGTCAAAGTTAACTTGTACCTTAAAAGGAATGGCACCTCTATAGTGGCATCCTGATGAAAATGCATCGCTTGTGCATAGTCGTCAAAGTATCTAGGAAAAGTTATCCATCATCACATTCTCCTTCTTGAGGGCCTCCTCAAGAAATATTATGAAAGGATCTCCTGCTTCCTTGTCTTTATTTTCTTCCACCATGGGAGGTCGTCGAGGTTTGTGAGGTTGACCTTGCAAGGGTTCAACTAGTTCAATCCCTAACTTGTTGTACCCTCACCTCGTTGGGGACATACAAAGAAAAAAGAAAGAAAGATAAAACTACTCTAATACCACTAATCCAGACTTACAAAATAATGCAATAGAATATAGATATAAACATAAAAAGAGAGATCCAATACAAATAAAACATCATTTCATTAATATCAAAGAACTTAAATATGTTTACATACAAAACAGAAATAAGCTAGCTCGTGCGATGGTAACTTATCTCTTCGAAGAGATGTGGAGGCTACATGCCTTTGAATTGTGTTAAAATGATGCTCAAGGGCCTATTTATTATTGAAAAAAAATGGAAAACCCTAAACATCCAAAAACCTAACCATAGAAGATGAATGGCCAAATTTGTGGGCCCCGTTGGGGAAATTGGTGCATCAACTTCTTGGGGTCATAAATTTCGCATACGACCTCCATTTGGCGTACACAATAACTTGTTAGAAAGATGATCATCTCCTAGTTGAAAACCGTAGGTTGGGGGATGAGATGATCATCTCCAGGGGTGGCATATCAGTCATCATTGAGCCTACGGATGGGAAGTGGGTCACAAGGGAGACATGTGTCACTCTTTCCTTGGGACAAGTTTTAGACCATCCATGAGAAGAGGATACTGGATACAACCGAGGTAGCCTCCTAGTATGTGTCTAGGCACTAGACATTATATCGGCACTTGATCGAGGGAGTGGATGGCGGACCAAGGGGAGATGGTTGGCAAGAACATGATGTATCCACATAACTTGAGTTGATTGTGAGTATTCGACATCCATCTATTTGTTTCATTCATGGGGTAGCTATTTGTCACATATGCCTTCTAGCGGTCATTGGTGCTACACAGTGGTTAGCACAGAGAATATTAGCATGCATGAAGTTATCCCATGATATATGGAACCTCTATATTGGTCACATGCAGCGACTAGAGATGAGGCATGTAGTAATTCCAACAGTTATCAAAACTATGATGTAGCAGGTCCGACTATTAGATGTAGAGACTCGGTTGATTGATAGATCATGATGTCTCATGATGGTTAGAGTTAGGACCAAGAGTGTTCTAGTTCACTATTTCATTTGCACATTGGGGTACATAGAGTCCTTCATCGGATGGCAAGGAAAAATTTCTCTGTTCCTGCATAGATCCAGAGTTGCATTAAGAGAGGTAGATATTGGCATCATGGCGATGCTTGTGTTGGATGAGCTTGTATCTTAGATATCTCTTTCCACTACGCCTCAGGAGAGGAGGATACAGTCTACACACAATGGGGAGTATCTCGTGATTAGGGTAGCACAACATCAACATGGTGGTACCTCTTCAAGATTAGCAGGGGAATTGAGCATTACAACTCCACAAAACTCGATAGATTCTAGGGGTGAGTTGTACTATATTACATGAGGAGATCATGTAGATATTCCATTGGGCTTTAGCGAGTCACTGCTGGACAGGGGGAATTAATTCGCATGGCAATATGGTGAGTGGAGTAGGTGGAGATTCATGTTGGACATGACGGCTTGGGATCCTGTAATTAAGGGATCCCTACATATCAAGGTGATGCAGATGACATGGATGATTCAGTGGCACATGTGGGACCCAGGAACATTTTTGTAGTGAAAATGAGGAGTGTCAGCTAGAGAGGAGGATTGTTTAGGAATTGCTTCAGGACAAGCAATTTTTGGTGGGGAGGACTATAATATCCCCAAATTAGTAGTCAGCTAATTGGGATATTAAATTTTATTAATTTTGGAAAATCCAAATTTCGAGCAAAAATAAAATGGGTAGGGGATCCAAAATTAATAATTAGGCCATATAAAGTATTTTCCTAAAGTCTCTAAGGGAAAATTGCATCTCTAGTGGTGGGGCCGAGTTGGCCTTAAGTGGTAGCGTAGAAGAGGCACGAAAAGGTCATTGTGTGATTGGATAGAGGAAGGCAACACATGATTGGCCAAGGAGAGGAAACATAGGCAAAGGTGGGACCCAAGGAATACGCTGGACCTCAATGGATAAAAGGAAGAAGGGAAGGCTCATTTGGGGATTCATTCATTCATCTTATTTCTCCTGGTCATTTTGACTGAAGCACACTTGAGCTAGAGTGCCAAGTCTGCAGTGCTATTTAGCACATGAGATCTTCAAGCACAGATCTTGACCTCTACCTCGGGGAAATTTGAGTGCCCTCTAAGGAGAGGAGTTCTACATTTTGGTGAGGAAATTACATAGCAAAAGCAATAGGAAGACTATAGCCCCTTCAGGACTGTGCAGAGGTAGAGTAGATGATGGCACTCATCATTGAGAATTGTCTACCATACATCAATATTTTGAATTAGGCTAATTTCTATTATAATGTACAAATATACAAATATACTTCAGGAAAGGTGGTTGCTAGACTAGCTAACCCCTTTTCAATGAATACTATTCAAAAAATAAAAAATTGGGTTTCCCTTCATCGGGAAAGAAGCCCTTAATGAGTTCAAAAAGTAAAAAATTGGGCTGCCCTTCAAGGGGAAACCAACCATTAACGCGTTCTAGAGTAACATAGTTTGCAGGAAGAAACAAAGATGGCCATAAAAACCATAAAAGAGCCTTTGTAAACTAAAATAAAAGAGGTCCAAGGAGCTGTAGCTACCATTTCTGGGCCTCATTTTCCACTTGTAGTGGATTTCCCTCAATTATGCAACAACCATATTCAAACATGGTCTCGATATCCTTCTTTGTGAGCTATGGGTCTAGCTCCACAGTCAAAGTGGAGACCGTCTCGGTCTGCTTGGACATAGTTGAGTGAGCCATGCTATCCGCAGTTGCTTCTCTTTTCCAGGTGTTCTCTAAAGGGCTACTCCAACCACTTTCTGAGTCATCCTATAAATTTTTGATAGGGAGCCGAGAGGACTTTCGAGTCAGAGGGGAGGAGGAGCGCAAGATTTTTAACTTGTGCATGCTTTTCCTGCTTCTTGAGCCAGATTCGTGATGTTGCTCCTCCGGAAATTGAACCAAAAGATGGGAAGAGAGAGTTTGGGGGTCAAACAAGGGGTCAAGAACCTTCAGGTCTTCTAGAGTGAAAGAGAGGGACAAAATGTGCGTAGACAATCCAAGAGCCAGAGTACAGGAGTGGGTGCCTCCGCCACCTCCACGATCGCATTGCATTTGGTGGCGTCACGGCATGGATTCAACTGGGAGGAGAGTCTATTGTGCAAAGGTAGAATTCACAGAGGGAGGTAGGTGAAGAGTAGAGCAACTAGTGGAGGCGTGACAAAGGAGGTCTGTGGAGAATGAAGTTTGAAGACATCTATGAATTTGACAGGAGCCATCGCCCATAAATGGCCAACTTGCAAGAGTGAGGGGGAGATTGAATGCCGCGGAGTGCTGACTTTCTCCCCTATACTGCATATTTATGGTCTTCACGTAGGAGGGAGGTGTGGCCATGTGGTGCAGTCAAGTGCCCTTGCATTGCATGGATAGGTGGCAGCCTGTGTTAATCGTATTAGGCACCCACATCTGTGGATGTTAACCATATTTGTTAATTATATTAATAAATTAATATTAAATTAAAATTATTATTACTATTATTAATTAATATAAATTATATAAAAAAATAATATTTATAGTTAATATTTAATTAATTATTGTTTTGTTGTTGAGAACTCTTGGAGACTTGTGTATTATGATTGAAGATCCCTTCAATATTGATGTTTCGAGTGAACACTTCACCCATATTTGGGAAAGAGAAGTTATGTGTGTGATATGAAGAGTGCAGATCAAGGGTATATAAAGGAAAAAAAATTAGGCGTTGGAGGAGGTCAATGAAATATGATTCAAATTTGAATTTTACTTAATAATTAAAAATTAAAAAAATTTAGGATTAAAATTTAAAAATAAAATTTAAAATTATATTTCAATTTTTTTAAATAATAATTATTTATTGGTGGGAGGGGATTAGGGTAATGGAGGAGGTCAATGACATATTATTCAAATTTGAATTTAAAATAAGAATTAAAAATTTAAGGATTAAAAATAAAATAATTTAATTATAATTATAATAAATATTGATTAGGTTTAAGGGAGTTAGGGTAATGGATTAGTGATATATCCATTAGGGAGGTAAAATATATAAATTAATTAAATTAATTTTTATTAAGTCATTTAAATAATTAATAATTTATTAAGGATTGAATGATATTAAGGGAACTAGCCATTAGGGAAAGGAAGAAGGTGGGGGGGCGGGGGGAGGGGGGGGGGTTTAGGATTAAAAGGAGAGGAATAATTACAATTAAAAATAAGATAATGGAATATTTTATAATGGACGAGGTTATAAAAATTTAGAAATTAAATATTAAAGATTAAATTTAAAATTTAAATTTAAATTTAAAAAATCTTAAAATTAGATTAGAATTAAATAATAATTATTTATTAGAGCTTAGGGTAGAATGAAAGGAGGAAGATGAAATAAATAAATGAATGATTAAAAATTTATATTAAATTAAATTAAGGAGGAGGGGTTAAAAGAACAGAAGAGGTGTGGGGCGGGGGGGGGGGGGGGGTGGGTGTGCTAGGAAGGGTTAGAATTGGGATTGGAGGAAAGCCGCTTAGACGATGGGAAGTGGGCGGGTGGCTTCCAGAAGTGGCTTAATTGGTAACCATCATCACGGTTAAAGTTATTAGGATGTTTCTCAATTTCTAAGGCTTCCCGATGATATAGTTGGAATGAAAGGGGGCAGAAGATAAGATTTTGGATTTATCAAAACAGATAAGGTGCTTGGTAGCATGGGACTGTTCATCAATGGCTGATTTTGTTATCTGGTTGTGGTTATTTTCAGCCATATGTTCTTTTAACCGAGTTTTGAAGGATCTACCAGTTTGTCCTATGTAATATTTTCCATAGGAGCAGGGGATCTCATAGAATCTGGGGCCTAAAATAGGGTCATTTTTGTCCTTGGCTGGCCTAAATAGTTTTTTTTTTTTTTTTTTTTTTTCATTGTGGTTCACGTTCCTATGTGCCCACACACATGTACTAGCTACATCCACGGTCTTAATATATCGCAGTAAATCCTCCCGAAGGGATCTATTGTCGGCCTAACACTGAGGCCTAACCCTACGGGCGTCTAGGAGATTTGATCCTGTGACCTCTCAATCTGGGAGTACTTCCAAGCGGGGACTCAACCAATTGAGCTAACCCTTGGGGCTATCTAATATAAAGTACCGCTTTCCTCTGCTTTGATCCCCTCGCGCGGCTATTCGAACTCGCGACATACATTCTGTTGGTCACGTTAACAACCATCCGTCTAGCGAGAAACAGCCGCAGCTGGCCTAAATAGTTGGTTGACGGTTATTTGGGGTTTTAAAAAGTTTTTAATGTTGTTTTTAGCAAGGATTTGAGAAATATGATTAGTGACACCTTGAATATAAGGAAGGGTAACCTTGGCTACAAGAGGGAGGTTTTGAAGGGGTTTTCAGCAATGATGGATACAATAATTCAAGGCCTTCTTAATCTAGGAAGAGGAGTAACTATTAGACTTAAGAGCTCTAGAGAGATGAGCTTTTTCTTGAGAGAAGGAGCATGATGAGGAGATTCGAATGGATCGGGAGACAAGGGTTTTAAGAACATCTGATTTTTTAGCATGATGGTGGTGGGAGGTAGCATGTAAATATCTATCCATATGGGTACTTTTTCTGTAGACATGGTGGGAAAGGGTACCATCAATGAGGCGAGAGACAAGGATGTCTAGAAAGGGAAGGGATAGGTTCTCTTCAAGCTCCATAATGAATTGGATGTAGGGAGAGATGCTATTGAGATGTGAAAGAAATTTACGGAGAGAAGGGATACCATTGGACCAGATGACAATGGTATCATCAACGAATCACTTCCAAAATTTTGGTTTGAAGTGGAAGGATTCAAGGGCTTTGGCTTCACTAACACATGGCATGCTTCAATAGGATTTCAACATGAACATTGGATTTCAAGTACTCATGAGAATGAGGAGTGAGGAGGGCATGTAACAACAACGCAAAAATAAATTGCATGATACAAATTTCCAACTTAGAGTTGACATACACTTAACCAACAACTTAACATAGACTTAACCAACAACCAACCAGGAAGAGTTTTCGACATAGACTTAAGAAACAACCTGGAAGAGCGCCTATATATAGTAGATCATTACATACAATTGATAGACTATATTCCATTTCCATTTTCTTTTACTCTCAAATCCACTTCCTTTTCTTTACTCCCTTACCTGCATACTATGAAATCCACATGCTTTTATTTGTTACAGCCAAAATCCAACGGCTTATTTATTATTGCATGATGTTAGTAAGATAGTGGTAATGAATAAGATAAAGAACACATAAAGAAGAGTGCCCCTTTCAAGGTTGTAAAGCAAGCATTGAAAGCTCTGCCTAAGGCTCTAAAAGTCCAATTAATTAAGAAAGTAAGAAAATTTGTTTCATGGGGCAAGAAAAAGAGGAATGCAGAAATGGATAAGAAGAAGGAAGATGGAATATTTTCAAGTTGTGATGTCATCAATAACACTTCAATTGATGATGGAATCTTTTTAGGCCATGATCATGTCATCAACAATACTTCAATTGATGATTATATTAATAAGTCAATCGATGTTTTCATCATAATGATGTGGAAATAATGGGCATTGGAACAACACCAAGAAGAGATGGAGATCCCCACCTGCACCAATACTCATCATCATGTAGATGTTGTTGCTACTAAAGAAGATGCTCCTGATGATGTTGTTGAAGAAGAAGAGGCTCCTAATCATGTTGATGCTTCTAATCATGCAAAATAAGAGGCTCCTAATCACGATTATTCTCCTAATCATGCTACTCGTGATGAAGAGGCTCCCAATCATGTTTCTCCTAATGTTTTTGCTCCTAATCATGCTTCTCCTAATGAAGAGCCTCCTAACCATGCTACTCCTCATGTTGCTCTTGATGCTAATAATATTTCAGTTGATGATAATATCAATAAATAAGTTTATGCTTTCACCATAATGATGTGGAAACAGTGGCCATTCGAACAATATCAACAACAACAACAAGATCAGATGGAGATCCCCACCACTAGTACTCATCATCATCATATAGATGATGTTTCTGCTACTGAAAAATATGCTCCTTGCGATGTTACTGAAGAAAATTATCTTGATCATTCTACTCCTACTCCTAATGATGTTTCTCCTAATCATTTTTCTCATGATGTTGCTGAAGAAGAGACTCCTAATGATTCCACTCCTACTAATGATGATGTTTCTCCTACTAATTATGATGCTACTTATAATCATTCTACTCCTGATGTTGTTGAAGAAGAGATTCCTAATGATGTTGCTCATACTAATTATGTTTTTTATCCTAATCATGATGTACTTTCCCACAAATACAATTTTAACTCATCATGTAGATGATGATGCTGCTACTCATGCTGAAGAATATGTAGATGAGCTGGTGATTGTTGATCCTACTACTGTTGAAGAAGAAGAAGATATTCATGATATCAATAGAGCTATCGATTTTCATATAAAAAATACACGCAAGTACTGGTTATTAGTCGATAAGGCCGATGAGGCGTATATCAAACATACCGGCTAGCATCAATGGTGGTTGTTGTTACAGTATATCAATGAGGTTGTCGGGGCTTATATAAAAAATACCCGCTATCAGTGGTGGTTAGAGAAGCAGCAACAAATGCACATCAAAAATATCATGCGAGCAGCAAAAAGTGTCAACACTAGAGATGGGCAAAACTAAGGCTGAGTATTGGTTCTTCTATTATTATTTGCCACACTTTCTTTATGCGTTCATATCAATATGTTGTGTATGTAAAATCAGGTGAGTGAGCAACAAAAAGAGGATAGACATAAAATTAAAGCTGAGTGGTTCTATTTTTACCAGTCTTTTTATCCATGGACAGTAATATATATTTTTATCTAACTTCTCTGGACACTGTTTATAATATCATCATTTTTAACTGCATACACATTGCAATGTATGCAGTTAACATTGCAATGCATGAAATCTTCTCTAGACATATTTCAACTCTTGATCATATGTATTTAGAGTATTATTTTGATGCCAAAATGAATATTTTATAAATTTAAATAAAATAGTATCCTTTATTTCCCAGTACTTCACTTGTTCAATTTGAAATTATATGTATAAATAGTTCTAGTGCTTGGGCAGAAAGAAGTAAGAATTTGCACTTGTTGATCTGAATTTATATATGCAAATTTACCTTTTAAGTACCATTGAGGGATTCAAGGAAATGTTCCCCTTATTTGAGTATTAATCTTAATTTTTTGTTATCATTTCAATGTCATATCTACTTGCAATTTCTTCTATTTTAAGAATTTACTTTCAAGGTTATCTACACCATAGTATAAAATTGACTCCCAAATCATATGCTTAATTCATGACCCTAGGTTGAACCTAAAATCAACCACATAACTTATCACATTAGTTTCCTCCTTTGGGGCCAAACAGTTTTTGTAGTTAGGTTAGCGTTGTGGGGAAAAGAATCTAAAATACTCATCAAACCCATTAACATATAAAGAATAATGGTTGACATTTTAGGGCATTAGAAATCATATTTATTTAATATTTTTAAGACGCATTGAAGAAGAGGTGCACCCTTGAGAGTGGATAATACCACGAGGTTTAATTGAGACTCCTCCCTCTTTCTATATTGAATAACTCCTGATTGTTTGGTTTCAGCACAAAGGCAAGGTAATCTGTTTCATGTATCCATAAATATGTATCTTAGTTTTATTTCTACTAGGTTTTGGTCTGAGTGGTTCTTATAAGAGGGTGGGTGTCTGAGACAAATTTGTATTTGCAATTAGGATTTCATTTCACTTTACCTCATAATTATATCTGTTGTATATGTCCTTTAATTCATCTTCATATGGGCTTTCCTTTCCTTTAGTGTTAGTTCCTTGGATGGAACTATTTTCTACTCTTCACCTTATTTCATTAGTGATGCCTTCAACAAGTGTTGGATAATGGATTTGCAAAGGTCATACTCTAGGATAGTTTGAGAAATTTTACTTTATTTTTTGGCTCAAGTATTTTTCTTGGTTAGGAAGAAAACTTTAAACTGAAAATTCATATTTTGATTCAAAACATATTTTTTTAATGATTAGTTTCTCCAAGTATTATATTTCAATTTTATATCACAAATGAGACAACATCTTGATCATGGTGACCAATAGATGTACGTTATATTCCTTGTGCATGATATTTAATTCAATGATATATTTGTTTGAATAACTCAACACAATAATGCAATGGTTACACAGAGATGAAAATATAAAAATTAATTGACTAATATTTAAAATTTAATAAAAAATAAGCAAAAATGCCTACATAAGAGAATATGAAAGCAGAAATGGAATCATGGTATTGAAACACATGCATCCATTTTGTATCTTTTATATACGCCATTTTGTTTTCATTAAAATTATAACATAAAAATATGACATTGAAATGCATGAATGCACTTTAGTGGTATAGTTTCATTTTCATTAGGGACAAGTCTATTGAGGCTAAAGAATTTCCCCAAAGGTGAAAAGTGGTCTGAATCAGGGTTAAAAAAACAAAAAAATCTACGTGTTTGAATCACATTTTTGAAGGTAGAAATAGATCCAGCATCATCAAAAACCTCTATAGCACCCAAAATATTGAAATTTCAGAAATATAACCTAGATTTAAAAAAATTATTGCCAAACTTTATTAAAAAATTGCTAAGAAACAATATATATGAATTCATTTTTAATTAATGAATTAATATTATTCATTATGTCATATAAAAATATATATTAAACCAGTGCTTATATATTTATCAATGTTCAATAATAAGGTATATAGTACACAAATTCTTTGTATTATATAAAAAAACATTATTAAAATTTTAAAATGCAATGATATGATGTATTATTATTTTATTTAATTATAAGATTTATTTTTGGAAATTTCAATGATGTATTTAACTTTTATGTTAGGTTTAAACTCATAAAAAAAACAAATTTCTGAAATTACTTGTTCAGCGAAAATAAATTTATCCATTTTTAAATTATATATTTGAAAAGAACCTTCAAATATTTTATATTGAAAAATGCTAATTTGATTATTTTATTACTTTCGTTTATTTGTATACACATTTTCAGCGTGACTGTGACTTGGGCTCATGATTAAATGCCTCGTGTCCTGAAAACATTTTCACTCAACTTTGACTTATACTTCAGTTAACATTATAAAAATATATGAAAAATACAAAATTGCTTAAATTATAAGACATTTAAAATACATTTACTCTTGCTAGTAACACAAAACTAAACCTAAAATATTGGTAAAATATTTCATTAATAATATAAAATATAAAATTTTTAAATAAAATGTTTTTTACAACAAACCTTAAATCTTTAACCTTTGAATCTTTATTACTTTTTCATCTCTAAAGATTACGTAGACTCAACTTGCACACATCGAGAGACATCCCCAAACATAATTTGCATGGCATTACATTTCATTTCCAGAAACATCACAATCTCGATGAAATCTTGCATGTGCAATTAACGTCTCATTTGCACAAAAACAAAAATTATAACTCCAGAGTGTGGTGCAGGGCAGCTGACCCTCGAATTACAGGTCGTCAGCTCCTGCCCTGAAGAAATCACCGAAAATTGACTGAATCAAACAGCCAGTTCACTAACACCGAAAATTGACTGAATCAAACAGCCAGTTCACTAACAGTTGGCATACTTCGATAGGCGATAGGCTTTCAGCATGAACGTTGAAATTGGCATGTTTAGATAGGCTTTCAGCATGGATTTCAAGTATTGAGGAGAACGAGGAGTGCAGAGGGCATGCAACGACGACCAAACAACAAATTGTATGATCACAAATAGGAACGGTCTGTAGTTAACATAGACTTGACATACACTTAATCAACAACTTAAGTTAGACTTAACGAACAACCAACAACGACGAAGAGTTTCAGACATAGACTTAACAAACAACCTGGAAGAGCCCATACAGTTTATCATTACATACAGATGGACCGTATTCCATTTCCCTTTTCTTCACTCCCAAATCCACCTCCTCTGTTTCTCTGCAACAACATATACTGCATACTCTAGAAATCATTTTCTGCTCCGTTACCTGCATCCTCTTAAATCCACATTCTTTGGTTGCGTTACCCACAATTATCTGCTTACTTATTTCTTATTGCAGTGGACGCTGTTAGTAGGATGGCAGTGCATGAAGCTGAAGAGTGCCCTTTCCAAAAGGATTGCAAAAGCAAGCATTAGAAAGCAGCTCTGCGAGGCGCTAAAGGTCAATTAGTGAAAGTAAGAAGAAGTCTGTTTCTTCAGGCCAAGAAAAAGAGGAATGCAGAAATGGACAAGAAGAAGAAGGAGAAGATGGCTGTGATGTCATCAGCAATAACATTTCAATTGATGATGGAATATTTTCGAGCCATGATCATGTCATCAATAAAACTTCAAATATTGATGATGATATTAATAAGTCAGCCGATGTTTTCATCATAATGATGCGTAAACAGTGGGCATTGGAACAACGTGACCAAGAAGCTGAGATGGAGATCCCCACCTCCACCAATACTCATCATCATGTAGATGCTGCTGTTGCTCCTGATGATGATGCTGTTGAAGAAGAAGAGGCTTCTCCTCATCATGTAGATTATGATACTGCTGCTGCTGCTGAAGAAGAAGAGGAGGCTCCTAATCATGCTGCTCCTGATGAAGAGGCTCCTATTCATGCTGCTGAAGAAGAAGAGGAGGCTATTCATCATCATGTAGATGATGATGCTGATGCTGCTGCTGCTGAAGAAGATGCTCCTGATGCTGCTGCTGAAGAAGAAGAGGAGGCTCCTAATCATGCTGCTCCTGATGAAGAGGTTCCTATTCATGCTGCTCCTCCTGATGCTAATATAAATAGTACTTCAATTGATGACGATATCAATAAATCAGCGGATGCTTTCATCATAATAATGAGGAAACAGTGGGCATTCGAACAACATCAACAACAACAACAGCAACATCAGATGGCCGAGATCCCCACCACCAATACTCATGATGATGCTGCTGCTGCTCAAGAAGAGACAACTAATGATGCTGCTCCTGCTCCTGATGCTGCTCAAGAAGAGACACCTAGTGATGCTGCTCCTGCTCCTGATGCTCCTCAAGAAGAGACTCCTAATGATGCTGCTCCTGCTCCTGATGATGCTGCTCAAGAAGATGCTCTTACTAATGATGCTGCTCCTGCTCCTGATGCTGCTCAAGAAGATGTTCTTACTAATGATGCTGCTTCTCCTAATCATGATGCTGCAATTTCTATTTCTACAATTTCAACTCATGATGACGCTGCTGGTGGTGCTGAAGAAGATGATGTCGATGAGCCGGCGGTTGCTGATCCTCCCGCTGCTGAAGAAGAAGAAGACATGTTTAATGAACAAGCAGATAATTATATCCTGCATGATGCTGATATCGATGAAGCTATCGATTGTTATATAAGAAATACACGCCAGCAGTGGTTGTTAGTCGATCAGGCCGCTGAACTAGCTTACATGGAACATACGTCCCAGCACCACCAGTGGTTGTTGTTACAGGATATTGATGAGGTTGCGGGGGCTTATATCAAAAATACCCGCCAGCAGTGGTGGTTAGAGAAGCAGCAACAAATGCACATCAAAAAGATCAGGCGAGCAGCAAAAAGATGCCAGAATTGAAGCTGAGTACTGCATGGTTCTTCTATTCTTAATGGCCACTCTTTTCTTGTCCGTTCATAGCAATATGTTGTACTGTATGTAAAATCAGGCGAGCGAGCAGCAAAAAGAGGATGTATAAAAAATTAAAGCTGAGTGGTTCTATTTTTACCACACTCTTCATATCCATGGACACTAATATCTGTGTTGTATGTAACTTCTCTGGACACGTACTCTTTATAATATCATGGTTTACTGCATACACATTGCAATAATTTTGATATGGATTGTCTTAGTTTTTCAATTAATTGATATATGTGGTAATAAAGTTCGATATAATAGCCGTAATAAAGTTTCTAGCCCCGGCCATATTTCTTCCACCGGTTCATGTGCACTCCAACGGCTTTCGTTCAACTGTCTCTTAATATGACTTTTAGACCAAGTACTCTTAATTTTACACATCAAAATTTATGTTTTAATTTTAATTGTAATGAGTTTACCCAATTGTTGGATAGTGGACATTGTTGTAAGCGCTTGAGTCAAACATTTTAGTTCACTGGACAAACCAGTGCAGTCATTTAAGTAATTGCTGATTTACGTCAAGTACATTAAACGATATATAGAAATTACTCAACACCATATCGATTACTAGTTTTGGAAAAGAGTGATAGAGCAGAGAACCAAGTGAAGGGCATGCGCTATCTGGCCAGAGTTGGGAATCGGTTGGATTGCCTTTTGTAAATCGCAATATCCAAAATGGTGAATCACATTTATGTGAAAATATAAATAATCCTTTTAATGATACTTGTGCGTGCCAAATTATAAATAATTCATCATCATTTAAAGTGTTAAATGAAAAATAGAGTGTTTTAATGATATTTATGCATGCCAAATTATAAATAATTCATCATCATTTAAAGTGTCAAATGAAAAATAGAGTGTTTTAATGATATTTATGCATGCCAAATTATAAATAATTCATCATCATTTAAAGTGTTAAATGAAAAACAGAGTGCTCATATGGTAAGATTTTGATATTGGAAGCATATCCAAATAGAGATTAGTACAGTCACGCTGCTTTCTTTCTTCCTTCCTTCGTTGGAGTGGATTGGCTGTTTTTAATCACGCGCCTTTGTTTTTTCGTGGGAGTGGAATGGCATGTGACGCGGCTTTCCATTTTCCCGAGTGGAATGGCGTACTGTCCACCAAAATAAGTGCAAATTAAAAAAAAATAGTCTCACTCAATTTGATTGCTCAATTGCATTTATCCATATAATTAATTCTATTTTTGTTCATAATTAATGTAAATGTTATATTAAATATGAGATACAATTAATTTTATTTAAAATTAATAAAAAATAATATTATTTAATTTATTTCAATAAGATTATTTAACTTGATTATTTAAGTGTGGTACCTAGATACCAACTCATCTTGTACCATTGATGTTGGCTTTATTTGGTCTCAATACTTATATAAATTGAAAGTACTACCTCTATGTCATTTTCAAAATCTACACAAACCTCCTTAATCCCCACTATTTCTAGGAAAATTGTTGTGAATAGGGGAATATATAAGAATATTGGGGCCACTACCAACTTTGGACAATCTATGGCCTTCCAAACAACTACACCTAGAGATACTCCCCACGTGATTAATGTCACCTCATCAACTACAGAAGAAATAATTCTACATCACTTCAAAAGTTAAGGAACCTTTTGATTAGGATTATTTAGGAATAGACCCATCCATTCCTTTCATGAAAATATCTATTCCCGGGTCATGGAAAAATAGCATTATGTTTGCAAGTTTCTGTGGAGGTCATAATCTGAAGAGTACATTTCCAAATTTTTATCCGCAGTACTCATTTTCAATCAACGTTTCAAGTCCATATGAGTACCCAACATCGTGAAGTAAAATTGTTGAGAGAAAGAGGGGAGGAAAGGAAGAACCCAAAACATGAAAAATTTAAAAGGAAGTTAAGAGTTACCCATGAGCTGATTTGGTTGGAGAAAAGCAGTATGAAGTGACGTCAAGAAGGTACATGTATCCAAATGAAATGATTTTGTAAGGAAGTGAGCTAGGAGAATCAAAATTACAACAACTAATAACTTCAAACCGTCAGAAATAATTACCTTTTAAATTTTGTTGGATAGAACGGTGGAAATCTATGTGACAAACCCTAGCCAAAGAGAGATAAGTAATCAAACTAAGGTTTCACCATGGAAAAATAAAATACCAAAGAAGATAGGAAAACATACCTAATACGGTGGATGCACAACATGTCCCTACAGATACAAAGAAATAGCAATGCATCAGAGACCTGAAATGAGTAAGAGACATGTTGTCACCAAAAAAATGTGGAAAAAATACAAGAAAGGTTGGAAGAGACTTGGTAAGGGTTTGGGAAAAGACCTAGCAACATAGCAGTGATGTTATTGCGAGAGGATGCAGAATGACGAGTCCGACAATGGATAAGGGTGGGATTGGTTACCTCCAAACATCCCTTGCAACCACCACCATTTGATGGAAGTTCGGCCATGTGTATGATCATAATGAACCCAGAGGTTGAATGCATTGAAACTTGAAAACACCAAATACACTTCACCTAGTGAAAGTCTAGGGAACTCTTAATTACATTTAGGTGAATTGATTACTGAAGACAATAAACCGAGTTACCTATGTATTGAATAGTAAGAGAGGATCCATTTTCACAACTTTGATATGATTAAGCATTAAATTAAACCTCCACCATGAAAATTATGTCTCCAAACCAAAAAATCGCCCCCATATTAATTTTATATATGCGTTGTTGCAAAATGTTGCAAACAAAGGTGTTGATGTGACCTAAGTTCAGATCAGTTACCAGGAAAATTGGAGATATGTTATGATTGTGTTAGTTATTCATTATGAAGTTAGACCATATATATTTATGTCTAATATGTTGCTTATTTAAACAAAAAAAATTAACCTGGTAATAATGCATTTATCTATGGTATCTTTTATTTTTTTGGGCATTTGGAAGATGACATTAGATGTTCAATTAAATTAAATTTATCCATTTTTAAATTATTCTATAAAATATATACATCAAAAACCATAAAAACTTTAAAATATTTTAAATTGAAAGATATGAATTTCATCATTTGATTGCTTTAATTTCTATACACATTTTCCACTCCAACTTGACTCATGATAATATGCATTTTTGGAGTCACCACTGACTTAGATTTCACTTACAATTAACATTACAAAGAATACTTAAAATATTGAGGACACAAAAATACTTAATATTATAATAAAAATAGTGTTAGACAAAATATTTAAAACACATTTACTACTCCTTATAACACAAAACTAAACTTAGGATATTAGTAAAATCTTTCAGTAATAATATAAAACTTTTAAATAAAATATTAAATATTGAAAAAAAAATATTAAATAATATATAAATTTTGTTGGTATTTTATTATATTTTTCATTTTATTGGTTTTTCATCTCCATGAGAGGAGACGTTAAATTCATGATCATGTACACTAAAATTACACACATATGGAAAAATCCACAAACACCAGAATTTGCATGGAATTTATTTAATGTTTCATAATTTCTAGGTGCAATTAATTGTGTTTACATCAATTTTTCTTAGACTAATAACCATTGATGTCTCATTTGCACAAAACAAAAGTTATAAATTCTGAATGTGATGAGGGAAGACTTTTTCAATCTATTGATCTAGAGAGTGATACTAAAGGGAAACGAACCCCTAGAAATCCAGGTCGTCAGAAGAAAGCACTAAAAATGAATTGAATCAGATAATTCGTACACTAACAGGCAGCATGATTCAATAGGATTTTAGCTTTTGGCTCGTGGATGTTGGATTTCTACCTGCACAAAATAAATTTAAGACTTAGATTTGACATACACTCAACCCAACATTAAAAAGATAGAAATAACACTTATACTTAAGCAACAAGTTGAGATAGAATTAACTAACAACCAACCAAGAAAAGCTTCTATAGTTTTCGACATAGACTTAACCAACAATCAATCGGGAAGAGTTTCTAAGTTTTAGACATAGACTTAACAACAAACTAGAAGAGCATATATAGATTTAATCATTACCTACAGATGGAACATATTCCATTTCTATTTTCTTCTACTCTCAAATTCATCGCATTTTCTCTACTCCATTAGCTACATACCCTGAAATCCACCTCCTTTTTTCTACTTTGGCCTTAGCTGCATACTCTGAAATCCACTTCCTTTTATTTGTTACAGCCAACAACGTGTGAGTTATTTATTACTGCAATGCACTTCAAGTTGTTAGTAAGATAGAAATCATGAATAAGCTAAAGAAGAGTGCCCCTTTCAAGATTGCAAAGCAAGTATTGAAAACTCTGTGCAAGGTGCTAAAAGTAGAAGTAATTAAGAATGTAAGAAAAGTAATTTTGCAGGGCAAGAAAGAGAGGAATGTAGAAATGCACAAGAAGAAGGTGGTGAATTATGCATATGGAATATTTTGAGGTTGTTATGTCATCAATAATAATTCAATTTATGATAGAACATATTCAGGCTGTGATGTCTTCAATAATACTTAAATTGATGATGATATCAATAAGTCAGACGATGATTTCATCATAATGATGTGGAAACATTGGGCATTAGAACAACAACAAAAATAAAAAGATTAGATGGAGAAGACATCATCCCCATCGCCAATACTCATCATCATGTAGATCATTATGCTCCTAATGTTGAATAAGATGCTCCTGATGATGCTACTGAAGAAGAGGCTCCTAATCATTATGTTGCTCCAAATTATGCTCATGCTCCTAATCATGATGCTTCTCCTGCTGCTGATGAGGCTCCTAATCATGCTTCTCTTGATGAAGAGGCTCCTAATGATGTTTCTCCTATTGTTGTTTCTCCTGATGCTGCTGCTCCTAATGATGTTGCTCCTAATTATGTTGTTGAAGATATTGATGACACTGTTGCTACTGAAGAAGATGTCAATGAGCCGACGATTTCTACTATTGAAGAAGACATATTTAAAAAGTTTCTTATGGGTGCTCAATATATCCATGATAATTTTAATGTAGATCCTATTGTTGCTGAAGAAGAAGATATTGATATCGATGAAGTTATTGATTGTTACATGAAAAATATGTGGCAACGGTGGTTGTCAGTCAATCAGGCCGCTGAAGTGTACATTGAACATACCCAACACCAATGGTTTTTACAGGATATCAATGAAGTTTCCAGTGCTTGTATCAAATAACCTGCCACTAGTGGTGGTTAGGGAAGCAACGAGAAATGGACACCAAAAAAATAATGTTTTGAGCACAAAATTAGTGCTAGTATGTTCTGTTCACACGTACTTATGTTCTTAATATCCACATGGAAATCACAAATTTGAGGTTGTATACAAATCCTTAAAATCATTCTCTAATGAACTATGAAGCACAATATCAACTAGAATCACATTCTCACCCCAACATTTTGAACCTATAGGATATATACCAAATATTCCACTAGGTTTAGTTGTTCCATCACATGCATAATAAGGATTTATTTTTACTAATTAAGGATCAAAACCAATCCATCAATTTTTTCATTTATCTCCTTTTAGACATCACACTTTTAGAATACACTATTGATATTGGAATGTGTCGATGAATATTTTCATGTCACCTTCAAATAATTTCAATAGCTAATAAGATGAAGAAACGAATAAAAGTTTAAAATCTTAATAGGTAAAATTCCACCCTCGTGTCTTTCGTAAAGGGAATGTAATCGTTATCTGAAACCAATCCCATAATTTCATAGGTTCGAGAAAGCTTGAATCATTATAATAGGGACCTTATGTTATCAATAAATTTCTTGGGAAGGTGGCATATTTCCCCTTGGAGGGGAACAAGGAAAATTATGCCTATTCTATGAAATGTGCACTACAAAAAGAAGTTTCACCCCTACTCATCTCTTTCAAGAGTGTGCATTCATGTCGTATATAATTTAGATACGTTTTGATATCATGTTTTTAGTTTTCCATATGATAAATTATTTTCTATGTCACTGAAGTGGACCCTTCATATTATTGCTACATTAATTATGTTGATGGTGAAAATTATTAATCATGGATTCTTTCCTCAAAATATTGGTCCAATTTTACCCCTTCACATTTCCTTTCCCATTAAGGTGACATTTTCATTGAAATTTTCACTAACAACTAGCATGGATATGATGTTGTGATTGATATTTTAATTGATGTCGTTGAGTATTAGGTTTTTTATCCTGATTCATATGTCTTGTTTCATCTACATTTGGATCCTAGTCCTTGATGGGTGGGGGGATTTCACCCCCATTATTGTTGCCCGGGGAGTCTTACATGAAAAAATTCGTTTTTAATTTTTGTAATTTCGTAGTCATTCTCAAACGTTCATTAGGCGAAAGATATGAAGGTAGAATTTATGTTAATTTATGGTTTTTTTTTTCCCTAGAATGAAACCCTTGGTTTATATGAGGGAATTGTGTTGTGGCTAGATGTATTATTCTTTCTAAGGAAAATAAAATAGTTTGTATGAAAGCGAAGAGTAAATTACAAAAAAATTGTTGTAGGTTGTATCTTTTCATTTTTCTGAATAATATAAAAATAAGGAATGGTTGTTTCTCTATAGATGTAGGCCAAATTTAGTGGACCACGTATGTCTTTTCCTCTCATGTTTTTGTGTCTTTTTTGTGTGTGTTTCGACAATATTTTAATGCATGCTCAATTTACTTGACAATTAATTTCTAACATGAACTCCACTTTTAATCTCCATAAACCTTTATTTTATAAAAAATATTTAAGAGTTTATCTTTTCGTGTAATCATTTCAATCAGTTTCATTTAGTGATTTTTCCTAGAAACCAAAACTATTTCATATGTAACATTGTAAACAACATTTTATATTTCCATTAAGCACATTCATAGATAGTAAGATAAGTTTTTCATTCACATACAATCCACCATGCATAACAATACATATTTTCAAAACCACACAATACATTTGCATTAAACATATAATTTCAAAATCTACATCTAGTGTGTATATTGTTATTGAGGAAATATATTTTCCATATAAGGAATATGCATGTTTTTTCCTCAATGGAATATTAGAAAATAAGGATTGAAGCCATTATAAGGTTATGATCACTATGGTCAAAACATACCACATGCAGGAATTAATCTAGTGTGGGGAGGATAACAATATTTCTCCTCACAACCCGAGAAACATCTTAGAATGACACACATAAATATCATAAGAAAAAAAAAACATAAAAACTTATTCATCATGAATTCTAGGAATATACAAGTTATTAAATACTTATACCATTATTAAAACATAAAGTATTTGGCATAATTCCCATTGATCCATAACTATTTTCTCTCACCATTACCATCACATCGAGGGTCATGAGCCATAGATACTATGCCACCTTTGGATAAATCTACGACACATTGACCAACTATCACTTTCCTTGTGATATTTTTCCACTCAAGTGGCGCTCTACTACATTCCCCTACATTAGCATCATTTAAATAATTGCACTTGTGCTCTCACATCAATGTTAGTATTTGGTCTAATCAAAACCCCTCTGTCTCAATAACGTTGTTCATATATGCCTAACTCTCCCTAGCAGAGTGCATGATTAGTGTGGGTTATTGGTGTAATGTATAGAAACACATATAATGGATTATCAATACTGTTATTGAAAATAGTATATGTTATGTAGTTAAATAAAATTAAGAAATACATACTATTTTCGACACAATCTAATGAAAATGGAAAGGAATCTCTAGATCACCTTAGTATTTCATACATTGATATAGGTAGATTCAATGTGAATTGGAAATTGGACCTAATGTGTAAATCAATCAAGGTAGAATATGCTCCCTAGCCTGCACCACCTCCCAATATCAATAATTAACAATGCATCCTTGGCTCTTGAGGACTTACATCTTAGGTGCATACTTGGGGATATAGGTTGGACATATTCTCAAATAAAAGTGTACAAATCAATGTCCCAAAATAAAAATCACTTCCTATGACCCTATGATAGGAAGCTAATTGGAATTTTAGCACCATCAATAGAACGTGCACACACACAATAAGTTCCAACTATCACACATGTAATGAGCATAATCCAAACACTTAATTTATTTGAGGAGAATAAGATCCCGCTAATAAAATCACTAACTCTACCATATATTGTGCCTTCAATCACTGTAGATATATTGTTTTGATTTGATCATCTTTCACCTTATCATTCTAATTTCTATGGGCCTCCACTAATCTAACATATTATAAATTTGTACGTAAGCACCATCCACATTATTTATTCACCATTAAATACTTTTCCTATCCATCTTGTACCTTCTTTATAATCCATAATTGGATTGGGATATTACAAGAACAAGCCATTGAATGTAAATACTTTTTTTTATGTGTTTTTAGCATCTTAACTTGGTTGGAATTTAAATTGTGTAGTCCATGGAATTTTTTTTTTTCTTGATCCCCTTAACCATTGATATTCCACTTTATCTCCACACAGGTCTTCATCCGATGTTATATCCCATGGGAGTTTATCACCACCAACCCCCATCACCATTTAAATTCCACCTACAAAATATCACCCCACTAATCTACCCTCTACCCATCAATATTAGTTTAAACCTATTTGTTACATTTACTATTTCTTCATATATCATTATTACATCTATTGTCACTCTATCTATATTTATTTCATCAACATCTATTGCATCCCCCTCTACTACCCTACATCAGGGTATTTAACCAATGACTATGTCTCATATTGTGGAATGTCAATCTCCATCATTACTTAACATGTTCATGGGAATATCACTGGATGATGAAATTATTATCCATCATATACCAAGTTTATTTTAGGAATTTTGAAATTTTTATTAATTTATTCTTATAACTATGGAAAGGATGCATTATAGAGAAGCTTGGGTCATGGGGGATGGAAATTCCCTTAAATCTAGAAATATCATTTATAGTAAATTTTTTTATATGGCACGCTAATCATATTTTGTAAGCTTGTTCATTCGTAAAATTGTGGGAAATAACTTAAATAAATGATGTTTCTTTTCTAGTCTCCAAAAATGTGTACTACTCCTCAATGTAAGAATAGTAAAGTTTCCCTACGATTGAAAAAGAGGAAGATCGTATTTAAAGATGCATCATATTGTGGTGAAGGTGGTATAGGTTGAGTCACTGATTATGTATATTGACAGGAGGTTTCATTATGTACTTGGTGCATGATATTCCATTTTGGGCAAACGATGCATTGTGTCTTCAACATGAGTTGTATTATTTTCCAATTTGGACAATATGTGTCATTATGTATCTTGGGTACAATGTGTTATTCCACAAAAAGGGTACATTTGGGCCAATTTCCAAATCAAATACATGGCTTTGGAAATGTATAATAAATTTTTATGTCTTAATTTATGAACAATATTTTGCTATTATTCAATTTGTTGTTTATTTTAATTTAATTATGAAATTTGTAAAGTAGACTATAGATTATTTTTCTATATGCAACTATTAAGCTACTGAAATTTACTCACCAATGTAAGTAATGTGCACTAATAGACTAATAGATTGATGATAATACTAGGGAAAATATCCGTATATTTCTCCTCAATTGTGGTCATGCTTGTTTTCCAACTCATGCCACGTTTCATAGTATATATTTTGTATTGTATTTATATTTGTGTATTTTTTTTTCACACTAGGTTGGAATCCTTCATTTATACCTCAAGAATAGATGATAAACCTCCATTTTCTATTTTACAGACAACCTAAATTTTTACCCATATTTTTGCACTAATTCAATTCAAATTTTGACGGTATTTTTTCATTGGATCGATGTTCTTTTTGGGGTTGTACTTATAATCATTTAGCATAGTTTTCATCCTTTTTTTTGCACTTCCAATGCAACTTTAGCAATTTTTTTCTACATTTTTCTTAGAACTAATTACCTTTTTCAATTATGGTTTTATATTAGTCTAAGTAGAACTACTGCAACGTCCTCTCTATCTCTTAGGTTGTTGATGTTGTATTGTAATGTGATTTTAGAGAAATGATGTATATAGAGGAAAATCCCCCTAGGGATCCTAACAACTTCCTCTTCTATGATTTATTATTTTTGCGTTACATGTTTATGTCTCAATATAGTAAATACAAAGCCATATCTTACTTGTATAGCCCCTAGACTCACATTAAACTTCAAAATTTTAGATGAAGAAAAAAACCGTTGTCACAATAGTATATGTCCTTGGTTTTGATTTTTGTATTAACTTATCTAGTCTAGATTGATATTTCTTTTTAGCAAAATATAGTTGCATTTTCATTAGGGACAAGTCTATTGAGGCTGAGGAATTTCAGAGAAGGTAAAATGTGGCTGGAATCGGGGCCAAAAATTTTCAAAAAATCTAACAATATCATGTTTTTTATTGTAGAAATGAATTCAGCACCATCAAAAATTTGTGTGGCACCCAAAATATTGAAATTTCAGACCTGGATTTACAAAAAAGCTTGCGGGATTTTATTCAAATCTTGGTAAAATTTTCATAATTTTGAGAGAAGAAATGTAGGTTAATTGTTAGACTACGGGTTTTCAAAAACTTCTGTGGCACCCAAAATATTGTTTCATACCTGGATTTACAAAAAACTTGTAGGATTTTATTAAAATCTTGATAGAATTTCCATAATTTTTAGGGGAAAAATGGAAACTAATTGTTAGACTACTAGTTTTTTAATAGCACAAGTGAGCATTTAATGCGGAAACATAAACGGGAAACTATATGTATGAATTTTTTTTTAATTAATGAATTAATATTATTTATTATATCATTTAAAGATACATATTAAACCAATGGTTATATATTTATGAATGCTTAATAATAAGATATATAATACACAAATTCTTTATATATATATATATTATTAACATTTTAAAGGTGCAAATAGTTTACTTTTTATCAATTATATAAAATAATAATTGGTAATTTTATGTAATGATATGATGTATAATTATTTTATAGAAATTTCAATGTCGTATTTATAATATTATTTTATTCAATTATAAGATTTATTTTTATAAATTCTAATAATGTATTTAACTTATGTTATGTTTGAACTCATAAAAAATAAATTTCTGAAATTACTTGTTTATCTAAAATAAATTTATCCATTTTTAAATTATTCTCTAAAAATATACGTGAGAATAATTATTTTATTACTTTCATTTATTTGTATACACATTTTCCAATATAATTCTGACTTGACTCATGATTAAATGCCTCGTGTTATATACACATTTTTTCCTCAACTTTGACTTATACTTCAGTTGACATTAAAAAAAAATATTCAAAATTCAAAATTACTTAAATTATAATACAAAAATGCTACACGAAATATTTAAAATACATTTACTGCTGCTAATAACACAAAACTAAACCTAAGATATTGGTAAAATATTTCATTAATATTATACAAATTTTGAATAAACTCCACATAGCGGTGCAGGAAGCAAACCCTCGAAATACAGGTCGTCAGCTGCTGCCCGGAAGAAATCACCGAAAATTGACTGAATCAAACGGTCAGTTCACTAACATTTGGCATCCTTCCATTCTAAAAATAGGAAAATTTAATGGTGGTCGGATTTTTCCCTTTTTTGCACTCCCTTAAATTCTCATTGTCAATTTTTTCTTCATGTGTAAATTAACTTTGGACACTAAATTAAATAGAAATTTCTTTTAATCTGTCTACTAAAATAAGTGCAAATTAAAAAATATCTTCTCACTAAATTTGATTGGTCAATTGCATTTGTCTATCGTTAATTATATTAAATATGAGATATAATTAATTGTATTTTTTTGTTCATAATTAATGTAAATGTTATATTAAATAGGGATCCAATTAATTTTATATAAAATTAATAAAAAATTAATATTATTTAATTTATTTCGATAAGATTATTTAATTTAATATTTAATTTCTTAAAATTTAAAAAAATGATGTAATAATTTAAACCGTTTAAAATATTTTATTAATGTAGATATATATTTCAATATTTTTATTTTTTTATTATTTTTAAAAATATAATATTAAATATCTATAACTTTTTTTTAATTTTAGGTTTAATTTGATAATTAATTTAAATATAATTTTTTTATGAGAATTAATTTGAATATAATTTAATATATTAATTTTAAGAGGAGAGAGGAGTCTGTCAATCTAAACTTCAAAGTTGTTTATGCTAATTTTTTTTAATGTTAAAATAATTTTTTATATGTTGTAAAATAAATGCTTTCTAAAGTATGAGAGATGTGTAATTAAATTATTTCTTAATCAATTAAAAAGTATATTATTAATAAAAGTAATTAACTACTAACATAAATAAAATAGTTTAATGTTTAGGTAAAGTAAATTATATTTCAATATCCATTTTATGATTAAAGGAAAAGTTTTATTATATCTAAAAAAGAAAATATTTACAACTAAATATAAGACAAATGTATCATTAGATACTGAAATAGAATTCACATGTGACATTTAAGAAAAATATATTAGTAGCAATGGAATATTTAAAAATAATATTTTAGTATTACTCCTAAATAAAGACCCATTTCGTATGTAGTAACAAAGTTTCAACAACTAGTTCCCTCAACACCTTCCTCTTTTGCGGCTTCATCCCTTTATCCATATATTAAGCAAATTGCTCCTATGTATTTAATACCATCTTATGGAGGCCACCCAATTCATAGGCATCCCATTGCTCAACTACCACCCTTATTTCTTGCTTCAACAAAAGAAAGTTCCTATGTTATGGCTACCTTAACTTTTCCTAATATTACTTTGGGAATTCAAGTGTGGTACCTAGATACCAACTCATCTTATACCATTGATGTTGGCCTTATTTTGTCTCAACAATTTTACAAATTCCAAGTACTACCCCTATGTCATTTTCATAATCTACAAAAACCTCCTTCATCCCCAGTATTTCTGGGAAAATAGTTGTGAATAAGGGAATATATAAGAATATTGCAGGCACTACCACTTTGGACAATCTATGGCCTTCTAAACAACTAAACCTAGGGATACTCCCCATGTGATTAATGTCACCTCATCAACTACATAAGAAATAATTCTACATCACTTCTAGAGTTAAAGAACCTTTTGATTAGCTCGCAGGGGCATGGTCTAGTGGCCAGTGGATGCACTATTAAGGCGTTCATGCTGTTAAGCAGGTCACAAATTCAAGTCTCGTCTTATCCGAGTACCGCTCTTACAGGTTGGGTGGTTCCCTGAGAGGTTATAGTGGTAGCTGGGGGGTTGGACCCTACGCCATGTTTGTGAAAGCTACCTGATGTTGCCGATTCCTCTGACTTACAAAAAAAAAAAAAAACATTTTATTTGGAATATTTAGGAATAGACCCATCCATTTCTTTCATGGAAATATGTATTCCCAAGTCATGGAAAAAGAGCATTATGTTTGTAAGTTTCTGTGGTGGTCATAATCTGAAGAATACATTTCCAAATTTTTATCCACAATATTCATTTTCAATCAACATTTCAAGTCCATATGAGTACCCAACATCACAAAGTAAAATTGTTGAGAGAAGGAGGGGAGGAAAGGAAAATTTTTTGAGGAAGTATAGGTCCTCCTTACTTCTCTTAGTTTATTTTGAGTACACAAATCTATTTCCAAGTTTCCCTTCCATGCATGGTAATGATCCTTGTTTGCAAGTTTCTATGGTGATTAGAATCTAAAGGATATGTTTCTGAAGCATTTTCCACCATAATCATTTTCAATTAACATTTCAAGTCCATACCATGACCCATCATCAAGATGAAAAATTATTGAGAGAAGGAGGGGAGGAAAGGAACAAATTTTGAGGAAGCATAGGTTTGTCATCCTTGTCTCAACTTTTGTTCTTAATATTTCGAGTAGATGAATCTCATTATAGGTTTCGCTTCCATGAAGGGTAATGATCCTTATTTTCAAGTTTCTCTAATGGTTAGAATATGAAAAATATGTTACTAGAGTTTTATCCACAATAATTATTTTCAATCGACATTTCAAGTCCACACTAAGATTGTAAAATCAGGGAAGACTTGTATCTTCGCTGGGTCCACATGCACCCCCCGCTCATCAATGATGTGCCCCATATATTGAATTTGGGTCATAACGAAAGTTCATTTCTCCAAATTGGTGCACAACTTGGGCTTCCAGAGTGTATGGTGGATGTGTTGAATGTTTTGGAGGTTCTCTTCCTAACTCTAGTTGAAGATCAGGATGTCATCCAAATATACCACCACAAATGAGTTGTCGAGGGATCACAAGATATCGTCCATAACCCTCATGAAGGTTGAGGGGGAATTCGTCAGCCCGAAAGGCATGAACAGATATTCGAAAATTCCCTCCTTAGATTTCACGGAAATCTTTGACACATTAGAGGATTCGATTGGTACCTAGTGATAACTAGACTTCAATTCAATCTTGTTAAACTATGTGGCCCCCTTTAGCTGTTCCAGAATGTCATCAATCCATGAGATCGGATACCTATTCTGGATAATGATCTTGTTCAATGCCTGATAGCCAATATAGAGTATAGAGGTTTTGTACTTCTTCTGTACCAACACAATTGGGCTCGCACATGGTGATGAACTTGGCCTGATGTTCCCTTTCTGTAGAAACTCCTAAATCTTCCTCTTATTTTCATCATTATCCATAACATAGCATCGATATATCAGTCCATTGGGTAGTAGTGCACCTGGGGTCTGATCGATAGCGTGCTTGACCTGACAATGTAGAGGTACCCCTACCGGTGAGGTGAAAATGTCCTTGTACTCCTACACAAATTTGTCCATCTATTGCTATCACAGGGAGGAGCCCTGTTTGGAGGCCCTCGCAACAAAATTCTTCTTGCCCTGAGGGCGAATCATAAGAAAAAAAAAATTTCCAGTTTGGAAAATTATCTTAGTGGATTTCTTCGCAATGATAAACTGGATGGCGGTAGACAATGGTACCTCTGATATCCTGTACAAATTATTTCCCTAAGAAATAATAATAGTAGGATGCTTAGACTCAACAATGACATGTCACTTCCACAAGTATGGTTGGAATAATAATACATAAAAAAATTCAAGAGGAGCAACATCACACAATACCCCATCTGTGAAGGGCTTGATGTTGTAGGGGAGGTGAAACTATGAGTTGACGCGGAGATCTCATCCTTGGTGAATCCACCTGATGATGTATGAATGCAGTTGTGTTGTGGTCGGTAGACCTAGATGCTTCACGAAATTTGTTGAAATGAGGTTCTCTTGGCTCACATTTTTTAAATTGAACTCTAATGGAGAACCCTTCACCCACATCTATGAGTGGAAGAGGTGCTCCCACTCCTTTATATCTTTTGGCCCATCCTTCTATACCTTGGTAGTGGCAACAGTGGCACTGTGCTCCGCATCAATAATTTTCTTCTTTTTTTCATTCCCCTTATCAGGTTTTGACTCAGAGAAGGAGCATTCATCTGATTTTGAAGCCTTCTCCTCGACCACCAATGACTGCTTGGCTCGACACTCACTCATGTTATGAGAGGGGATCTTATGGAGCTCACACCACTTTCTCCTATCCTTCTTTGCCTTCGTGGTTTTTTTCTTTTCATGTGGCTTTGACGGGTGGTCCTAGGTTTCCCTGCCATGGCCTTGTCCTTTTTTCTTTGATTTGGGGGCACCTTTCCCTTGCTTCAGATTCACAGAACCAAAATTTCTCTTCTTCTTTCTAAACTTATGCTCGATCTTGATAGCCTATCAATAGGCAACACTGAGCAAGGATATTTTAAAGAACTCAGTTTCTTCTTAGATGTACTTATGTAAACAACCACAGTACTTGACTACCAAATGCTGCTCAGAATCCTTGATACCCAACTTTATGCGAAGGAAATGAAAGCCATTTGTGAAATCCAACACATCTTGGTCCCTTCCCTACCACAACGTGGTCCACTTTATGTTTATATCTTCATATCTCCTGATAGGGTAATATTTTTCTTTGATATCACCTTAGAAATAATTCCAAATGAGTACGACTGAAAACATTGAGGATTCCCTCTCATCCTTTTGCTCATAGTAGGTTTCCCACCAGTCCCTTACATGAGTGGTGGCTTTGAGGAGTGCAAAAGTAATTTTTTCATAATTGGAAAAGTCATGAAACAAAAAATATCCTTCCAACATATTTAACCATCTATCTATGACATTTGCATCTATCTAGCCATTAAATATGAGAATGTCAAAGTTAACTTGTACCTTAAAAGGAATGGCACCTCTAGAGTGGCATCCTGATGAAAATGCATCGCTTGTGCGTAGTCGTCAAAGTATCTAGGAAAATTTATCCATCATCACATTCTCCTTCTTGAGGGCCTCCTCAAGAAATATTATGAAAGGTTCTCCTGCTTCCTTGTCTCTATTTTCTTCCACCATGGGAGGTCGTCGAGGTTTGTGAGGTTGACCTTGCAAGGGTTCAACTAGTTCAATCCCTAACTTGTTGTACCCTCACCTCGTTGGTGACATACAAAGAAAAAAGAAAGAAAGATAAAACTACTTTGATACCACTAATCCAGACTTACAAAATAATGCAATAGAATATAGATATAAACATAAAAAGAGAGATTCAATACAAATAAAACATCATTTCATTAATATCAAATAACTGAAATATGTTTACATACAAAACAGAAATAAGCTAGCTCGGGCAATGGTAGCTTATCTCTTCGAAGAGATGTAGAGGCTACATGCCTTTGAATTGTGTTAAAATGATGCTCAAGGGCCTATTTATTATTTTTAAAAAATGGAAAACCCTAAACATCCAAAAACCTAACCATAGAAGATGAATGGCCAAATTTGTGGGCCCCGTTGGGGAAATTGGTGCATCAACTTCTTGGGGTCATAACTTTCGCATACGACCTCCATTTGGCGCACACAATAACTTGTTAGAAAGATATATCCATATAATAAAACTTTCGGCTATAAACATGAGTCAAAGACTCATGTTTTCTCGTTTTCGAAAAAAAAATGTCGTTTAGGACCACAAGATGGCTCCAGAAGTTTAAGACCCCAAAAAATGCCAAAAATAGTAAATTGTGCTACAATTAAGGAAACTGAAAAAAGGGAAGAAAAAATAGTGGGTGTCCAACTGGAATATGTGGGTTTCCACCAAATATCCACCTCGATCAATACTATTGAACTGGTTAAATAAAAATGTTTGTATATGTTATTTGTTTGACAACTTGTAATTAGATGATTATCATTAAACAAGATCTATATTTGTTATACATTCTAGAAATGTATGGTTGAGAATGATAAAGGTAGCACATTTTCTTATATTAAATCCTATTGATATAAATCTAGTAATATTTTGGAAATTTATAACTGAAAAGAGTAAACCCAGTGCTTGTTTTGAACTAAATTTTGTCTTGAAATCATTTTAGTGATAAACAATGCATGAGTTAATTAAAGAAAAATAGGTGCTTTATTCTTTTCTTACATCACTTGTTTGGATTAGATGAGAAAATAAATGAATTATAGGAATATTTCCATTATTGTGCCATAATGTTGTTAAATGTGAAAGAAACAACGGCTAATTCATGTACAGAGTATTTATATATTGCAGAATTGGAACTTTCATAACAAACCCCAAAAGAAAAATAATAAGCCGAGTTTTGTTAAATTCTAGGCTCTAAGGCATAAAATGGTTGCTATTTAAAACCCTCAAAAGCCAAGAAAATGAGGGTAGAACTTTGGGGTAGGCTAGTCTTCCTCCATATTGGAACTAGAAAGTAATAACGGTCCTACCCTTTAATAGATGGTTTGTACTGAGAGCTAGGATAGATTCTGGGATTAGATTTCATCCTCACTGATACCTGTCTAGAAAAGGAGAATCAAGTTTAACATAAATAAATAGAAACAATTTTCTTACCAATAATGGAATCGATTTACATATAACCATCACATATGAAATGGTCGGAGCCGAGAATCGCAAGAATAATTCAAATATGAAGCAACCTTCTAAGCCATAATAGATAACATTTCCATAAAAATAATACATTTCTCTAATATCACATGCATATAGCACAATAAAAAAATAACAGAGAAACATTTATGAGTAGCCCATAGAAATCTCCATTCATAGTGTTTAAACCTTTCAATACCAAAAATGATTGTGTATAGCAAAAGTACTCCATAGATTCTGAGCAGAGGAGACCTCTTCTCTCATAGGTTAATGCAAATACATAACAAATACTCAACATAAATAGGCCTTAATACATTTTGCAAGATAATCCTTAAAATAGGTGGAAGCCATCAATATACAAGTGATGCAGACAATATTCTATCACGACATACAAGAAACCCTTAACCATCAAAGAAATATTTAAAATGCCTCAAGGAAAGGGAAGTATCGAAGACCCTGGAACATGTGAAATTTAAAAGGAAATTAAGAATTACCCACGAGCTAAGTTGGTTGGAGAAAAGAAATATGAAGCGACGTCAAGAAGGTACATGTATCCAAATGAAATTATTTTGTAAGGAAAAAAACTAGGAGAATAAAAATTACAATTAATAATAACTTCAAACTGTTAGAAAGAATTAGCTTTGAAATTTTCTTGGATAGAACGTTGGAAATATGTGTGACAAACCCTGGCCAACCAGAGATAAGTAATCAAACTAGGGTTTCACAATGGAAAAATAAAATACCAAAGAAGATATGAAAACATACCTGATACGGTGGATGCAAAACATGACCCTTCAGATACAGAGCGATAACAATGCAACAGAGACCTGAAATGAGCAAGAGACATATTTTCACCATAAAAATGTGGAAAATATACAAGAAAGGTTGGAAGAGACTTGGTAAGGGTTTGGAAAAATACCTAGAAGCATAACAGTGATGTTATTGCACAAGGATGCAAGATGACGAGTCCGACGAGGGATAAGGGTGGGATCGATTACCTCCAAACATCCCTTGCAACCACCACCATTTGATGGAATTTGGGACGTGTGTATGATCATAATGGAACCATAGGTTGAACGCATTGAAACTTGAAATCACCAAATACACTTCACCTGGTGAAAGCCTAGAGAACTCTTAATTACAACCAGGTGAATTGATTAATGAAGACAGTAAACCAAGTTACCTATGTATTGAATAGTAAGAGAGGATCCATTGTCACAACTGTGATATTATTAAGCATTAAATTAAACCTCCACCATGACAATTATGTCTCCAAACCAAAAAATCACCCCCATATTAATGTTATATATGTGTTGTTGCAGAATGTTATAAACAAAGGTGTTGATGTGACATAAGTTCATATAAGTTACTAGGAAAATCTATTGAAGATATGTTATGATTGTGTTAATTATTCGTTATGAATTTAGACCATATATATTTATATCTAATATGTCATTTATATAACAAAAAAAATTGATTTGGTAATAATGCATTTATCTATGGTTTATTTTACTTTTTTTGGGCATTTGGAAGATGACATTTACATGGGATTAGATGTTCAATTAAATTAAATTTATCCATTTTTAAATTATTCTATAAAATATATACATGAAAACCATAAAAACTTTAAAATATTTTAAATTGAAAAATATGAATTTCATCATTTGATTTCTTTAATTTCTATACACATTTTCCACTCCAACTTGACTCATGATAATATGCATTTTTGGAGTCGCCGTTGACATAGAATTCACTTACAATTAACATTACAAAGAATACTTAAAATATTAAGGACACAAAGATACTTAATATTATAATAAAAATAGTGTTAGGTGATTTTTTTAATTTATTTTTTGGTTGTGAATTTGGTAGAGCCTTTCTATTTTCTTTTCATCAAAAAGCAAGTTGCTATACAATTAGTGATGCATGTCAAGGCTCAACCTACCCAAAGGAACCCAGGTCTGTTGGCCACCTGATGGAATTAAATGCCAACCAATATTGAAATTGTTTTTTCCTTATACTTGCCGCTAGGACTACTTTACTATGTCCATAAAAGCTACATTTTAAACAACATCTATTAAAGCTTTCCACAAAAATAATTTAAAACTATAAAAATAAAATATCACCCATCAGAAGAATCTATTGGAGCTGGGTCATTTGCACTGGATTCCAACATCTCTACTTGCCGCATTCCTTGAAGTTGACGTTCGATCCTCCCAATTCTTACTGCAACATTGTACTAAAATTTCTCGAATATCCTATTTAATCTGCTGTAATTTTGACACCACTGCTGGGTTACCTCCAATTTCATGCACACTTGTCATGGCCTTTGCCAAGAAACATTTGAATTTCCAATAGGTGTTTACAGCTTTATGGAACAGAGATACCCTTCCTCCTGTATTCCCTGGGTCACAAAGGAAGTCCAAGGTGGCCTCCTATTGTTTGATGTCTTCCTCATCATAGGAACTCCCTCTTTCCCATCCATGAATGGTGTTACAGATTTGAATTGGATTACCAGCTTCATAATGATCAAATATATTTTCCAGAGCTTCTTTATGAGTTTTCCTACCTCGCTTGCTTGGGCCCTCATTCTGAATTGTTTGTTTCTACTTTCCTTTTCTTGTTCCTTTTGGTTTCCTGAGTTGACCTCTTGCCATGGTAACTTGACCGAAGGATTCCCCTATAAGGGTGTAAGGTAATCCTGTATATGGAAAAGTAAAATTAATAAAATAGTTCTGGCGAGCATTGAAGTCCTCTACTCTAATAGTAACTTGTGTAGAATCGTTCATTGCCGAGAAAACAGAAGGGTGTATAAGACTGTCGACTACAAAGACCTTTTTACAGAAAGGAATTTTCATTTTTCAATTACAACAAAATTTTGTTATCAAATACCAATTACGACTTGGACAATTCCACAAACAAAGTAAAACTCAACAGCGGTAGCACAAATTACAGCTGGACCAATTTTGACAGTGAAGGATGAGCTTCAATTGAAACTGTGAGGGTAGACAGAGGGTTTGGAGACTGTTATTACTCGACTTACAGACCTATTTATTAACCTGAACACACTTTTCATTGATGGTAACCCAAGAGTCAGACCCCATGAAATGAATATTAATGCAACATAACTAAAATAAAATTATACTTAGACCAAGAACCTTTACCACAATATCGGCCTTAAAACTTTTGCCAATATACAACCTGACTTTATCTACGAAATTAAACTTGGACTAGAACAAAGATTTTCCTATAGTCAGGCCATGCAAATTTACTACAATTCTAGTTTTGAAACTTTCACAGAGATACAAGCTAACTTGAGCTTCAAAATTAGACTTGGAACAAAACATAGAGTTTCCTATGGAGGGGCTTCTAAAGCAAGGTTCAATTTCTAGGACATGGAATATGTCCAGCCCTTCAATTTTGTTAAAACCAGAAGAACTAAGGACCCTACTGGACTAGCAAGATAACCCATTATAGAAACAAAATAGTATGCAAAATTCAATGCAATCATCAATTTCATCTTCAATGGTTAAGATAGAGAATTGATATGCCAGGGTAATGAAGGCCATTAGATACCACTTAACCAAATGACAATGTTGCTCCAAAACTCCCTCTGCTTCATCTAGACAATCTTCAAACTATCGACTATTTACATTACCTCTCTGCCTTGGAGTTTTATGCATTACCCTTCTCCATTCTCGGTGTGCTTTTCAAGTCGTTTTTGACATGCGTTGCTGGCCACTTGAACTTTCCTTAACTACCATTATGATTAAACGTGCCAAGTACTAGCTTGCTGCGACGCTTTTATTAGCTATGATGGATGGTCAACTGCACACCCCCACGTGGCACTGACCTCCTATCATTTCTTCCTTCATGGCACCTCGATCGGGGGTTCTTGGCCCTGTCTTTATCTCTTTCTAAAATTAGCTGTAATGAATGTAGCTCCACATTCCATGCCTGATGGTGTTGATTTATGTCAAACTGTTAGCCTTCATTCTTACAGCCCCAGTTGGATAAGTAATCGGCGACCTCTTTAACTCCTTTATGTACATGCAAGGAAATCATATAACCAATTTCCTGGATGATTTGGCCTATCTCTTGAATTAATCTTATCATTCTCTAACTCTTACTTATCTTGTCCCACGGGGTTCCTTGTTGAAGTTTTTGCAATACCCCTATTACCATTGTTGAATCTCCTTCGACTATTACTCTTTGGTAGTTCTCCCTGGCTACAATTGCTAATCCTTATTTAACCACCATTAGTTCCACTTCATTATTCATTGCAAATCCAACCTCCATTGCATACAACCTGCAAATTGTGCCTCGAGAGTTTCGGAATAAACTCCCTATTCCTACTTTCCCTGGATTTCCTTTAGAGGCTCCATCATAATTTAATTTCAAAAATCCTGCTTGTGGGAAATGAAATCTGTCTAAAGGATTTTTTCTTTGGGGTTTGAATTTCCATAATGATTTTACTAGAATTTGGGATTTTAAATTGAGACTAGCCAGAATCCTATTCTCATTACTGGTCACCTTCCAATCTTCATCAGACCCTTGTTCTGATAAGATCGTTTCCCAGATATTTTCCAATATCACCTTCCATATCTGGGTTACTTCCCTCTCTTCATCTCTAAAAATTTGGTGGTTCCTTTCTTTCCATATTCCCCAAAGAAGAAAACCCATAGACAACCTCCAAGCTCAATTCAAGACTTCACTTTTATATCCCCCTTTTCTCCATTTTCTGATAGTCTCATTGATGCTTGTCATATCTCTATCCGTTTGTTGAAAGATCACAGTGTTTTTATTCCATAGAATCTCTGCCAAAGGACAGGTGTTAAATAGATGTTCTACTCTTTCTACCTCCTTCTTACACATTTTACAAAGTGATGGCCCCTGTATTCCTCTGTGCTGCAGTTGATCCCAAGTCAAGATCTTCCGGTGGCTTAGCAGCTAGAGGAAGTATTCTACTTTTGGCTAGAATTTTTCTCCCCATATTTTTTTGAGATATTGGGACTCTTATACTCTGATGATTATTTGATTTAATAAAGTAGCCTTATTCTATTATGAACATACCTTTGTTTCGATAGCCCCATCTTATAATATCTTCCCCATTTGTTGAAATAAATTCCTGGTTTTCATTTCCTTCTCGAAATGATTCCATTGTGATTTTTCTGGGGCATTCCTCCATTGCCCTTTCCCCTTCCATTTCCACCATTGTCTATCCTCTTAACAACACTAGTAATTGGCCACTAATCTTTGATTAGGTGAATTTTTAAAGAGAAATATTTCTCCTAGGTCCAAACAGTTGAATATTTTCTCCCTCTATTGCCACGAGTCTCCCAAAGAGTGTTTTTCTCCCTCCTTGTACTTCCCAGAAGCTATGTTGTCTTATTAAATCTTTGTTGATTGCCACTAGGTTATAGATATTTGAGCCTTTTGGAGTAACATCAGCTTTCGGTTTTCCTATAATTGTTATGGGCATATCATATTTTCTTTCCCAAATGAGTTTCAAAAGATCAGTTCCTCCTTGGAGCCATCGCCACCATAACTTAGCACCCATTACATGATTCAACACATAGGGATCTCAAAGGCCCAAGCCGCTCGTCATTTTTGTTTTAATGATTTTTTCCCATGAAAGGAGAGCCCATTTTCTACTGTCTTGTGCTCCTTGCCAAAGAATTTTTTTGAAGATTTTCACCATGTTATTGCAGACTATTTTCGGCACTGCTCACCCTGACAACTGATATATGGGTATGGCTTGAAGAACAGATCGAAGTAGGACTACCCGAATGGGTGCATTTAGCAATTGGAAAGCCTAGTTTTGAAAGAGTTTCTGGAGGTTGCTAAGAATATCCTTCCAACCTGCTATCCTAAGGGAGGATAGGTTAAGCGAGAAGCCTAAATAATTCATTGGGAAGGTTCCAATTTTAAAGCCTAGAGCTCTGGCTAAAAACCATTGTGTAGCATTATTGGCATTGAAGAAATAGACATTTGATTTGTCATTATTTATCAAAGTTCCTAAGTTTTCCATGAAGATTTTGAGAATTTCTAGAATTGCATTTACTTCCCTTACTGAATTTTGACAGAATAAAATAATTTCATCTACAAACTACTGGTGGGAGAGAGTGAGATCTGGTCCCCATAAGTTCAGTCCTTTTAGGAATCTTGTTGCTATTTGAGATTTGATGAGGCGATCTATACCTTCCGCTGCTATAATGAATAGGAAAGGTGAAATAGGATCTCCTTGGCGCAGTCCTCTTATTGCATTAAAAGGCTAGGATGGGGCTCAGTTAAGCAAAATAGAGAAGTTAGGTGAGGAAATGCATGACATCAACCATTGTATCCATCTTGAGTCAAATCCAAACGCATAGAGAACTGCCTTCAGATAGGACCAGTTCATGCGATAATAAGCTTTTGAGAGGTCCAATTTGATCAACATACCTTTAATTTTTAAAGTTCTGAGTGAGTGCATCACTTCCTGAGCTATGACTATCCCATCCAAAATTTGCCTTCCCTTCACAAATCCTGTTTTCTTAGGGAATATAATGTTGAGGAGAATTGGCTTTAGTTGGTTGACCATGATTGTTGAAAGAATATTCTAAATTACATTACATAATGTTATCGGTCTAAATCTCACCGAAGTATCTATATTATATTGCTTGGGGATGAGTGAGATAATTGTTGAATTTAGTGTTGGGTACACATTTCTTTTTCTCCTGGATTCCTCTACCATTTCCCAAATCTCGTTTCCCATGAAATGCCAATTTTCTTGATAAAATTCTGTAATGAATCCATTAGGGCCCGAAGCCTTGTTTTTTGGTAGATTTTTAACCACCTCTTCCACTTCTTCCAGGGTGATCTCTCTCATTAGCACTAGATTCTGATCTTGGCTTACGTTGGAAGGAATATGATGAGTTATGCTTTGTATTGTTGCTTCTCTTTTAGAATCTGGTTCAATAAGCATGTCTTTGAAATGGTTTACTAGCAGTGCTTCCATTTCTAAGTGTTGATAAATTCAATTACCATTTTCATACTTTAATGATAAGATCCTATTATGCTGCCTCCTTTGTATCAAATATTTATGGAAAAAGTTTGTGTTTTTTTCCCCTTCTTTAAGCCACTGCACCCGTGATTTTTTTTTCCATAATATTTCTTCATGCTTTCTCCTCTCCTCCAATTGAATTAAAATATTCCCTTCTTCTAAGGCTAGTGCTTATGTGCACCCATGTAAAATGATCCGTTGTTGGTTTCTTTTCATATCTTCTTGCAGTTGGTGCATAGTCGAATGGATGTTCCCAAATTCTATTTTATTCCACTTCCTAATTTCTTTTTTTAGGTTATGCAGCCTCAACTAAAACAAATGCATTATGTTCCTTCCTTGAATATTCATGGATTCCCACCATTGTTTTTATTTTTCCAGGAAGGTTGGACCCCTTAACCAAAATAATTCGAATCTAAATGTTCGGTTCTTCGGACCTTCTTTAATATCTATTTCCAACTGTATTGGCCAATGATCTGATCCTAAAGAAGGTATAATTTCAACTTCATAATCATGTTAAAAATTTCCACCTGTATTGGCCTGTCTTTTTCTGTAAGATTCATGATCATGTTAAAATTTCCACCTACTAGCTAGTATTTTTCTTGATGCAGAGTTCACAAAGTTCTGATGCTACTTAAACATGCTTCTCATTCTCCTTGGATATGAGGGCCATACACTGTCGAAATCATCAAATGTTCCTTAGTTCCCACCTATCTAAAATGTCCTATAAGGCTGCAAGATAATCCAATCCAACAATCTACTGTTACCTTGGCAGGGTTCAATAATATGGAAATTCTTCTTGTTGTTCCTCGAGCATCAATGGCCATTACTTCATAGTTTGGTTTAAGTGACTGTATTATAGTTTCTAGTTTTTGTGTAGAAACTTTTTTTTTTTTTAATTAACATGACTTGGGGTTTCTCTACTTTTAACTTATCCTTTAAATATCTTTTCTTTCCTTTGCTATTCAGGCCTCTTATATTCCAAGAGATTACTTTCATTGGTCAACTTTTGGAGTTTGTTGGAATACCATTGTTAACGGTATTATCTTTCCAGTATTTACTAACATTTCTCCCACCAATTGGATTGAATCATGCAGTGTTCTTCTTCCTTTTTTATTTCCTGGTTTTATTTGATTATTTGAATCTTTATATGGATTGATTTCTTGGGAACTTACTTGTTTTCTAGCCTGAACCGTCAGGTAATGCTCAAATGTCTCTCTGTATAGCTTCTTTTGATATTTTGGGATAAATCTATCGTCCGGGTTTCTCCATTCATACAATAGATGTTTCAGTACCTGTTCTTCTGCACTTAGGTCCTCTTTCTGCTTCTTAATTTCCATAGGTGTTTGGTCCACTCCTATTATTTCCTCAGTTTCTGACTATTCATGGGGTGCTTTTTGTTTTGTTGCTTGGTTTTTCTATTTCACTGTTTCCTGACTTACGACTACAACTTCTTCCATATCTTTAGATGTTTCCCATTCTTCTTGCAGGATTTCATATCGATTTTGGCTATTCTTTTATTTCAAAGCATTATTTGGACTCACCTTTTTCCTACTATTTTTTCTTTTGTTAGTGACATTTACAAATCCATCATCTTTTTCCTGAAGAAATTCATTGCTTGTTGGTGGTTTTCCTCCTTTCTTTTCTGGGAGATTCTGAGGACAGGTTTTATAGAGGTTTCCATACTCATGACACCGTCGACAACAAAAATGGATTTGTTCATAATCAAGCGTTTCCTGCCAAATCTTGCCTTCATATTCTAATTCTATTGATTCTGGAAGTGCTTCGGAAATATTCATATAAACGTAGATTTGAGCAAAGGAAGTGTACCTACCATGACAAGTTGTTTCAGCAATTTTCACAAAACTCCCTAAGGAATTTCCTATTCCTTCTAGTATATCTAGGTCCCAGAAATCCATTAGAAGAGAAAATAATCTTACCCACACTAGTGCAGCCAGGAATTGTTTGTCATCTGGGTTATAAAATTCCTCCCATTGCTAAGGAAGAGGTCAGCATTGTTGTAAAAATATGGCACTCCCTCGAATATTCCTTATTTTTCCAAAATATTAGTGAATATGACTGTGGATAATCCTCGTAGTCCAAATTTAAGATAAAGATGTCCTTTCAGTTTCCATTTTACCTGAATCCATTTCAATAAATCCTTTTCGGTTGGCCACATGCCAATGAATTTGCATATAAGCACATGGTCCTTCATATATCCTCTATATTCATCCAATTTATTTGGCAGAATGAAAAATCTGGGCTTCTTCATTTCCCGAGGTAGACATTTTCCTATGGCCTTTGCTTGCCACTCTACACCAAGAACTAGTCCAGCTTTCTGATTTAGTCCCCCTTGAAAATTTGCAGGTTTGCTACTATGTTCTCCAATAGTGATATTACGATAGGAGGGAGTTGGCCCCCCTCCCAAGAAGGCTGCCATGCTGCCCTTAGCACTCTGAACTCTCTGGTGCTCTACTCTCGTGCTTCCTGGACAGGCTCTACTCAGAATCTTAACCGAGCATGTATGTTACATCGACATTCGCATTTCTTGGAACTCCACAGAATTCAATGTTCTTCATTAGATGAAATATTTAAAATACATTTACTACTCCTAATTACACAAAACTAAACTTAGGATATTAGTAAAATATTTCATTAATAAAAACTTTTGAATAAAATATTAAATATTGAAAAGAGAATATTAAATAATTTATAAATTTTGTTGGTATTTTATTATATTTTTCATTTTTATTGGTTTTTCATCTCAATGAGAGGATATGTTAAATTCATGATCATGTACACTAAACTTACAAACATATGGAGACATCCACAAACACCACAATTTTCATTGAATTTAATTAATATTTCATAATTTCTAGGTGCAATTAATAGTGTTTGCAATCCAATCACCATTGATGTCTCATTTGCATAAAACAAAAGTTATAAATTCTCAATATGATGAGGGAAGACTTTGTCAATCTGCTAATCCACACAGCGATAATGAAGGGCAACGAACCCCTAGAAATCCATGTCGTTGGAAGAAATCACTAAAAATGAATTGAATCAAATAATGCGTACACTAACAAGTGGCATGATTCAATAGGATTTTAGCGTTTGGCTTCTGGATGTTGGATTTCTACCTGCACAAAAAAAAATTAAAACTTAGATTTGACATACACTTAACCCAACATTAAAAAAATAAAAATAGCACTTATACTTAACCAACAAGTTGACATAGAATTAAGAAACAACCAATCCGGAAAAGCTTCTTAGTTTTTGACATAGACTTAACCAATAATCAATCAGGAAGAGTTTTTGAGTTTCAAACATAGACTTAAAAAAAAAACTAGAAGAGCATATATAAATTGAATCATTACCTACAGATGGACCATATTCCATTTCTATTTTCTTCTACTCTCAAATTGATCGCATTTTATCTACTCCCTTAGCTACATACCCTAAAATCCACCTCCTTTTTTATACTTCGGCCTTAGCTGCATACTCTGAAATCCACTTCCTTTGATTTGTTACAGCCAACAACCTGTGAGTTATTTCTTATTGCACTACACCTCATGTTGTTAGTAAGATAGCATTCATGAATAAGCTAAAGAAGACTACCCCTTTCAAGATTACAAAGCAATGATTGAAAGCTCTGTGCAAGGTGCTAAAAGAAGTAATTAAGAATGTCAGAAAATAAATTTTGCAGGGAAAGAAAAAGAGGAATGTAGAAATGGACAAGAAGAAGGTGGTGAATTATGCATATGGAATATTTTGAGGTTGTTATGTCATCAATACTACTTCAATTTATCATGGAATATGTTCAGGTTGTGATGTCTACAATAGTACTTAAATTGATGATGATATCAATAAGTCAGACGATGCTTTCATCATAATGATGTGGAAACATTGGGCATTAGAACAACAACAACAACAAAAATATTACATGGAGAGGACATCATCCCCGTCACCAATGCTCATCATCATGTAGATCATTATGCTCCTGATGCTAAAGTAGATGCTCTTGATGATGCTATTGAAGAAGAGGCTCCTAATCATGATGTTGCTCCAAATTATTCTCATGCTCCTAATCATGATGCTTCTCCTGCTGCTGATGAGGCTCCTAATCATGTTTCAATTGATGAAGAGGCTCATAATGATGTTTCTTCTAATGTTATTGCTCCTGATGCTGCTACTCCTAATGATGTTGCTCCATATAATGTTGCTCCTAATGATGTTGTTGCTATTGAAGAAGATGTCAATGAGCCGAAGATTGCTACTGCTGAAGAAGACATATTTAAATTTTTTGCGTACGGGTGCTCAATATATCCATGATCAGGTTAATGTGGATCTTATTTTTGTTGAAGAAGAAGATATTGATATCGATGAAGGTATCAATTGTTACATGAAAAATAGGTGGCAACAGTGGTTGTTAGTCAATCAGGCCACTAAAGCGTAGATTGAACATACCCAACACCAATGGTTTTTACAGGATATCGATGAGGCTCCCAGTGCTTATATCAAATAACCCGCCACTAGTGGTGGTTAGAGAAGTAACAAGAAATGCACACCAAAAAAATAATGTTTTGAGAACAACATTGGTGCTATTATTTTCTGAGGACACGTACTTATGTTATTAATATCCACATGGAAATCACAAATTTGAGGTTGTATATAAATCCTTAAAATCATGCTCTAATGAACTATGAAACACAATACCAACTAGAATCACATTCTCACCCCAAAATTGTGAACCTATAAGATATATACCAAATATGCCACTAGGTTTAGTTGTTTCATCACATCCATAATAAGGAGTTATTTTTATTAAATAAAGATCAAAACCAATCCATCAATTTTTTCATTTATCTCCTTTTAGACATCACTATTTTAGAATAAAATATTCATGTTGGAATGTGTTGATGAATATTTTCATGTCACCTCCAAATAATTACAATAGCTAAGAAGTTGAAGAAGCTAAGAAGAGTTGAAAATCTTAATAGATAAAACTTTCACCCTCATGTCTTCCATAAAGGGAATGTAGTTGTTATCTGAAACCAATCCCATGATTTCATAGGTTCAAGAAAGTTTGAATCATTATAATATTGACCTTACATTATCAATAAATTTCTTGGGAAGGTGGAATATTTCCACTTGGAGGGGAATAAGGGAAAATTATGCCTATTCTATGAAATGTGCACTACAAAAAGAATTTTCACCCCTAATCATCTCTTTCAAGAGTGTGCATTCATCTCGTATATAATTTAGATAGGTTTTTATATCATGTTTTTAGTTTTCTATATGATATATTATTTTCTACGTAACTGAAGTGGACCCTTTATATTGTTTCTACATTAATTATTTTGATGGTGAAAGTTATTAATCATGGATTCTTTCCTCAAAATATTGGTCCAATTTTACCCCTTCACATTTCCTTTCCCATTAAGGTTACATTTTCATTGAACTTTTCACTAATAACTAGGATGGATATGATGTTGTTATTAATATTTTAACTGATGTCATTGAGTATTAGGTTTTTCATCGTGATTCATAGGTCTTGTTTAAGCTACATTTGGATCCTAGTCCTTGATGGGTGGGGGGATTTCAACCCCATTATTGCTGCCCGGGGAGTCTTACATAAAAAAATTCCTTATTAAATTTTGTAATTTCGTAGTCATTCTCAGGCATTCATTAGGCGAAAGATATGAAGGTAGAAGTTATGTTAATTTATGGTTTTTTTCCCTAGAATCAAACCCTTGGTTTATATGAGGGAATTGTATTGCGGCTATGTATTATTCTTACTGAGGAAAAGAAAAGAGATTGTATGGAAGCGAAGAGTAAATTACAAAAAAAAAATTGTAGGCTATATCTTTTCATTTTGCTGAATAATATAAAAAGAAGGAATGGTTGTTTCTTTGGAGATGTTTCCCAAATTTGGTGGACCACGTATATCTTTTCCTCTCATATTTTCGTGCCTTTTTTGTGTTTGTGTTACCACAATATTTTAATGCATGTTTGTTTTACTTGTTAATTAATTTCAAACATAAAATCCACTTTTAATCTCCATAAACCTTTATTTTATAAAAAATATTTAAGATTTTATCGTTTGGTGTAATCATTTCAATCAGTTTCATTTAGTGATGTTTACTAGAAACCAAAACTATTTCATAGGTAACATTGTAAATAACATTTTATATTTCCATTAAGCACATTCATATATAGTAAGATAAGTTTTTCATTGACATACAATCCACCATGCATAGCGATACATATTTTCAAAACCACACTATACATTTTCATTAAACAAAGAATTTCAAAAACTACATTCTAGTGTGTGTATTGTTACTGAGGAGATATATTTTCCATATAAGGAATATGCATGTTTTTTCCTCAATGGAATATTAGAAAATAAGGATCAAAGCCATTACAAGGTTATGCTCACTATGGTCAAAACATACCACATGCAAGAATTAATCTACTATGGGGAGGATAAAAATATTTCTCTTCACAACCCAAAAAACATCCTTGAATGACACACATAAATATCATAAGAAAAAAAGACATAAAAACTTATTCATCATGGATTATAGGAATATACAAGTTATTAAATACTTGTACCATTATTAATACATAAAGTAGTTGGCATAATTCCCATCCATCCTAAACTGGTTTCTCTCACAATTAACATCACATCAGGGTCATGAGCAATAGATACTATGCCATCTTTGGATAAATCTATGACACATTGATTAGTGGGGTTTATTGGTGTAATGTACAGAAACACATATAATGGATTATCAATATTGCTATCAAAAATAGTATATGTTATGTAATTAAATCAAATTAAGGAATACATACTATTTTCGACACAATCTAATCCAAATGGAAAGGAATCTCTAGATGACCTTAGTATTTCATACGTTGATATAGGTAGATTCAATTTGATTTGGAAGTTGGACCTAATGTGTAAATCAATCAAGGTAATATCAATAATTAACAATGCATCCTTGGCTCTTGAGGACTTAAAACTTAGGTACATACATGGGAATATAGGGTGGACATATTCTCAAATAAAAGTGTACAATTCAATGTCCCAAAATAAAAATCACTTCCTATGACCCTATGATAGGAAGCTAATTGGCATTTTAGCACCATCAATAGAACGTGCCCACACATAATAAGTCCCAACTATCACACACTTAATGAGCATAATCCGAGGAGAATAAAATCCCGCTAAAAAAATCACTACCTCTACCATATATTGTGTCTTCAATCACTCTAGATATATTATTTTTATTTGATCATCTTTCACCTTATCATTCTAATTTCTACAGGCCTCCAATAATCTAACATATTATAAATGTGTATGTAAGCACCATCCACATTATTTATTCACCCTGAAATACTTTTCCTATCCATCTTATACCTTCTTTATAAATCAAAAATTGGAATGGGATATTACAAAAACAAGCTATTGAATGTAAATAATTTTATTTTATGTGTTTTTAGCATCTTAACTTGGTTGGAATTTAAATTGTTTAGTCCATAGAGCTTTTTTTTTCTTGATCCCCTTAACCATAGATATTCCACTTTATCTCCACATAGGTCTTCATCCGATGTTATATTCCATGGGATTTTATCACCACCAAACCCCCCCCCCCCCACATCATTTAAAATCCACCTACAAAATATCACCCCACTGATCTACCCTATGCCCATCGATATTAGTTTAAACCTATTTGTTACATTTACTATTTCTTCATATACCATTATTACATCTATTGTGTCTCTATCTATATTTATTGCATCAACACCTATTGCATCCCCCTCTACCACCCTACATCAAGGTATTTAACCAATGACTATGTCTCATATCATGGAATGTCAATCTCCATCGTTACTTAACATGTTCATGGGGGTATCACTAGATGATGAAATTATTATCCATCATATACCAAGTTTATTTTAGGAATTTCGAAAGTTTTATTAATTGATTCTTATAACTATTGTAAGGATGCATTATGGGGAAGGTTGTGTCATGGTGGATGGAAATTCCCTTGAGTCTAGAAATATCATTTATATTAAATTTTGTTATATGGGACACTAATCATATTTTGTAAGCTTGTTTGTTGGTAAAATTGTGGGAAATAACTTAAATAAATGGTGTTTCTTTTCTAGTCTCCAAAAAAGTGTACTACTCCTCAATGTAAGAATAGTCAAGTTTCCCTACGATTGAAGAAGAGGAATATCATATTTAAATATGCATCATATTGTGGTGAAGGTGGTACAGGTTAAGGAGTGACCAATTATGTATATTGACACGAGGTGTCATTATGTACTTCATGCATGATTTTCCATTTTGGGCAAATGGTGCATTGTGTCTTCAACATGAGTTGCAATTATTTTCCAATTTGGAAAAGATGTGTCATTATGTATCCTGGTTACAATGTGTTATTCCGCAAAAAGAGTACATTTGGACCAATTTCCAAATCAAATACATGGCTTTGGAAATGTATAATAAATTTTTATGTCTTAATTTATGAACAATATTTTTCTATTCTTCAATTTGTTGTTTATTTTAATTTGATGATGAAATTTGTAAAGTAGACTATGGATTATTTTTTCTATGCCTAAAACCATTATTCTCTCGATTTAAGATGTAACTATTAAGCTACTGAAATTTACTCAACAATGTAAGTAATATGCACTAATACATTGATGATAATACCAGGGAAAAGATCCGCCACGTTTCATAGTATATATTTTATATTGTATTTTTTTTCACACTAGGTTAGAATCCTTCATTTACACCCAAGAATAGATGATAACCCTCCATTATCTATTTTACGGACAACTTAAATTTTTAACTATATTTTTGCACTAATTCAATTCAAATTTTGACGGTATTTTTTCATTGGATCAATTTTATTTTTGGGGTTGTACTTATAATAATTTAGCATAGCGTTCATCCTTGTTTTTGCACTTCCAATGCAACTTTAGCAATATTTTTCTACATTTTTCTTAAAACTAATTACTTTTTTCAATTATGGTTTTATATTAGTCTAAGTGGTACTACTGCAATGTCCTCTCTATCTCTTAGGTTGTTGATGTTGTATTGTAATGTGATTTTAGAGAAATGATGTATATAGAGGAAAATCCCCCTAGGGATCCTAACAACTTCCTCTTCTATATATATATATTCGCGTTACATATTTATGTATCAATATAGTAAATACAAAGACATATCTTAATTGTATAGCCCCTAGACTCACATTAAATTTCAAAACTTTAGATGAATAAAAATACTTGTTGTCGCAATAGTACATGTCCTTGGTTTTTATTTTTGTATTCACTTATCTAGTCTAGATTGATACCTCTTTTTCATATTTCAACTCTTGATTATATGTATATAGAGTATTATTTTGATTCCAAAATGAAAATTTTACATATTTAAGTAAAATATTCTCCTTTATTTCCTAGTATTTCACTTGTTCAATTTGAAATTATATGTATAATTAGTTCTAGTCCTTAGCGAGAAAGAAGTAAGAGTTTGTATAATTTACTTTTCAAAATACCATTCAGGGAAAGGAAATGTTTCCTTTACGTGAGTATTAATCATAATTTTTTTTTTATCATTTCAATTTCATATCTACTTGCAATTTCTTCTATTTCAAGAATTTACTTTCAATGCTATCTACACCATAGTACACATTTTACTCCCTAATCGTATGCTTAGCTCATGACCCTAGGTTGAACCTAAATTCGACCACATAACTTAACACATTAGTTTCCTCCTTTGGGGCCAAATGGATTTTGTAGTTAAGTTAGAGTTGTGGGGAAAAGAATCTAATAAAAACATCAAAACCATGAACATATAAAGAATAATGGTTGAAATTTTAGGGAATTATTTTAGGGAATTAGAAATCATATTTATTAAATATAGTTATGACACATTTTTGAAGAGGTGCACCCTTGAGAGTGGATAATACCACAAGGTTTAATTGACACTCCTCACTCTTTCTACATTGACGATCTCCTGATCATTTGGTTTCAACACAAATGCAAGGTAATCTATTTCATGTATTCATAAATATGTAGCTTAGTTTTATTTCTACTCGGTTTTGGTCTGAGTGGTTTTTATAAGAGGGTGGGTGTCTGAGACAAATTTTTATGTGAAATTAGGATTTCATTTCCATTTACCTCATAATTATATCTATTGTATATGTCCCTTCACTCATCGTCACATGGGCTCTCCTTTCCTCTTGTGTTAGTTTCTTTGAAGCAACTATTTTCCACTATTCACCTTATTTCATTAGTGATACCTTCAACTAGTGTTGAACAAGGATTTTCAAAGGTCATACTCTAAGATAGTTTGAGAAATTTTACTTTATATTAGGAAGAAAGCTTTAAATAGAAAAGTCATATTTTTATTTAAAACATATTTTTTTATGATTAATTTCTCTAAGTATTATATTTCATTTTTATATTACAAATGAGACAACATCTTGATCATGGTGACTAATAGATGTTCCTGATATTCAATGATATATTTTTTTGAATAATTCAACACAATAATGCAATGGTTACACCGAGATGGAAATATAAAAATTAATTGACTTATAATCTTGATATTTAAAATTTAATAAATAAATAATAAAAAAACCCCTACATAAGAAAATATGAAAGCATTGAAACACATGAACACATTTTCATTGTTGATATGTGCCATTTTGTTTTCATTAAAATTACAACATAAAAATATGACATTGAAATGTATGAATGCACTTTAGTGGTATTGTTTCATTTTCATTAGGGACAAGTCTATTGAGGCTGAGGAATTTCAAGGAAGGTAAAATGTTGCTGGGATTCGGGCCAAAAAAATTCAAAAAATCTAGCAGTATCATTATTTATATCATGTTTTTTTATGCTAGAAATGAATTCAACACCATCAAAAACTTGTGTGGCACCAAAAATATTGAAATTTCAAACCTCGATTTACAAAAAAGCTTGCAGGATTTTATTAAAATCTTGCTATAATTTCCATAATTTTCAGGGAAGAAATGTAGACTAGTTGTTAGACTACCGGTTTTCAAAAACATCTAGTTGTTAGACTACTGGTTTTCAAAAACATCTGTGGCACCCAAAATATTGAAATTTCAGACCTGGATTTACAAAAGAGCTTGCGGGATTTTATTAAAATCTTGGTAGAATTTCCATAATTTTGAGGGAAGAAATGCAGGCTAGTTGTTAGACTAAGGATTTTCAAAAACCTCTATGGCACCCAAAATATTGAAATTTCAAACCCGGATTTACAAAAAACTTGCAAAATTTTATTAAAATCTTATTAGAATTTCCATAATTTTCAGAGGAAAAATACAAGCTAATTGTTAAACTACTGATTTTCTTTACTCATATGCACAAGTGAGCATTTAATGTGGAAGCATAAACATGAACCATATGTATGAATTCTTCTTTTAATTAATGAATTAATATTATATCATTTAAAGATATATATTAAACCAATAATTATATATTTATGAATGTTTAATAATAAGATATATAATATACAAATTCATTAATTATATATATATATATATATATATATATATATATATATATATATATAGATATAGATATAGATATATATATTATTAACATTTTAAAAGTGTAAATAGTTTACCTTTTATCAATTATGTAAAATAATAATAAGTAATTTTATGCACTGATATGATGTATAATTATTTTATTCAATTATAAAATTTATTTTTAGAAATTTCATTGATGTATTTATATAATAATTTAATTCAATTATAAGATTTATTTTTGGAAATTTCAATGATATATTTAACTTATGTTATGTTTGAACTCATAAATAGTAAATTTCTGAAATTACTTGTTCAGCTAAAATAAATTTATCCATTTTTAAATTATTCTATTAAAATATATACTTGAAAAAACTTTAAAATATTTTTTTTCAAATATTTTATATTGAAAAAATATTAATTTGATTATCTTATTACTTTCATTTATTTGTATACACATTTTCCAGTGTGACTCTGACTTGACTAATGATTAAATAGCTCATGTTCCTTACACATTTTTACTTAACTTTGACTTATACTTCAGTTAACATTACAAGAAAATATTAAAAATACAAAATTACTTAAATTATAATACAAACAATGTTACACGAAATATTTAAAATATATTTACTACTGCTAATAACACAAAACTAAACCTAAGATATTGGTAAAATCTTTCATTAATATTATAAAAATTTTGAATAAAATATTTTATTAAAAGAACATTAAATCTTTAACCTTTGAATCTTTATTACTTTTTCATCTTCCTAGAAAGAAACTTTAAATTCAAGATTACTTAACTCAACTTGCACACATCTAAAGACATCCAATTTGCATGGCATTACATTTCATTTCCAGAAACATCACAATCTCGATGAAATCTTGCATGTGCAATTAACCTCTCATTTGCACAAAAGCAAAATTATAACTCCACAGGTCGTCAGCCCCTGCCTGGAAGAAATCACCGAAAATTGATTGAATCAAATGGTCATTTCACTAACACTCGGCATGCTTCGAACGTTGGATTTCAGGTACTCAGGAACGACCCAACAACAAATTGCATGATACAAACCGCTGTTTTGAATGTCATAAATCGTCGCTCGGTTTCTACCATTTTTAAATATCTTACACTCAGATAACTCTGCTATTTTATAAATATAAAATTTAACTTTAAAAAGCATGGTTTAAAATAAATTTAATAGCTGGGTAAACTTTTTATTTTAATTAATTTAATTAATAATATCACATATTGAATTTGTTTTTCTAATTAATCATATAGATACTTAGAACTTAAAAGATTGAAAATATATAAATACCAATTTCATATTTTCAATTTTTTTTTAATTAATTATCTAAAATTCAAAACTTAAAAAATGAGAATATACAAAAATGAATTTGATAGTTTTAAAATAATAATAAAAAAATTAAAAATTTTAATCTAGAAAGATATTGGAGAGCAAGAAGTCAACATTCACTAATTGATAGAAATAAAAATATTAAAATACAAAAAATAACAAGATCAACTAAACAAAAATAGCAACAACTATATATTTATTTATTAAATTATTCTATTAAATAACTTTTTTCTTAATCATTTAAATCTTTAAAACCAGAATATATTAATAAATTTGTATTCTAAAAATAATAATAACCTTATTTTATTAAGAACATTTCGATCTTTCATCCAAAAAAATGTTGCCGAACACAAAAAAAAAATAAGAAAATTAACCAATCAAAAATACTAATATTAACTAAACAAAAATATTTCCCAAAGTTTAATGCAAGCATGTCAAAAGAAGATAGTTGCATTGGATGGTATCTAAAAATAAAATTTGTATCGTTGGAAATGAAAAGTTTACCATTAAATGGACCAACTCTTTTATTGCATAAATTTGAGGAATATTTATGTACACCTCAAAATATTCAAGCCTTCTTTCCACTAGGATGATTTTAATCATATATATATATATATATATATATATATATATATATATATAATTTAAGGAGCTCCAACATATGTGTTACCTTCCTCACACCTTGTATGTGAGATGGTGGGTGCATAGAATATATTTGATTAGAGAGATATCAAGTATCTTTTGTGAGCTAGGTATGACACTTCCCAAGATTCCAATAACCCAACACCCCCTTCACTACACATGGAACACTCATAGTTTCCTCTAGCGCTTTGGGACACTATCCAAAATCACTTCACCAAGCCTTAAAAATCAACACAATTTTTAACATCGATTCACCAATCTAAATAATTGGGCGTCCAACTTGTGTTTTCTCAAATTCCAAATAAAAAATGTGGTTTAATTTCAATATTTTCACGTGTTTATCGCAAAAGAGGTAATGGTGCATCTCTGGGAACCTTCAACCCTTCCACATTTTATGTTTCAATGTCATCTCATTCTAATGGGCATGCTATTTTTCCTTTCAAGAACCATGGCAATGTGGACACACATTCGCCTAGTTAAAAGACATGTTTGGCACCCTTGATTTGGTAGGTTCTCAAGCCAATGGTCTGGTGTGTTTAAGATGACACCAGTTATGCCACATCATATGGACAAGCTAATAACATACATTACACATATTCACAATTATATGCTAAGTTTTCAAGTGTGCCCTTGCATGATGGGGAATGAATGAATGCTTGAGTGTCAACAAACAATAAAGTTACTCTATAATTTCATTTGGATTGCATAACTACATGAGAACTTCAACTTATCGTAAATCATTGGCATAAACATTCATCAACATGGGCATTGGCATATGTATATTAAGTTATAAATCCCATGCATAAACAATGTGTCTTTGTGTGTGTTTGTTTATGTGTTTGTATGTGGGAGCACACATACATATACTACTGCAATATGAATCCAACAAGGCGCAATCCAACTCCCTCTAAATCAACCTTTTTTCTCCACAATTTTTTATTTGGTGAGCCAAGAAAATTTCGTGGATTAAAGAGCCCATTATATGTACATAATGAATACCTAAGGCCATGTGGCTTGATACATAATGTTGCTAACAAATCTTTCTTCCAATTCTTATGATTGAATTTATTAAAATGTAACTAGCTCCCAAAATTTTTTAGTGGTATCCCCAAGTTCATAACTTGCAAGAAACTAGAAATTGCACATGGAGCAACTTATATGAAATTTAAGTTCCATTCCCTTTATTTCATCTAAATATATATAGAGCTTGCATCACAACTTTGATTCTTATTATTGCTAATCTCTTAATCATAGAGAATTTAATTAGAATATTGTTGGAAAAACAAAACTTGAACTTGAATGTTTTATGCCTTTATACATGTAGCAAATAGTCTTATTTCATCAAAATGACCTCATTGGAATCATAAATGTCTATTTCCTTGGGGGTAGCAAGTTCAGCATGAGATTTATTACTCAAATTAAAGTAGGTAAATTTAAGGTTCAAGAGCTCATTATAATTCACCATAGAAGTACAAAATTAAGGCCAAGTTTTTAATGATGAAAATATTTATGGCTTTTCATATGAGTTTAGTACAAAATGCTCATATTTACCTCTCGTTGATTATAACATCCTCATGAGAACCCTTTTTCTTCACAATGTCATGAGATTTTTTTCATAGCAACTCCATAATTTAGAAAAAAATCTTTCATACATTAACTAAAAAAGCCCAAATAATCCCAATAGAAATCCTATAAATAGATTTTTTACAAATCTATAATTTCATTAGTGAGAATTTTAATAAATTGCTTCAGATGTTTTATCAAGACTTTGTTAATTTAGTTTTCATTATAAAATTAAGGTGTTACACTTATATAATATGTATAACTTTAGTTGCACCACATTTCCTGGAACAACATGGCCATGACTCATTTTTCACGGTTCCTCTAATCCTATCTCTCATAATTGATACCCAATAGGATTCTTCCATGACATGCTAGCCTCTAAGAAAACTCAAGATGTTGATTCTAAGCATTTATCTTCTTTGCAATGGGTGATGTCTTATGTAAGAAGATTTCTACAACAATATAATCTATGATATAGATTGAATTAAATTTCCTCTCAGTATTACACACATTAAAATATTAAAATTTATATACGTAAACACATACATAAATGCTCATATTTATCTCTCATTAGTTATAACATCCTCAATGGAACCCTTTTTCTTTGCAATGTCATGAGATTTTTTTGATAGCAACTCCATAATTTATAAAAATATCTTCCCGACATTGTGAGAGCATAAATACAAATAAGACCTCCACTTTTTCCACTTTCAAATCTTGAATAGATTCCACCTAATTAAACACTGCAATTGTATCAATAGGGATTCTATCAACATACATTAACTAAAAAGACCCCAACAATCCCAATTATTTAAATCTTATAAGCAGATTTTTTACAAATCTATAATTTCATTAGTAAGCATTTTAATAAATTGCTTCAAATGTTTTATCAAGAGACTTTATTAATTTAATTCTCATTATAAAATTAAGATAATTACACTTATATCATATTTACAAATTTATTTGGACCACATTTGTAATCCTATTTCTTAAAATTGATACCCAATAAAATTCTTCTACAACAAGCTAGCCTCTAAAAAAACTCAAAATGTTGATTCTAAACATTTATCTTTCCTATAATGAGTAATTTTTTATATGAGCAAATTTCTACAACAATATAATTTATATATCAATTAAATTAAATTTCATCTTAATATTTCACACATTGAAATATTAAAAGTTAATACATAAACACATACAGAATAATCAACAGCACATTATCTACTTATTATCTACATATTCATAAAGATCATTTTCATGATATTTAATATCAATTTCATTTCAAATTATATTAAAAAGCACTTATATTTTATGTGATGATCCACTTTCCATCTAACCATAACCTCAACTATTTGATGTTTCCTTTGCATTAAATCACCCCATTAATATCCCACATTTATAATTATTTTAAAAAGTTTATATTTCCCACGTGTATTATTAATTTAAACAATTATATTTCTCTCAAAAAATTACTCAATTGATACCTTCGAACTCCAACAAAGGTAAATATACTACACTATTTATAGCCAGCCATTTGTTATGTATATTTATGTATAAATAAGCAAACGATAACTCCATCCAGACAGAAGCAGTCACGCGACTTTCTCTTTTCCTGTAGTGGAATGGCGGTTTTGAATGTGATAACTCATGTGGTTTTTCCTTTTTCCTTTTCCTGGAGTGGAATGGCTGTTTTGAAGATAAATCATCTCTGAGTTTCCATTACTTTCATATATCTTTTAGAGATGACTTACTATTTTTAAAATATAAAATGTAGCTCTAAAAGCATGGCTCCAAATAATTTTAACAGCCGGGTAAACTTTTTATTCTAATAAATTCAATTAATGAATTCAATTAATATGATAGAATAAATTTTCCTTAATCTTTTTTATTCATTTATTAATCATATTAAATTTTCTTTAATCTTTTTTATTCATTTATTAAATTATTATCTTAAATATTTTTTTATTAATCATTTAGATACTCAAAATTTAAAAAAACCAGAATATACATTTTGTTATATTAATAAACTTTGTAATTTAAAAATAATAATAATTTATAATTTTATTTTATTTGAACCAAAAAAAATTAAATTTTCAATCCAAAAAATACTAAAGAACACCATGTGACAGCATTAGCTAATTGACCATCAGCGTTCACTTTGTGACCGAAATAAGAAGATTCCTGAATAAAAAATAACATGATCCATTCCAAAAAAACACCAACCACAACATATTTATTAAATCAAATTGAATTAAATTGATAATTTATTAAATTATTGTATTAGATTAAATTAATAATTTATTATAAGTATAAGAGGTTTTCGCAGTACATTATATTAGATATTATTTTTGGGATTCAACTGTCACAAAAAGTCATTTATCAAATAAATGATTTTCTTAACACAGTTAAATCCCAAAAATAATATTTAATAATATATTAATTTATTATATTAAATGTTTTTCTTTATCCATCATTTAGATACTCAAAACAAAATCAAAATATATTAATTTTGTTATATTAATAAACTTTGTATTCTAAAAATAATAATAACTTTATATTAATAAGAAAATTTAGATTTTCCATAAAAAGACAAGACTTTGAAAAACTCTACCTCTCTAACATTCAAGGAAAAAAAGAAAAATTAACAAAGTTAAAATAGAAAAATCAACCGAAAAAAATTAGCAACAACAACAGTTGTTTTCAAAGTTTAATAAAAACATGCCAAAATAGGATAGTTGCCTTCCATGATGATATGTGAAAATAAAATCTTTATCGTTGAAAATGAAACGTCATGTAGTTTTCAAAGTTTAATACTAGTACACTCATCGTTGATAAATGCCAATAAACATATATCAATTACATGTTCAACCACAATAGTTAATAGTTTATAATAGTTAAGGAGGTTGAAGAATAATGATAGACATAATATGAATATTGATATTGATATTGTGAAATATATAATAATATTAATAATAATAATATAATTTAGTATATGTTAAATAATAATATTATTGTATTTAAATTATAATTAATGATAACAATAATTAAATAAAAATAATTAATTAATTATTATTATTATTTAACTATTATCTAATAATAATAATTACTAATTATTAATAATATTTTATTTAATTAATTAAGATAAAAATTACTTAATTTTAATAAATAATTATAATAATTAATTAACAAAAATAATTAAATAATTAATAATAATAAATTTATTATTAATATATATATTTTTTATAATTCCTATTATTTATGGTTAACAATAAGATTATTATTAAATATTACTTTAATAAATAATTAATAATATTAATTAATAAGAAATAAGTATTTCTTATAATAGTTTATAAATAAATAAATAAATTATTATTATTATTTAATAAATTAATGAATTATTTTAAATTAATTAAATAATTATTATCAAATTAGTAATAATAATTTATTTTTATTTTTATTTTTGTTATTATTATTTTTTAATTATAATAATAAATAATTATAGTAAATAATTAATTATATTGAATAATTGCAATAATTGATTAATTAATTAATTGATTGATTAACAATAAATCATTTATTATTATTATATTTTATAAAGAGATATAGATATAGTTTGTTTCATTCTTGTTATTTATTATTAATATTAATAACAATAAATAACCATATATCAATCACATTTATTAATAATAATATATTATTATTTATTATTATTTATTAACCATTATTAATAAGTAATAATTATTAATAATTCTAAAATAATTATTAATAATCATAAAATAATTGTGAATAAAAATATTTTGGTAATAATCACATACTAAACAATTTCATTCACCTTTTTCGAACTAATTGTTTTCTTCACGATAGGATGAAAGAAATCCAGGCTTACCATTTAAATAGATGCACACATGATCAAACTAGCCGTTATAGTATAACGCCTAGTTTAATTATATTAGGAGGAAAATTATTTATGAACTTACCTAAAGAGAAATTTAAATTGTTTCATTTATTAATAAAGTAAAAATAACGGTTATAAATAAATAATTGAATTTAAGTTGATATATATATATATATATATATATATATATATATATATATATATATATATATATATATATATATATATATAGGCTTAAGTGCCAACTAATTGTATGTTATTCTATTTTTAAGAAACTAAGACATTTATTTCATTTGAGAAAGATTACTTATGAACAGGAATTAATTTTTTTTTTATTGAAAATAAAATTTAGTTATGGAAATGGTTCCATAAAAAGTGAAAAAGATTGATGGTAAAAGTATTCCAAGAACTGGGAAGTGGTTATGTTCTATGGCTAAGGAGAGGAAGGGAAAGAGAGTGATGATTTCCAAAACTGGTGGTGACCAGTGGAAACACTCAATATTCCTGAAATTCATGGAATAGGAGACTAGGCTTGGAGTCCCAAGGTCTCTTCTGAAACCTATGTCAACCTACTTAGCTCAGGTGTGGAGCACGGGGGGAGATGAGGACGTAATTGCCTCTCTCATGGTAGGGAGGAAATCATCAGCAAAGTCTGGGAAACAGATAAGTAAACAAGATTACTGGAAATTAAGTTCAGGATATACTATCTAGTTATTTTTATTTCTTTTTACAGTTTCTGTCCTTTATATATGAAATAAAGACTCATCTACAGTGAATGATAGATAGGTGTTTTATCTGTGTATTCCTTAATGTAACCAGAGGAAAAAGATAAACCCCTGGAATATTTAGAACAATGTATACATGTTATGGTTTGTTTAGTGTTTACAGAGAATTAGAAAATAACTAGAAATTCCTACTAGCAGTAAGTTGAAAACAGGAAACTGTTAACTCAGAGTCTTAGAGCCGAAACTTCAAACCTCGAGTTGGTCGTTAACTATACCTATGATATTCATGGATAGAATAGTCTGGATGTTTCATTTCAAATCAAAAGAAAAATAAACTCAGTGCCAATATCCAGAAAATAATGAGAAACTGGCCGTAAATAGTAAATAACATGGAAAAGATAAATATCAGGGCTTGCATGTGTGGTAATCCCCCAGAACTGAAAACCTTAGCATAAGAGAATGTATTACAAAGACAATGAATAAACATGTCAAATAAAGACAGAAACCCAGTAAATAACCTAGCGTAATTTGATGATAAACAAAGGCTATTGAAAAGAATCTGGAAATGCATAGTATACATGTAAACATAAATATGGAAAAATGTTCTTTGCCATTCTTGTAACTTACCAAAGAAACAAGCCGACTCAAAGAACGGATTTGTAACAATAATTGCGAGACAATAGTTACTCAAAACATTGATACGAATGCATGAAGTATAATAGCTTCTGGTATCTGGATTGAAGTACACATTAAGTTATGAAATTCTAGGGATAACCCCCTTATCACCAAATCCATTAATACAGAGTAAAAGTAGGGACGAAACTGTAGTTCAAGTCTATATTACAAAACATCAAATGTAGACCCAAGAAGGGCAAAAGACCGAACTTTCAACATAATATAACATGGCGACATGTAGCCATAAAAATAAACCCGAACTCACGTTGCTATGAGAGAGGCTGGAGCAGATTTCTCTACGACAGAGAACTTAACAAACCCTACAGAAAGAAAAGAATACCTGAAGTGGGAAAGATAAAACGTGTCAAAGAAGATAAAAAAATGAAACATTCTAGAAGAGTTTCCCTCAACGTCGAGACAGGGCAGATACCTGCAAAAAAAAAAAAATGTAAGTAATTCATTTAACCGCATATCCTGATGATTATGCTAACAAAGCAACACATCAACATAAAATGGGAAACTAAAGACAGGGCTATTCTTTTACCTGTGTGTGGTGCTTCTGCATGTTTGAACTTGAACTTTGTGGACAAAGCCACATAAGAGGGTCAAATTCTGAAACTATAGAATGGAAAATAGAAGAATTAGAAGGACACCAAACAACCTATAAACACTCGCAGATTACCGGGTAACTTGATGAGGAAACTCGGCAAGGAAGCTGAAGATGCTTGTCCACAAGAAAATGACCAGTCCTGGTAGAGTAGAAAAGAAAACACCTTAGGGAAAATTCATAAGCTTGTATAGTAAACTGTGCTTAGGCACATAGATATAGAGAAGACTTCTAGCCAGAAAAAACAACACCATAAATGAGCAAACCGTGGAAATCAAATAGCAGTTCCTTGCCAAAAATAAAATGAAGAGACTATGTATGACACGAGTACATGTCTTCTATGGAGCCAAGAAAGGTTAGATGGAGCCAAGGTGGAGCTGCCAGACAAAGCCGAGGTGGAGTGCCAGACAGAGCCGATGCAGAGCTGCCAGACGAAGCTGAGGCAAAGTGCCAGACAGAGCTAAGGCAAAGTTGCAGAGCAGCGCGGCAGAGGGTGGAAAACAAATGAAGAAAAGCAGCTAGGGTTTTGGGTAGACTATACCATAAACGGGTACTCAGACAAAGGTCCATCATTGATCTCAAACCCTTGCTATCAGATGTCTCGAGGTCATCACAACCGTCAACCAGAGTAATGGCATGTACAGGATATTTATTCGAAGAGATGAATACTCAAATATCCATCGATTAAAAATGGACGATGAAATAATTGCAATCTAGTTTAATATAACATCACCAATCAATGTAATGTCCTTGTCAACAATATTCTAAAGATCTTATGTACCAAACGAGTTAAACGAATCACCAGTTGAACCGTGTGCCTAGTGTCATACATAATTTTATATATTGACAAGTTTCCACCTCGAGACTTGCAGTCCTTTACGCGAACATATGTTACCAAACAATGTAATATTAAAGGTATGAGCACGTAAGAGTAAGGACAGAAATATTTTCAATGATGACCTTAAGGTAAATTTATGGATAATGTAAATGTATTTGTGATGGTAATATAAAGGTAAATGTTGGGTATTGTAAATTTTGATAAAAAATTTTAGTGGTATGTTGATGTATGTTACAAGTGGTATCAGAGTAGCGTTCACATGCTCGGACCCTAAGGGTCACCTAACATGACATATTGTGTGTATGTAATTAATGCACAGCAAAGAAACAACACAATAGGAGGTATTATGAGAAGGGGGTCAATGCAAAAAACACCCCGAAACGTAGGGGAACCTACACCCAAACCACAACTGGAAATGAAACCAGAGATGTGGATTCAACTAAGTGTAGATTAGCACCAGCAGACTAGTAGACTATTGGAGGAACAACAAAACGAGACCAGTATTCTGATAAGCATGGTGCAGAAGCTACAGGAGGAAATGGTGTGAGTTAGGAGTGAAAATGAGTGCCTAATGCAAGAAAAAGAAAGGATACTCAAGAGACTTTTTGACAAATAAAATCAGGGAGTGATACAACCCAGTCTTGATAGAGACATTCAAGATGGAAATGAACGAAAAGCAAGGGACCAAACGACTAACAGAATGGAAAGAAGCACTTCACAATGAAGTAACAAAAATATAAACTACAATGAGGCTGATTCTGGTAATGTGTCGGAACAACAAGAAATTAAGAAATAGAAAGTGGAACTGCAAGGTGAGTTCCGGAAGATAAAACCACCTATGTTTGATGGAGAAGCAGAAGAGGTGGCTGAAGCATGGTTGATAAATATGAATAAGTACTTTCAATTCTATTAGTATAACAACAATCTTAAGGTAGACTAGACATCTATCAATTGAGAGAGAAGGCCACTCTATGGTGGGAGGAAGTTAAGAATGTTTGCAGCATAGAAGATCAGGACATCACCTGGGATACATTCCAGCAATATGTCAAAGACAAGTATCTAAATGAATGCTTCTATGACGAAAAGTCCATAGAATTTCATGATTTTAAATTGGGACAAATGCCGACGGATGAATTACTTAACCAAGTTCACTTCCTTACTCAGATACGTTCCTTAATTAAGGGACAAAAAGGCTAAGGTTCAACGGTTATTAAGTAGTTTGCCAACCCACATGAAGGAACGAATTGAGTTCATGAATCCAAGGACCATGGATAAGGAAATTCGAAAAGAAATAATGTGTTAACAACAATCTAAGGCAAAAGGAGAACTGGGTAAAAGTTAGTAGCCCAGAAAAGGGTAGAAAAAAAATTCAAATTTTAAAAATGTTAGAACCAATAATTTTAAGAATTTTGCAAGGAATTTAGTGAGTAAACAGTTTGGAAGGAACCATCAAAGAACCCGGTGGCCTACGGAAGAAAATCCCACAGAGGCTTCCAGCAAGCTTGAGCAAGGACAAAATCAGAAACCACCTCTACAATGTTGGGGGTGTGGTGGGGCTCACTATTATAGGAACTCTCCACAGCAGGAAGGATCGAAATAATTGCTAATATACAAGAAGCATCTATAGTGGGAGATGTAGGTTACAATATACCCAGAATTAATGCAACATTGGAAGATTGTCAGGTAGATTACCAACCAACGATGATAGAGTTGGAAGGTAAGATACTTTCGCAACCTGTTTCTATTTTGGTTAACCCAGGTGCAAGTTTAAGTTATGTAAATAAAAAATTAGTAGAAATATGTAAATTTCAAAGTCAAAAATTAGAAAATCATTGATGGTACAGCTAGCCACCAAAGCAAAGAGAAAATTTTGTGCCAGAATTCCAAACTGTACACTGGAAATTGGCGAACAATAGTTAACTGTGGATCTGAATTTATTACCTTTGGGATCTTAGGATGTGCTACTAGGTATGGATTGGTTGGAGAAAAACTATACATTGGTAGATTGCAAAGAAAATATTATATATTATAGAATGCAAGATGGGACTTGTAAGGAGATGCAAGGAATCAATAAGCCCTACAACTGCGTCCTATTAAAACCTCTCAAATGAGTAAGTATATGAGGAAGGGATGTCATTTGTACACCATTCAAGTGGGTTTACTAATTCCAAGGAGAAGACTTCAATTATGGATAACATGCCTGTAGTGCAAGATTTCATGGACGTGTTTCCAGAAGATGTACCAGGTTTGCCTCCGAGAAGGGACATTGATTTCACTATTGATTTGATGCCAGGAGCATCACCGATTTCAGGGGTACCATACTAAATGAGTATACCAAAGTTGACCAAACTGAAGATGCAGTTGCGGGAATTGTTGGATTTAAAGGGGTATATCCAACCACGTGTGTCCGGTTAACACCAGATCCGGTTAAAAGACGAGGATATCTACAAGACTGCTTTCCGTACCAGATATGGGCATTACGAGTTTATGGTATTACCATTTGGTTTAACTAATGCACCAGCAACTTTTATGAGGTTGATGCATGGTATATTTCACCCCTTTTTGGAAAGTTTTGTGATGATATTCATTGTCGATATTTTAATTTATTGAAAGAATGTGGAAGAGAAAAATGAGCACTTAAGGATAGTATTGGAGATGTTATGAAAACATCAATTTCACGCCAAGTTCAGCAAATGTGACTTCTTCAAGGAATAAATCCAGTATCTAGGCCATGTTATTTCCGGTGAGGGAATAGTGGCCGATCCAGAGAAAATTAAGACAATTATGGAATGGCGAGTACCCCAAAATGTGGCAGACATCCAATCCTTTATGGGATTGGCTGGATATTATCAACATTTCATTAAAGGATTCTCAAGGATTTCTTTTCCAATTACCTCATTATAGAGGAAAGGAAAAGTATTTAAATGGATTAATGAGTGTTAGAAAAGTTTTGAAAGATTGAAACTTTTGTTGACCACTGCCTCAGTGTTGAGGGTACCTTATCCCAATAAGGAATTCAAAGTTTGTACCGATGCTTGTAAAGAAGGATTTGGGGCAATATTGTCGCAAGAAGGAAGAGTGGTTTCCTATAAATCATAAAAGTTAAAAAAGCATGAACAAATATACTCAGCCTGTGATCTAGAGCTGACAGCGGTAGTGCATGCTCTTCGGGTATGGGGGCACTACTTTCTAGGAAAAATATTTGTGCTAAAAACTGACCATAGCAGCCTAATCAGCTACTTTAAGCAATTTGATCTCAAATATCGCCATGAAAGAAGGAATTCCTTTCTAAGTGAGTTTGACATTGATATGCAACATGCAAAAGGTAAGGAAAACCATGTGGCAAATGCCTTAAGCAAGAAATTGCATTGTGTTTATGAAATTTGTTATAACCAAATTGAATGTAAATTTTTAGACCAGATAAAAGAAGAAGCCGAGAAGGATCCAGAATACCAATTTATATCACAACAAGTGGAGGAGGCCCAAAGGTAAGAAAAACCTTTTGACTACGGAGTTATCAAATATCAACTACTAACCTTTAAGGAAAAGATATATATTCCAAATCGAGTGGATTTGAAGGATTTGATCATGAATGAATACCACCATAGCAATTATTCAGGACACCCAGGGTGTCAGAAAATGTTAACAGCAATTATTAAGATCTATTTCTGGCTCGGTATGTGAAGAAACAATGCAGAATATTTAAACAAATGTCTAGAGTGTCAGCAAGTTAAGGTGGAGCATCAACATACAGTCGAATTGTTGCAACCCATACCGGTACCTGAGTGGAAGTAGGAAGTTATATCTTTAGAATTTATTACTGGTTTACCAAAATCAAAGAAGCACAATGACTCCATTATGGTGGTGGTTGATCGATTGAGCAAGGGAGCACATTTCATACCGATACAACCTACTTATAAAATAGTGCAGATTGTATATATTTTTATGATAGAAATATTTAGACTACATGGAATTCTAAAGACTGTCATATCAGACAGAGATGTGAATTTTACTTCAGCATTCTGGAAGACTTTATTCACATGTCTGGGGACCCAAATCAATTTCAGCACCGCTTATCATCCCCAAACAGATGAAAAAACTGAGCGGGTGAATCAAATTCTAGAGGATATGCTGCACATGTACGTGATGTAGTAACCAACAAGATGGGAAGAGTATCTACACTAGGTAGAATTTTCTTACATCAACGGTTATCAATAATATCTGAAGATGAGTCCCTTCGAAGCTTTGTATGGATGAAAATGTCGTACACCTATCAATTGGAGTAGCCTCGAAACCAAGTTGATGCTTGGACCGAAAATGTTAGCTGAGATGGAATTTGAAGTAAGAAAGATCAAACAAAATTTGAAGGCAACTCAAGATCGGCAAAAATTATATGCAGATAAGAAAATGACTTATCGCAAATTTGTAATGGGCGATCATGTGTATGTAACGATTAAACCAAATAAGAGCACACTAAGGTGGGCCTCTTGTGCCAAGTTGGCTCCCTGGTTCTATGTAACTTTCCAGATATTGGAAAGGGTGGGACTTGTGGCATACCGATTGGCCTTACCCAGCCATATGCGGGTGCACAATGTGTTCCATGTATCCTTACTAAAGCGATATGTACATGACCTGAAGCATGTAATCCACTGGCAAATAATTCAGGTAGTTTAAGATTAAAAATCCTATCTTGAAATACTAAATTTTATGAGAAATTAAATCATAATTTTGCTGACTGCAGGTCATGCCAGACGGCGAATTTCTAGTCGAATCTCAGTGTATACTTGATCACAGAGAAATCATGCTCTGGAGGAAAGCCATCACCCAGGTTAAAGTGCAGTGGAAGCACTTCATCTCGGATGAGGCTACCTGGGAAGATGAAGGATTTGTTCGGGAGGCTTAATTAGAACTATTTGCTAAGCTGGAGTGAAACACTGAGGAAGATTTTTACTTCTAGGGGGGGAGTTGTGACAACTGGCTTAAGTGCCAACTAATTGTATGTTATTTTATTTTTAAGAAACTAAGACATTTATTTCCTTTGAGAAATATTACTTAATGAACAGGAATTGATTTTTTCTTTATTGAAAATAAAATTTAGTTATGGGAATGGTTCCATAAAAAATGAAAAAGATTGATGGTAAAAGTATTCCAAGAACTAAGAAGTGGTTGAACAGAAAATAGTTCAGACAGTTACCCTTTTCTCTGAGGATAAAGGTACTTACCAGTGATGAAAAGGGTTTATGTTTTGTGGCTAAGGAGAGGAATAGCAAGAGAGTGATGATTTCCTGAGTTGGTGGTGACCAGTGGAAACACTCAGTATTCCTGAAATTCCTTGAATAGGAGACTGGACTTGGAGTCCCGAGGTCTCTTCCGGAACCTTTGTCAACCTAATTAACTCAGGGGTGGAGCATGCAAGGAGATGAGGAAATAATTGCCTCTCTCATGGTAGGGAGGACATCACCACCAAATTCTGGGAAACAGATAAGTAAACAAGATTACTGGAAAATTAAGTTTAGGATATATTGTCTAGTTATTTTTATTTCTTGTTACAATTTATGTCCTTTATATATGAAATAAAAAATCCTCTACAGTGAATGATAGATAAGTGTTTTATCTGTGTATTCCTTAATGTAACCAGAGGAAAAAGATAAACCCCTGTAATATTTATAACAATGTATATAGATTATGGTTTTTTTAGTGTTTACAGAGAATCAGAAAATAACTAGAAATTCCTGCTAGCAGTAAGTTGAAAATAGGAAACTATTAACTCAGAGTCTTAGAGCTAAAAATCCAAACCCCGAGTTGGTCGTTAACTATACCTATGATATTCATGGACATAATGGTCCAGACATTTCATTTAAAATCAAAAGAAAAATAAACTCAGTGCCAATATTCAGAAAGGAATGAGAAACTAGCCGCAAACAGTAAATAATATGGCAAAGGTAAATATCAAAGTTTGCATGTGTGGTAATCCCCCAGAACTGAAAACCTCCAGAATAAGAGAATGTATTACAAATACAGAGAATAAACATGTCAAATAAATACATAAACCCAATAATATGCTAGCCTAATTCGACTGTAAACAAAGGCTACCAAAAATAATCTTGAAATTCATAGTATACATGTAAATATAAATCTGGAAAAATGTTCTTTTCCATTCCTGTAACTTACGAAAGAAACAAACCGACTCAAAGAGAATATTTGTAACAATAATTGCGAGACAACAATTACTCAAAACAGTGATACAAATGCATGAAGTATAGTAGCTTCTGGTATCTAGATTGAAGTATAAATTAAGTTATTGAAATTCCAGGGATAACCCCCTTATCACCAAATATGTTAATATAGAGTAAAAGTAGGAACAAAACTGTAGTTCAAGTCTGTATTACAAAATATCAAATTTAGACCTCAGAAGGGAAAAAGCCCAAACTTTCAACAGAATATAACATGGCGACATGTAGCCATAAAATTAAACCGGAACTCACGTTACTGTGAGAGCCTTTGAGGCTGGAGCAGAGTTCTCTACAATAGAGAACCTAACAAACCCTACAGAAAGAAAATAATACCTGAAGGGGGAAAGATAAAAGGTGTCAGAGAAGATCAAAAAATCGATCATTCTAGAAGAGTTTCCCTCAACACCGACAGAGGGCAGATAACTGCACAGAAAAAAATGGTAAGTAATTCATTTAACCGCATATCTTGATTATTATGCTAACAAAGCAACGCATCAGTGAAAAAGGGGAAACTAAAGACAGAGCTATTCTTTTAACTGTGTGTGGTGCTTCCACAAGTTTGAAGTTGAACTCTATGGACAAAGCCATGGAAGAGGTTCAAATTCCACAACCATAGAATGGAAAATAGAAGAAGTAGAAGGACACCAAACACCTATAAACACTTGCAGATTACCTGGTAACTTGATGAGGAAACTTGGCAGGGAAGCTAAAGATGCTTGTCTGCAAGAAAATGACCATTCATAGCAAAGTAGAAAAGAAAACGCCTTAGGGAAAATTCATAGGCTTGTATAGTGAACTATGCGTAGGCACATAGATATAAAGCAGACTTCTAGCCAGCGAAAATAAAACCATAGAGGAGCAAACCATGGATATCAAATAGCAGTTCCTTGCCAAAAATAAAAGGAAGAGACTGTGGATGATGGGAGTACATGTCTTCTATGGAGCGAAGAAAGGCCAGATGGAGCTGAGGATGAGTGCCATACAGATCCAAGGTGGAATTGCAGAGTAGCACAACGAAGGGCGGCTGTTACGCAGCAATTTGTCACCGTCCCTACAATCCCCATCCCGCACATTGGAGGGCTCATTCTGTGACCTGTGGGAAGAGTTAAGACTTGAAAATACTTTCATTGCATCCCTCTGAAGATGAGCTTTAATTGACCTAAAGACATCTCCCTCCAAAAAACCCTAAAAATAGCTCTTTTTCCATTGGCGAGGTTTCACAGTTCAGCCCTCGCGCCAAGTGGGAAAATCCTCCAAAGAGGGCACACCAATTGGCGCTCTGTCATAGAGCCGCACCCACGCCAACCATATTAAGAGATGTTTTTTAAAAATAAAAGGCGGAAGTTTCATCCTAACAAATTCCTGGGCTGATTTCTATCTTGAGTTGGGAGGTTTGGCTACAGATTTCCATAGAGAGGAAGTGGTTTGCCACCTCTCATGGAAGTTTCCTTGATGATAGGGCCAATCCCATAATTATAGGGACCCCAACTCCCCTTCCTCCTTCTATAAAATCTTTCCCATTTCCATTGCAAGCTAGTTCCAGAATCTCCAAGTTCCCAAGAGCTTTTACATCCTTAAGCTGCAAGAGCCTTCTTGATTCCCTTAAGGCCAAATCCAAGCAAGGAGACTATTGCCAAGTATCCGGAGAGAGAGGCTTGTCCCATCCCTGACAGGCTTTATCGAGACATGTTGTGCTGACGACCCGCTAAAGGAGAGTGCTGCGTCGAAGAATTGGTTGTATTCTTATTTTGACTCTTTAATGATAAGCGACTATCGGTTATGGTTCCACTCTTGTTCTTGATCATGTTCATGAGTTATGTCCTCTTCGACTGACATAGTACTGGATTTTATGCTTACGTTTGTGTTGTTTCTTGCATGTGCAGGTGTCCGATCATAGAGATCATGAGGATTGTGATCTGCTAGGGCAAAGGAACGGGAGCACGACCTCTTCTACAAACGACAGCGTTGGATTCCAGGTAAGCCTTCCTCGCAAATCGGTTTATTTACGATTATGAACCTGCACTGTAGCGTGTTTGATTGTTGCTAGACCCGATCTGGGCTAGTATGGATCGCCTCTGTCCGCAGAGGGGATTTACCTCCTCAACAATTTGGCGACTCCACTGGGGAATCAACTTGTTGTTTGATTTGTAAACTATAGACGGAGTCTGAAGCACATCCAGATAGCCTTCGAAATGCTTTTTCTCTACATTAGCGGAGTAGATCAACGCTGCTTCAGGCAATCTCCAGTTTGGTTTACAGACTGAACAACTTGGAGTTTTGTCTTCTCTTTCCGGTCAACTTCTTGGTCTTGCTTTCTTGGTCAGCTCTTTGGGCTGGTTTTTTCTGTTTGTTTGGCTTTGTTTTAGCCTTGTTTTCACTTGTCTATGTCTAAGATTGCTTGTTTGTCATTTTTCCATAGTAAACTCGGCTAGCGCGCTTTTTAGCGTAACAGTCGCGCCTATTGGCGCAGGTTGTCTGTGTATCACCCGCGCCATTGCCTTTTTGGCACTAATTTCAAGCTCACAGTCGTGCCAATCCTGTGAGCTATTAGGGTTTGCTGTGTTTCATGCTTTCTGAGACTGACTTGTGATTTTGATTGTGTTTTTTCGGCTGTTTGAGTGCACTGGAGCCTAGTTTGACTAGTTGGAACCTCCTTCCTTTGGTTGTTTGCTTATTTCTTTCGATTTTGCATACAAGCCCTAGGGCATCTAGGTGCCTTTGTGAGTCGAGCCTCCCTTGGGAGTTTTTGGTTTTCGTTCATTCAGTCGGCTTTGGGATTTCTTCCTTGCATTCGTTTGACAGTTGTCTATCATATTGTTGTGTTTTTGAGTGATTGATTTCGTTTTCATTCGAATTTCGCTTTGCTTCATTTTGGGCCTAGATCACACGGCTCATTGGTGTCTTTGGGACTTTTCTTGGTTTTGAGAGACTTTTGGTCGATTTGAGATCTGATTGTTTATGCCATTGAGTGAAATTTGCTTGTTTTCGCTCTCTTAATATCATTTCTCAAATTGCTTCTCATTTTTTTTCGGTTTGTTTAGTGCATCTAGCTATCAAACATTGAAAATTTTAAAAAAAAAATCTCTTTTGCTTTTGGTTGATTAGTGCAAATTGAAATATTTTTGATTTTACTAGTATTTAGTGAATTTAAATGAAAAGTTTTTTATTTCATTAGTTGCATTAGAGATATCACTGATTGTCTTCTAATCATTTTGTTTGTGTAAAAATCTCTCAACTCTTCTGTAGCTAGTTTTCATCGAACGAAATGATGTACTGTGGCATGTAGTTTTGCATTTAGGAGATTTTTGAGACAACACATTCGTTAGGGCCTGAAAACTAAAACGTAATTGAAGATCAACTTTAAAATTCACTCAATTTACACTAAGGCAGCATTGAAATCTAACGAAACACATTTAGAGGTCTAGGTTAGAGACGTGTTCCGGCGTCTTTAAACCTAATAGCTGACGTTCGCCTTTTGGCTTTAGACAGCACTAGTACGGACTTGTGCTCCCCGTACCATCGCGTATATAAAGGGAGACCCCTCTAGGTTTCAATCCTTTATCCATAGGAAGCCGAGTCTGCCGCCCTATACCCGTGATACACCGGACACAACATTCGGGGAGATTTCCTGCACGTACGGAAAGTCCTTGGTTGATTTCTTTTTCATTATTGAAACCAAGGTGTATATTGCAGTTCACGGTTATTTGGTACACCCTTTTGCCTAGTATTCCTGAGTAGTCATTTTGATCCTATCTGACTCCCTAAATTTGAAAGGATCACCAAGTGCTTGTCCTTTCACGCTTGTGTCAAATCTGAAAGAGATAGAGTCACCTTTTCGACCGTTTCTCGACTCTTAAAACATGAAACGGTGAAGTTTCTTATTTTTCAATGTGGTAAAAATTAATCACCCACGATTACACGCCCTGTTAGCTTCTTCTTGTTGACCGTTTGATCGTGTGTCTTGACTCTTTTTCAGCCCGTGTGTGTGTTTGATATTTTTCTCTTGTCGTGACTGCCACAATGGCGGAACCCTCGGTTTCGTCTACTGGTAGTCCTTACACAGAAGATTCATAAGAGGTGTCCCAATCCTCTGCTGAACCACAGCAGCCCATTTTTTCCGAGTTTCCTGACGGGGGACCAGTTCTTTCAGAGCAACCCTTTTGGGGACCAGTTGAGTTCGATTGGCCCTTTTCAGACCCTGTGTCTGAATTGAGATTAGGAGCTGATTTCCTTTCTCTTACATCGGGTTTGCCTTTTATAGCTTCTGTATTTCCTCCTAGTCCTCACTGTCTATTGCGAGATCTAGCGGCAGGCTCAACCATGAGTGATTCTGGTGAGGAAATCCCAACGTCTGGTGAAGACTACCAGCTCTTCCCATGAATATTATTTCCGGGAGACAACTCTGAATCAGTTGTTATGTCAACAGCCAGTCCCTCATTACCACCGGGGTATAGGTCCTTGGGTCAGATCATTTCCGCCGCAGCCTCTATGGGAGTGTCAACTCCTTCTCCGAGGCCAGCTGCTCCTTCACCAGGGGTGTCTCCTCAGATGCCCGTTACTTCTGTACCCGTTCGACCCACTGTTTGTGTGGTCGCCTCTACACCCATTTTCACGGCACCCTCCGCCAGGGCTATGCCGTCTCCTGAAGACATTTATTTAGCAACTGCTATACCGGAGAATATCTCTCCAGAGGAGTATCGGTTTTCCCTGCAACAGCCGAACCCCGAGGTTGGACCATCCTCCCAAGCTCCCAACCGCTCTTAATTTTCGCACTATGCACAGGATGGTACACCCGTGTACGCTTTTCCAGGTCAGTATGATGAGCACGGGGACATTTTGCGTCTACCTGCTCCTGAGGCTTACCTCCATGCCCAAGGTTTACCTTATAACCAGGCTTATAACCTGCAAGGGCAACCTTTCCAAGGCTAGCCTTTGAGCCAACCTAGCTATCCTTATGACCCATAGGGGCAGCCCGTGCAAGGCTATACTGCGGGCCAGCAAGGGCCATCGTACGGTCCGCAAGGACAGTATTACAGCCCTTCCGGTCAACCTGTCCAGCCTCAGCCGGGGTACCAACCGGGACCGGTCTATGGTCCTGGGGGGCAAATCCAGACTTCTCAACCAATGCAACCACAGTATCCTATTGTTTCTAACGTTGCATATCAGCCGGGACCATCCTATGGTTTTTCTCCAGGTCAAACCGGTTACCAGCAACCACCTGGCCCTATTCCTCCACCAGGCCAACCGGCCCATCCGATACAACCTGGTGTTCCGCCTCCAGGCCAACCGGCCCATCCGGTACAATCTGGGGCTCCTTCACAGCCAGGTCAACCTGTGCAACTGGCGCAGCTTGTCTATCCGGGTCAACCTGTTCATTCAGGGCAGCCCTCTTAGTCGGGTCAACTTGTTCACTCAGGGCAGCCCGCTCATTCCATTAACCCTGCCCAGCAGCCGATTCATTCGATGCCGTAGCCAAATCAACAGTTGCGCCCTAGTTATCAGGCTCCGCAGGGTTCCACTTATCAGCAGCCGACTCATCCTCAGGGCGGTTATTATCCTCATGGTCAATCTCAACCGAATTATAATCAGCCCCGAGGCTCTCAGTATTATCCTCCTCCACCCGGTTCTTCCTATACTCAGCAGCCAAATCCAAATGCTGCTTATACTGGGCCGACACATAATCAGGGTCCGTACTCTGGTTATCAAGCCCCACACACTGGTTACCAGCATCCAAATCAGTCTGGTTATACGACCTACACCCCCTACGGTCAGAATCCTACGGGACAGAACCCATGGGGGCAAGGATATTCACAACCATTGTGGATTATGGGTATCGGTCCTCATCCCGGGCTTGGCATGCCGGTCAATCCGCCAATGCCATTCCTAGCCACCTTGGAGTTTCCGGATGTTTCAAAATTGACCAATGATCCGATTTTACATAATCCATATTGGCCTCCGGTTCCTACCAAGATACCAGGTGATTGCCCCAAGTTTGAGGGAAAAGCTGGAGAGGACCCCCTGGCGCATGTGATGACGTATCATCTTTGGTGTTCATCTAACTCTTGGGTCGACGATTCGATTTATCTGCGCCTCTTCCAGCGCACTTTAACAGGAGCTGCTGCTAAGTGGTACATCGAGTTATCCCGTGGTATCTTCCAAGATTTCAATTCTTTAGCCATGGCTTTTCTCACGCACTTTCAGTTACCGATTCGTTATGAAGACGGGACGCACCTCCTGACTTCTCTGAAGCAGGATAAAGCCACTCACATTTCTGATCACATTCATGAGTGGCGGCGCCGTCATAGACTGATCAAGTTTCATATACCTGATCAGATACTGACTCACTGGTTCACCACCTCCTTCGTGAATAAAATTTCCCAAGATATTGCGATGGGAGCATGTGTGACGGAGGAACAAGCCATTGCGCGTGCCCAATATCTGGATCTTGTATATTCTCAGTCTGGCACACTGTATGATATCTTTCCTGATGCCCCACAGTCCGGAACCTCTAAAGCTCCACCTACCCTTGCAGTGGATGGTGTCATTGGTTCTGTATCTCAGAATTCGAAGAAATCTTCGAATGGGAAGCAGAAGTATAATTCTTCCAACAATACTCCTGCTAATCCCGCCCCATCAGATTCTGGCAAAACCGCGGAGGTGAATGCCGTTCAAGCCAATCCTACGGAGAAAGCCTCCAAAGGGAAAAAGAAGGGCAAGGGTAAATCCAAATCCGACGCCCCGAGGCCAGAATCCAAATCTCGTACTGAGGATGGTTCTCAACGTAAACCGAAGTACCCTTGCCTCATTTGTGAAGGAGACCATTATACTAAGGATTTTCCACGACGATCCGAAGTTAGTCAACTTCTCAAGGGCTCAATAGGGACTCCGGCAGTTCTTAAAGAGCCATTCCCGTCTCAGCAGACCCAGATGGTTGAACAACCGTCACCATCTGCACCATTTGGGTCCCAAGTTTTTAGGATGAACGGTGCTGCACCTATCTCTATCGCTACGCGTTCGAAGGATTACAACAAATCGCGGCAGGCTCCCGGGAAGGCAATTGCGGATGGACCACCTCCCCCACCTATCTCCGGTTCCTTGGAAATCGAGAAGCCTACTCCTGAACCTATTGTGAAGCCACCTTCTAAAGGTGTTCTTCGAAGATCATATTATAATCCGAATGCTCGTGTTGCTCAACACTACAGCATTGTTGAGAATTTGGCACAAGCACCTTCTGCTATGTCTGCACTAGAAGTTCTTCAAAGTTTTCCTTCGCAACGGAAGGCTTTATTGTCTACAATCGGTGGCATTGATCCCGCCGATTCGATTCTTCTCACCTTCGATTTAGAGAATTTCACCCCCCGACTTCCACATCAGATTGCTCTTGTTATTCAGGTCGGGATTAACGGTCTGAACATCCATAGGGCCGTTGTGTATGAAGGTGCTTCTACCTGCGTCATGTCATCTTCTTGCTGGAAGGCCATTGGCTCTCCAGCCCTTTCGTCCTCTCCCAATGCCCTCGAGGCATTTGATGGTCGGGAATCCAAAACCCTAGGTGTTCTCGAGAGTTTAGCGATCACTTTATAGGGGAAGACTGTCAACATGGAAGTAGAAGTAGTTGACGCCAGGCTCAACTACAATATACTTCTTGGCCGCAGTTGGATCCATGCCATGCTATGCGTGCCATCCACCGTCTTCCGACTTCTTAAGTTCCCTCACGAGGGCAAAATCGTCACGGTGGATCAGTTGTCCTTCTTCACCTCCACCTCCGAGAACAACGTACCATACGTGGATCAGATTCTGAATCCCCCTAACAGTGTAGGACCAGGTCTCTTCAAAGACCCCGTCCTCATGGGTATCTTTCTCGCACCACCACTGCACACCGCTCAAGTTAACATGATTTCCAGGTCCGATGACCCCTGGCTTATTCCTACGCCTGAGCAGGTGTTTGAGTTTGGAGAATCAATGCCCTTAACTCCAGTAGAGATCAGCTACTATGAAATTGTTGCCGCATCTGATCCTCCACCTCCTCAGCATGCTCCTTTGAGCATGGCTCTAGATGTTTACTCTCAATCCCCCTAGTTTGGTCAGGCCGATTCACCTGATCCTCTCAAAGAGACTTTTCCTTCCGATGAAGCCATCATTGAAACTATGTCTCTCGAGGAGCTGTCTTGGGGCGATGGACATCATCGCTCCTCTTTTATGCCTAGCTTGGGGGCAATGTCAGATTTTCTGGAGTGTTATGCATCTCAGGTTCCTACTCCTCCTCTCCAAACGCCCATCTTGATGCACGAGGTTTTTTCAGAGGGAAACCTGAGTAATATCACTCAAACCATCCTGATCAATATCTCCGTTAAACTGGGGATCGTTAAGAATATACACATGGGAGTGACTTGTTCTCCGGATGAGATTCAAGTCTATACTGATATTTTTAAAGAATTCAGAGATGTGTTTGCCTGGTCCTACGAGGAAATGTCGGGGATTGATCCTAGTATCGTTGTGCATGAGATTCCAACCTATCCTGGTGCGAAGCCCGTGCGCCAATGCTTATGCCCCATGCATCCTCAGAAAGCTGCTGCAATTAAGGCAGTAGTTGAAAAACTTCTAAATGCAGGCTTTATTTATCCTATCCCCCTCACAGAATGGGTTTCTAACATTTTCCCTGTTGATAAAAAGCAGGGTACTATTAGGGTCTGTGTTGATTACTGCGACATCAATCGCGCCTGTCCAAAAGATAACTATCCCACTCCGTTCATAGACCAGATTATCGACGAATGTGCCAGAAGTGAGATTTATTCCTTGATGGATGGTTTCTCAGGGTATAATCAGATCAATATTTCACCTGAGGATCAACACAAGAATACATTCATCTGTCCGTGGGGTACTTTCGTGTATAAAAAGCTCCCGTTCGGCTTGAAGAACGCTGGAGCCACTTTTCAGCGTGCGATGTCTTATGCTTTCCATGACATTCACCATATCGTTCAACCTTATCTTGACGACTTGCCAGCTCATTCAGCTAGGCGAGCGGATCACCCTGAACACCTCCGCCAGATTTTCCTTCGCTGTAGGCGCTACAATATTAGGCTTAATCCTCATAAGTGTGTCTTCGGCATGGATTCTGGCCGTCTTTTGGGATTCATAGTCTCCAAAGATGGAATTCGCCTTGACCCTTTAAAATTCGAGGCTATCATCAACCTCCCATCACCCTCCTCGTTATATCAGTTGCAGAGTCTGCAGGGAAAATTGAACTTCCTTCGACGCTTTATCTCGAACTACGCCGAGGTGGCCAAAGGATTCACGCGCCTATTAAAGCAGACTGTTCCCTTCCATTGGGAAGAAATTTCTCAGCAATCCTTTGAGAAGCTAAAGACGTTATTGGTTAATGCTCCTTTGCTTCGTCCTCCGGACTATCATCGTGATTTCACTTTGTATCTCGCCGCCGCATTTAGCACCATTTCTATGGTTCTGGTGCAGGATGATGATGATGGTAATGAACATGTTGTTTATTATCTATCGCGAAACCTTATCAATACCGAAATTTGTTATGCTCATGTTGAGAAGTTGGCGTTAGCCGCAGTACACGCTGTGTAGCGTTTTCGCCATTACATCCTGTTGTGCACGATCACGGTGGTTTCGAATTGCAACCCCATGACATATATTCTCTCTAGACAATTGCTGGGGGCGAAATACTACAAATGGATCGTTATCCTGCAGGAGTTTGACTTAGAGTTCACTACCGCTAAGTCAACGAAATCACTTGTTTTTGCGGATCTTATATGCTCACTCTCGACAGACTCCACTCCTTCACACTCTAAGGATCATATCCCGGACGAAACTCTTTTCCTCATCAATACTCGCGACCCTTGGTATGGCGACATAATCGTGTATCTTCAGACCTCCACATTTCGGTCTGAGTTGACTAAAGATGCCCGACATTGAATTCGGCATCAGTGTCAACCCTACCGTATCGTAGGAGATACCTTATACTGTGTTGGAGTAGATTCGGTGCTTCGTCGGTGCCTAACCTTGGAAGAGGCTGAAAGGGTTCTAAATGACTGCCAAAGTGGCGCCTGTGGTGGACATATGTCCGGATATGCTACTGCCCAGAAAATTCTGCGAGCAGGTTACTTCTGGCCGTCCATATTCAAAGATTGTATCATTGTAGTCCGTAAATGTCACGTGTGCCAGATATTTTAGCACAAGATGTGTGTGCCACCTCTCCCTTTGCATCCTGTTATTACCGTCAGCCCTTTTTCGAAATGGGGCGTGGATTTTATGACGTGTAACCCTCACTCGGCCGGGGGGCATGTGTATATCATTGTCGCTGTCGACTACTTCACCAAGTGGGCCGAAGCGATGCCTACACTAGCTGCCGACGGTAATACAGCTGCCCAATTCATATTCAACCATATCATTGCACGTTTCGGGGTCCTGCAAGCCATCGTTACTGACCACGGTACTCATTTCCGAGATTATATGATGGTCGAGCTGACTTCAAAGTTGGGCTTACGTCACGATAGCTCAACGCTGTATTACCCTCAGGCGAATGGCCAGGTTCAAGCATTGAACAAGGTTCTGGTCACTATGCTTCAACGAACAGTTGGTATCCACAAATCCAACTGTTCTCAGCTCTATGGGCATACCGGACATCTGCAAAGAGTGCAACTAGATTCACACCGTTTCAACTGGTGTATGGTCTGGAAGCAACTCTTCCGGTTGAATGCGAGATTCCTTCATTGAAATTATTTGTTGAACTTCTACCCGACACTTCTGCTGAGGAAGAGTGTCTTTTTTATCTGGAACAGTTAGATGAAACCCACGCACTTAGATGCTTTAGTCATTGAAGCAAAAAAGAAGCGGATCAAAGCTCACTTTGATCAATCCGTTTCTCTACGTTCCTTTATCGAAGGAGACCTCGTCCTCCTGTACGATCAAGCACATGACAAGCTTGGAGCCGGTAAGTTCCAACCTATGTGGCATGGGCCCTACATAGTAAAACGCGTTTTGAAGAACGGGGCTTATGAGCTTATAGATTATGAAGGAGTTCCGCTGGCGCAGCCCAGAAATGGGCTGTACCTCAAAAAATACTATGCTTGAATTGATTTTTGGTGTGGTGTGTCTACATAAGTGTGTGTTTTTCATTTGTGTGCATGTGTGGTGTGGTTTGCAATGTAAACATCTTTCTGCTGATCGGGTCTTCCTGATTGTGCAGATGTCCATTCATCTATTTGTTGGTTTCGCGGATGGTGCCTCCCGCAGTACCAGGAATCTGTCTTCAGCAGCCTGGGTAATCTATGATCCTGCTGGTGAGTTGGTCAACCTGCAAGGTGTGTGTCTAGGACGTACTACAAATAACATCGCGAAATATAGTGCTGTATTAGAATTATTAACCGAGGTTGTAAACCTTGGTATCCGTGAATTACTTGTGTATCTAGACTCGCAACTTGTAGTATTACAACTGAACAGTCATTATTCGGTCAGAAACCCATCCATTTTACGTTTGTATCTGCGTATTCGTTTACTGGAAAGAAATTTTGACTATATTACATATCAACATATTCCCAGGCGTATGAATGCGTTAACTGATGCAGTAGCTAATTTGGTTTTAGATAGACATTTGCGCAATTTGTAAAACAACATCACATGTAAAAGGGAAATCCATCCAGAAATAGATATGTATATATATATCGAAATGTTTGCATAGTGTGCATCAAATTGAATCAAAAAATATATATGTTCGTCTTAATACATCCGGAGACGACATGTCTCTCAAAAAATATGCATGATAAAAGTCCTAGGAGTCTAATCCGCATGGTGCTCATGATAACAAGTGACTGCACGCACTAAGCGTCTCAGAATTCGGTGGAGGCGACTAGGCACTCCCACCGTGTGTCTCTGGTATGCCATCGGTACATCCGCTAGTTGGGCATATTCTGGGATCCCTCGGGCGATGCCCTCGAGATTCTGGATTAACTCCCCCCCCTCTGCACCCTCTTCCTGAGGATCAGGTGCGGGAAGAGTCCTCCGTGCAATAGGAGACATACCGGCTAGTCTCTTTGGACCCACGTCTGCATACATATAAAGTGTGTCAGGAAGAAAATTTATTAACAAAAAAATCATAAAACATAAAAATCAAAAAGAGAAGGGGTCATACCCAACTCCTCGTCCCAATCATCTCCCTCCGGCAGTGGGAGATCTGGATCACCAGTGAAATCGGTACCGGCATATGGCCAGTCTTCCACTACGATCAACTGACGCCACAAGCACCCAAAAAACTCTGGCCTCTAGGACATCTGTTGGCCCCCTCCAGCTCTAGGCATCAGTGCTGCCTAGCGAGCCATTCTTGGCTCTCGTGGAATCGGCTCAGCTACTATGGCCCCTTGGCCCTAGAAGATTGGTAATTGTTCCAGAATGAACGATACCATGATAGAACCGTATCCAAATTGTTTCATCTTGGCTTGTTTGCATTTGGTCAGTTGCCTCTTTATGTTTATCATCACTGCTGTGGCCCAGTCAAACAATAGGGGAGTCATGCACTCTGAGGCTAACAAAAGTTGGGCCTTTGTGGCCTCGTGCGGTGCCTGCGACCCCGCAGCCCGCGTGATGGTATGCAGCACCACTCTCAGTGCCAAATCAGGAATAGTATGGATTTCCACCTTTCCACTTCCGGATCCCAGTTGTGCCCCTCGGCACACTCGTGCCATCACTTGCTCCATTTTCTCACCAGACGGTCTGCTCCCTGTCAATATGGGCACCGGACCTCTACGCTATAATCCGGTTATGAAGTACAATTCAACAACCTCCAGTTCTAACACTTGATCCCGCAGCTTGAATACTTGTTCATCTGCGTCCCACATATTGATCAAGTACTGTAGAAGCTCAGGTTGAGCACATAAACAAGGTGTTAGGAAGAATTTTTTTAGCCCACAGATCCTGAGGGCATTCATGCAAGTTTCATTTTCCATGGCTTGTTCATCCTCTTCACCGTGCTCCCTCTCTTTCCACTCAATCACCATTCTGCTCGGTTTCCTGCATCAACATGGTCAAAAACCCTTAATTAGATCTCTGATGAGCTTCAAAATTCATCCAAATTGATTAAAATCTTGAATTTTTAGGCAAAAATTGAGGTTCTGCCGCTAGCGCGAGCCCTTTGCATATAAAAGCCCATTGGCGCGGGTCTGTGCCCGATACCCGTGCCAATGAGCGGAGCCCTAAAAATTTAAAATTTTCCACAGAAATTTAATGCATGATGGAAAATTATTAAAAAACGGATTGAAATGGAGTACAAAGAAGCGCCTCTTACCTGGAACTGACGGAACTCTGAATGGTAGCCCGGATCGGTCGTAATCACTGTTAGAAGTTTGCACACCAAAATGGGCCACTGCTGCTCTTCGGTGGGGTAAATAGTAAAAAGTAATTCTATTTTTACCATTTGACATATTTATAAATTTTTAAACTCAAAGTAGGTTTTGAGAGTTATTTTTTCTGAATATTTTAATATATTTGTGTCGAAAATGGGTTTTACACTTGCCTTTTTATGCAGAAACAGGTCTTTTACGCAACTTAGACGGTGAAACGAGTTATATTTTATACTTTTTCGGACTCGGTAAATACACGAAAAAGTCACTCTGGAGTCATCTTTCAGCTCTTTTCTAACTCTCTAAACATGAAAAGATTGTCGAGGCCCTTGTCATTTCGATCTCGCTAAAGTGGACACGAATCAACATCGACCCAGTATACGTTTACCCCTTTTTCGGGCTGGGATGGATTATTTACGAAAAAGGAATACCCTAGCCTATCGCGACTAGGAGGTTTTCTCGAATATTGTTTTCTACCTTTTCAGGTCCGAGGAAATATCTACGAAAAGGGACCGCTGGAGTTTACTTTTCTGTTGTCTTTTCAAACTCTCTAGATATGAAAAGACGCCGAGTTCTTCCTTTGTCAGACTCATTAAACCCTGATGACATTGGATTCAGTCGAAATGACGTTACTCGAGTCACAACTTCATAGGGCTCATTAAATGTACTAGGATGGATTCGCCCGAAGGGAGGACTTATATTACAAGAATATGCTATCCCCTTCAAGCTTGTTATCAAAAATAATTGGGGTACTCACCAGAAATGGTGGGGGAAAATGGAACCAGTATCATTGTCGTGTCGGTAGTATGTCGCTCTTGAACATGGCACTTGTCTGCATTCGTGTCGGGTTGGGGACATCTCATCTCGTTTTTCACTTTGCCTCCGTGGGTTTGGATAATCCCTTTTGACCTCTCTTCTGCTCATTGCCTCGTCACCATGACCTCTGATCCGTCGATGTCAAATACTGCCAAGTCCACTGTCGTGCCGTTTACATGTTCAAGAGAAGTTGACCTCTGCAAGTATCAACCTTCCTCTGATCTCATATGATCCTGATTCACAAAAACATCATGTTCCTCTATCTCGTGTCGATGATGTGGGAAACATTATGGCCCACCTTCGATCAAGGTTGCTTCCTGTCGACTTCAGCTCATTATCCAGGAAGCTGATCTAGAGACTCCCTTATGGTACCTTGGAGCCTGCATGCCTCAATGGCAGGTTCGTCGCATTCGACGTGAGGTTTTCATTATTGGCCTCCGATCGAGTGATTCTACGAGTGTTCGACGCCAGCTCATTGATTCACATGCCGTAGATTGTACCTATAGTACCTTGAGGGCCATTGTCATTATTGGTGGATCCTCTCGCGTCTGTTAACATCTTTCATCATTGGCTGGTAATCAGGCGATGTTCTTGCATGTTCGACTCCAGCTCACATATTCACATGCTTGAACTTGTACTTTGTTCGGGTCGAGATGGAGCGCAAGACCCTGGATTGTGTCTGTTGTAATACAGGCTGCGATATTGTGGATTATTATGATTATTTACATGACTCACTGATTGGATGGCTGCGACCATACCTGAGTCTATTTATCGATCTTCACTGGATGGCTGCGTCCATGCCTTAGATCTGGATTATTGTACACTCTGTTATGGATGGCTACACCCATACCATGCATATATATATCATGTATCTGAGACATCAGTTGTACTTCACTCCGCAGGTTTTCCGATGGTGGTGTTTTCAGTCGGCATGTTCTCGTAAAGCATTTCACCCCTCTCTCTCTCTCTCGAGCCTCATGCTTTAGGGGGCATCTGTTACGCAACAATTTGTCACTGTCCCTACAATCCCCATCCCGCACATTGGAGGGCTCATTCCGTGACCTATGGGAAGATTTAAGACTTGAAAATACTTTCATTGCATCCCTCTGAAGATGAGCTTTAATTGCCCTGAAGACATCTCCCTCCAAAAAACCCCAAAAATAGCTCTTTTTCCATTGGCGCGGCTTCAAAGTTCAGCCCTCACGCAAAGGGGGAAAATCCTCCAAAGAGGGAGCGCCAATTGGCGCTCTGTCATAGAGCCGCACCCGCACCAACCATATTAAGAGATGTTTCTTAAAAATAAAAGGCAGAAGTTTCATCCTAACAAATTCCTAGGCTGATTTCTATCTTGAGTTGGGAGGTTTGGCTACGAATTTCTATAGAGAGGAAGTGGTTTTCCACCTCTCATGGAAGCTTCCTTGATGATAGGGCCAATCCCATAATTATAGGGATCCCAACTCCCCTTCCTCCTTCTATAAAAGCTTGCCCATTTCCATTGCAAGCTAGTTCCAGAATCTCCAAGTTCCCAAGAGCTTTTACATCCTTAAGTTGCAAGAGCCTTCTTGATTCCCTTAAGGCCAAATCCAAGCAAGGAAACTATTGCCAAGTATCCGGAGAGAGAGGCTTGTCCCATCCCTAACAGGCTTTATCGAGACATGTTGTGCTGACGACCCGCTAAAGGAGAGTGTTGCGTCGAAGCATTGGTTGTATTCTTCTTTTGAATCTTTAATGATAAGCGACTATCGGTTATGGTTCCACCCTTGTTCTTGATCATGTTCATGAGTTATGTCCTCTTCGACTGACATATAGTTGTATTTACTGGATTTTATGCTTGCGTTTGTGTTTTTTCTTGCATGTGCAGGTGTCCGATCACGGAGATTGTGAGGATTGTGATCTGCCAGGGCAAAGGAATGGGAGCACCACCTCTTCTACAAACGACAGCATTGGATTCCAGGTAAGCCTTCCTCGCAAGTCAGTTTATTTACGATTAGGAACCTGCACTGTAGTGTGTTTGATTGTTGCTAGACCCGATCTGGGCTAGTAGGGATCGCCTCTGTCCGCAGAGGGGATTTACCTCCTCAACAGCGGCAAACGAATGAAGAAAAAAGGTTAGGGTTTAGGGTAGACTATACCCTAAATGGATACTCGAACAAAGGTCCATCGTTGATCTCAAAGCCTTGTGATCGGACGGCTCGAGGTCATCACAGCTATCGATTAGAGTAATGACATGTATAAGATATTTATTCCAAGAGATAAATACCCAAATCTCCTTCGAAAAACAATGGGCTATGAAATAATTGCAATCTAGTTTAATATAATATCACCAATCAATGTAATGTCATTGTCACAAATATGCTAAAGATATTATGTACCGAATGAGCTAAATGAATCACCAGCTGAATCGTATGCCAATTTTCATACATAATTATATATATTGACAAGTCGCCACCTCGAGACTTACAGCCCTTTACCCGAACATATGTTACCAAAAAGTGTAATATTAAAGGTATGAGCACGTAAGAGTAAGGAAAAAAATATTTTCAATGATGACATTAAGGTAAATGTATGGATAATGTAAATGTATTTGCAATGATAATATTAAGGGAAATGTTGGGTATTGTAAATGTTGATCTATGTTACAAAATATATATATATATATATATATATATATATATATATATATAAGTAGTAATTATTATTGCTTATTGATAATTGTTAATTATAATAATTAATTGATTAAAAATAATAAATTTATTATTATTACATTTTATAAAAACATATAAATATGGTTTCTTTTATAATTCCTATTATTTACGGTTAATAGTAAATATTGTGGTGTGAGAAAGATCTAGCAGCTAAAAGAAAATTAAGGTATTATAAGGAGGTCATCAACCCCACCTTAGAATATCAAAAGTATCTCTCTGTTTAACTAGCTCAAAGAAGAAAATTAATATAGCCAAGATTAGAACAAACTCTCATGATCTCCATAGTGAAACAGGTCGTTGGACAGTTCGTAAAACACTATGGATGGAAAGGATCTGCCATCTCTGTGAGAATATGAACATCGAGGATGAAAATCACTTCCTCTTAGGGTGCCCCGCGTACAACCACATTAGAGCTCAATTTCATAATCTTTGTTGCAATACTGACCTTCCTAGCCTTTTAAGATGTCAAAATTATAATGAGCTCGGGAGGCTTCTCTCCAAGCTTTTTGAGCATAGGAATAAAATCTTAAATCAAATTAAATAACTCTTTTCTTTAGGTCTGATAGAACAAATATTGGTCTTAGTGGATTTTAACCATCATCATCATCATCATCAATTATTATTAAATATTAATTTAAAAAATAATTAATAATACTAATTAATAAGAAATAATTATTTCTTATAATAATTGATAAATAAAAATAAATAAATTAATTGTCATTATTATTATTTAATTATTTGGTAATAATAATTATTAATATTTAATTTAATAAATTAAAGAATTATTTTGAATTAATTAAATTATTATTATCACATAATTAATAATAATAATAACAATTAATTATAATAATAATAGTCATAGTAATAATTTAATTATAATAATAAATAATTATAACCTCACTCGGTGTAGCTTAATTGGTTATTGCCTTGTTATAAAGTCAAATGTAAATTAAGAGTTTCAAAGTTCAAATCCCCGCAAGTTAGACCAACAAAAAAAATTTATTATTTATAATGATTAATTAATCATATTAAATAATTACAATAATTCATTAACTATAATCATTAACTAATTAATTAACAATAAATAATTTATCATTATTATTATTATTATTATTATTATTATTATTGACATAAATATGGTTTTTTTTAATTTCGATACTTTACTATTAACATTAATAATAATAAATAGGCACATATCAACCACATTTATTATTAATAATAAATACTAATTCAATATTAATAATTATTATTTGTTAGCCATTATTAATAAGTAATAATTATTATTAATTTTAAATAAACAATTATTAGTTATTATTATTAATTAATTAATATGTATTTATAATTATAATTATAATTATAAACCTGAGGGATTAACTAACCCAAGGAATTTATATTATAAATCCAATGTATTATAAATTGAAGGGACCTATATTAAACCTTAGCATTATTATTATAAATCCTATAAATAATATATACCCTATGAATATGAACCCAAGGGATTGATATTATAAACCCAAGGCAGTAACAAACTCAATGGATTAATACTAAAAACCCAAGGGAATAAAATTATAAAATAGAGGCACTAATAAACCCAACGGATTAATACTAAAAATCCAAGGGAATAATATTAAACCCAAGGGATTAATATTGTAAACCTAAGGTATACAAACCCCGTGATAAATATCATAAACCCTAAAATAAATATGGTTGACCATTGTTGATTTTCATATTGAGACAATATTTGTCATAATGTGACGTTGTATGATAGTTGACCATGGATGACTATGATTTACCATGGCTAACCATGGTAGATTTTCATATTGAGACAATATTTGTCACAATACGATGTTGGACCATAGTTGACCATGGTTGATGTTCATATGGAGACAATATTTGTCACAATGTGACGTTAGACCATGGTTGTCCATGGTTGACCACGATTGACCATGGTTGACAATGATTGATTTTCAGATTAAGAAAATAATTGTTATAATGCGACATTGGACCATGGTTGACCATGATTGAACATGGCCGACCATGATTGTTTTTCAAATTGGGACAACCTTTGTCATAATGTCATGTTGGTCCATCGTTGACCATGGTTGACAATGGTTGAACATGGTTGATTTTCATATTGAGACAATATTTGTCACAATGTGATGTTGAACCATGGTTGAACATGGTTGACCATGATTATAAACCATTGGAATTGATGTTATAAACCTAGGGGATTATTACTAAAAACTAAAGGGATTATAAACACAAGGGATTAATATTATAAACCGAAGGTATATAAGCCCTAAGATAAATATGATAAACCCTAAAATGAACATGGATGACCATGGTTGACCATGGTTGATTTTCATATTGACACAATATTTATCACAATGTGATGTTGGACCATGGTTGGTTTTCATATTGGCACAATCTTTATCACAATGAAACATTAAACCATGGTTGATTTTCATATTGAGACAATATTTGTCACAATGTGAGGTTGGACCATTGTTGACAATGGTTGACCATGGATGACCATGGTTGTCACAATGTGACATTGGACTAAGAGACAACCTTTGTCACAATGTGATGATTCTTATTCACCTTGGTTGACGATGGTTGATTTTCATATTGAGACAATGTTTGTCACAATGCATAATTGGACCATCGTTGACCATGACTGACCATGGTTGATTTTCATAATAAGACAAATTTTTTTCGCAATGTGATGTTTGACCATTATTGACCATGGTTAACCATGATTGACCATAATTGACCATGGTCAACCATGTCTTCCCATTGTCTACCATGATTGACCATGGTTGACAATGATTTCTTTTATTATTGAGAAAATCCTACAAATCTCTAAGATAAATATTATAAGCCAAGGTATATAAACCATATGATAAATATTATAAGCCAAGGTATATAAACCATATGATAAATATTATAAGAAAACATTCTCACAATGCGACGTTGGACAATGTTTGACCATGGTTGATTTTCATATTGAGACAATCTCTGTCACAATGCGACGTTAGACCATGGTTGACCATGGATGACCATGGTTGTTGCAATGTGATGTTGGACCAAGAGACAAACTTTGTCACAATGCGATATTTAACCATGGTTGACCATGGTATATTTTCATATTGGGACAATTTTTGTCACAGTGCGAGATTGGACCATGTTTGACTTCGATTGATTTTCATGTTAAGAAAATCTTATGATAAAGCTTAAGATAAATATTATAAAATAAGGAATATAAACCCTAATATTAATATTGTAAACCTTATGAATAACATTAGATCCTAAGAATATGAACCCTTATATTGATAAACCCAAGGGATTGATATTATAAACCCAAGGGATTAATTCTAAAACCCCGAGGTATTATAAACAAAAGAGAATAATATTAAACCAAAGAAATTAATACTATAAACCCAATGTATATAAACCTTAAGATAAATAAACTCAAGAGAATAATAAACCTAAGGGATTAATATTAAAAGCTCTAGATATTATAAACCCAAGGAATATAAACCCTAAGATAAATATTATAAACCCTAAAATCAACATGGTTGACCATGGTGAGAACGAATGATTTTCAAATTGAAAAAATCTTCACCAAAATGCGATGTTGGACTATGGTTGACCATGATTTATTTTCATATTCAGACAACATTTCTCACAAGTCTACGTTGGACAATGGTTGACCACTATTGATTTTCATATTGATACAATATTTCTCACAATGTGACATTGGACCATGGTTGACCATGGTCTACCATGAGTATAAACTCAGGGGATTTATATTAAACCTTATTATTGATATTATAAACCTTATAAATAATATTATACCCTTCAAATATCATCCCTTAGATTAATATTAAAATTAATCATGGTGGACCATGGCCAACCATGGTCCAACATCGCATTGTGACAAATATTGTCTCAATATGAAAATCAACCATGGTTAACCATAATCATTTTAGATTGTACAATATGTATCTTATGGTTTTATAATATCCCCAAATTAGCACTCAACTAATTGGGATATTAACTTTTATTAATTTTGGAAAATCCTAATGTTGGCTAAAAATAAAATGGGTAGGGGACCCACAATTAATAATTAGGCCAAATAAATTACTTTTCTACAGTCCCTAATGGGAAATTTCATCTCTAGTGGTGCAGTCGAGTTGGCCTTAGGTGTCAGCGTAGAAGAGGCACGAAAAGGACAGCGCGGGCTTGGCTAGAGGAAGGCAGCACGTCATTGGCCAAGGAGAGGAGCACATGCCAAGGTGGGACCCAAGGAATACAATGGGCCTCAATGGATAAAAGGAAGAAGGCAAGGCTCATTTGGGGATTCATTCATTCATTTTATTCTCTTGGTCATTTTGACTGAAGCACGCTTGAGATAGAGAGCCAAGTCTACAGTGATGTTTAGCACATGAGATCTTCAAGCGGATATCTCAAACTCTACCTCGGGGGACTTTGAGTGCCCGCTCAGGATAGGAGTTCTACATTTTGGTGAGGGAATTACATAGTAGCAGCAACAAGAAGAGCGTAGCCCCTTCAAGACTATGTAGAGGTAGATTAGACTGCATAGTGATTGTGCAATTCGGTTCGGTGTGGGTGTCAAGAGTGTGGAGAGCAACAGAGTTTTAGCAGGAGATTTGGAGGAGAGGTTAGCCACCTCCTAATAGGTATTTTGGTAGCTCTCGAGAGGAATTTTCTAGCAGATTCATCCAAAGATTTGATTTACCCAACATCACAATGAGGCAAGCCTAAGAGGGCCAAATTCCAAAGTTAAGCTTTGGGCAAACCCTTTCTCGATTTTTCTAGGTTTATTGAGGAGAAGCCAAGATTAATTCGACATAATATTTTGGGCAAGTGTGAGGCTTCAAATAGAGATCCTAACATATCCAACAGCTAGAGGAGCTAGAGGAAATTGGGCCAGAATTCCAGGTTCAACATCTGGCGAGTTCCTTCGCGGGTTTTTGTGGATTTGGTGAGTAGAAACCGGGGTTAAAAGCCTGAAATGTTCTGAGAAAAGGAATTTTCTGGGCCAAAGTCAGGTAGCAGCAACATTTCTAGGTTAGGTTGCGCAGCGACTGAGCCATGCAAAGTCACTTTCAGCCAGAGTTTTTGCTTGGGTTTGAGTTGTTATTCAAGCTTGCCTTGAGCAGGCCTAGGTGAAAACTTTCCATCACCTCTATTGTACTCTTTTCCAATATATTAATAAAATGGCTCAGCAGTGATTTTGGCTCTAGCTTGTGTGTTTTAATGGTGTTTTCACTTTTGTTGTAGTTACTTGTCTATTTTTACTTTTATTACTGTTAATCCCCATTTTGGATACTACAGTGGTATCAAAGCTTCGTTCTTAGCTCAACCATGGGGATATTTGTCTATGAACAATGAGGGTAGGCAGAACCTTACCCACCAAAGGTAGTAGAGGTGGAAAATATGGGGGAGTCAAGGAGCAAAGGAGAAGCAACATTTGGTAGCATATTTAAGGCACTCTATGATTTAGCCAAAGGACATAAGGGAATTTTGGAAAGACTCAAGCAACATAATAGGAATGAGAGCATCCATCATGAATCCCTAGTTGGGGATACTTTAGGGGTTTCACAACAATGTGACCACCCTTTACCAGCCACTTACCCGCTAGCCTTCAGTAGGCCAACCAGGACCACGTTGCCTACATTTTTACCTTCAATCCTGAGTGAGAAAGGTAGGCGACATGATCATATACCCATGGGAGATTATTTCCAAGAATGGCAGTCCATGGGGGAAAACTTCAGAGCAAATTTTTCCTTAAGAGATTACTTCCATCTCATGCAGGATGAAAAAGGAAGGAATGGTGGGGATTCTAGCACACAGAGATTAGAGTTGTAGTGTACCATTAGGAGGATAAATTTCCCCAAGTATGATGGATCCACCGATTTCACAGCTTGGGATCAAGTGGGAAAGTTGGATACCTTTTTCTAGCTTAACCGAGTAACAAAGGGGGAAAACATCGGAATGGCTACCTTGCACTTAGAGGATGAGGGCACACAAGACCATGGGGAGCATGTGGATACACCCAGTATGATGCAGGGGTCACTTGTCTTGGAAACTTACTTCACCATGTCGATTTACATATTAATAGAGAGAGTAGAGCCTACCCCAGTAGTTCCATCCATTGAGGTGATGACCGGGGTACTGTCTTTTTCTTCGAGTGGTAGCAGCACACGAAATATGGGTGAGGTACCAAGAGATGTATCCAAATTTGATGTGGTGCTAGGATATATAGATATATTAGATGATGGTTACACACAGCAGTGTCATTAACTTCAGGGTGCCCTTCTAACTTTGAAAGGAAAGGCCACATTAGTACGAGAGGATATCTTTTTGCAGAACAGGGAGCTAGAGGGAATGAGAGTGATTTGTGCTAAGTCAACATCCTAGTTGGCCCACATTGGGGAACGGTTGGATTCCCTAATGGTACAACTAGAGGGCACATTGGAGTATTAGAGCATCCCCCTTTCAGGAAAACATAGACAGGGCTAGCAGCACTTTTGGGTCACCTCTTCCCCTTGGAGAGAGAGAGAGGCGAAGCCACCTAGTCAGATCTCATATGTTGACCTGGGTAGAAGGATGATACGATCAAAGTTGCACAGGGTGTAGCATCCACATGTTAGGGCTAGGTGGCAAGATATTTTGAGTTGGTACCCAGTGGAGTGGGTTATGGATATGGTGGTGGACCTGGGTGTATTTCATCATCAGTATGTAGCCGCTGGGAATACAGGAACCCCAAACTGCCATTGGGATCTGGGTGGGACTACCTATCGTTTCTGAGGCAGATCTATTGACTATGTCTTGGAGGGTACAATTGGCCTAGGATTTGAGCGTGCACATTCGCTAGGGGAGTTTCTGTCAGCTCCAGTGGCCAACCAATTTATGGGAACACTCCTTATTTTTTCTTGGTATGGCATTTTTACACGGGGTCACGGGGTGATAAAAATACTTTGGCAAGAGATTGTCAAAGGAGGTGGCATTGGAAGGCCACCAGGTGGTGCCTTGTATGGAGCCAACGATTTTTCACCTTTGTGTGGGGTTAAAAGGTCGTAGCGGAGCAGAGAAATGGTGGCATCACTACTAACACATAGGGATATTCACTTCTTAGACCCATCAAGGAGGGTTTGGAGTGATGATCCATTCATCAGTGGGTGTGGTGATGCGGTGGTGGAGGTGATGATACTGATTGGGGGTGGCCTGACATGTAGAGACACAACTCTAGGTCATCACATCCAATGATGTGTGGGAGCATATAACATTGAGCAGTGGACTACTGGTGGACATGAAGGTGCATGGTGGTGTACCATAGTGTGTTGGACTGAATTGTGGAGCAGGAGTATCTTACATCACATTGAGTACACACATGGAGTGACTGGTGCCTTGACACAAACAAGGCATGGGATGGTACAGGGTGGTACAGTAGTAGTAGGGGGTATCTAGTGGTGCAAAGGGGTATGTCACAATGTGTAGTTGCATATCAAGGAGTACATGGATGATCGGTCATATACATGGGTGTATAATGTTGCACAAGAGGTTTTTAGAGTATTCACTATAAGGAGACTCATGGACTGAAACACTAGGAATACCTTTGGGGGTAGTTCACCCAGGATCGATGGGGATATAGATGAGCAATACTTGATGATATCCATGGGGACTGGCATGCCTGATGCTATTCTACATCACTCATGGGCTCAATCGATTTTTTTTTGTCCTTTGGCACCATGGGCATGAGCAGCGAGGTGTGCGAGGCTCACCCAAGATATTTGGATGACACTCAACAAATTAGGGAGAGACTTCTTAGAAGTGGCATTGGGTCGGTGCACTAGTTTATAACCACAGGTTTTGGGATGAGATGATCATATGCAGGGGTGGCATATCAATCATCATTGAGCCTATGCCTCGAGAGCAGGTCACGAGGGAGACATGTCTCACTCTTTCATCAGGATAGGTCCAGACCGTGCATGAGCATAGGATACTGGGTATAGCCTAGGTAGCCTCCAAGTATGTGTCTAGGTGCCAAAAATTATATTGGTACATGATCAAGGGAGTGGATGGCAGACCCAGTGGAGATGATTGCCAGGAATAGGAGGGATCCACATACCTTGAGTCGAGTGCGAGTATTAGATATCCATCTATTGGTTGCATTCAGGGGGTATCTATTTTTCACATGTGAATTCCAGATGTCATCATTGCTACACAATGGGAGGAATAGGGCAGATTAGCATGCATCAAGTTAGCCCATGATATATGGACCCTCTATATTGGTCACATGCAAGGACTAGAGATGAGGCACAGAGGAATTCTTGCATTTTTCAGAGCTATGGTGTAGCAGGTATGACTATGGGATGCATAGACTCGCTTGATTGATAGACCATGTTATCTCTTGATGTTCAGAATCAGGACTGAGAGTGATCTAGTTCACTATTGGGTTTGCACATGGGGGTACACAGAGGCCTTCATCAGATGGCGAGGCAGAATTTCTCTGTTGTTGCATAGATTTAGAGTTGCATTTAGAGGGGTAGATATTGGCATCATGGTGATGCATGTGCCTGATGAACTTGTCTCTCACATATCTCCTACCACTAAGCCTTAGGAGAGGAGGATACAGTCTGTGCACAATGAGGATTATCTCATGATGAGATTAGCACAACATCAACATGGTGATACCTCTCTGAGATTAGCAGGGGACCCAAGCATTACATCTCTACACAACTCGATAACCTTTAGGGGTGAGCTATATATTATATGGGGAGATCATGTAGATATTTCATTAGGCTTTAATGAGTCACTAATGGAGTGGGGGACTTCATTAGCATGGAAAGATAGTGAGTGGAGCAGGTGGAGCTTCATGGTGGACATGATCTCTTGGGATCCTGGCATTGAGGGATCCCTTCATATCAGGGTGATGCAGAGGAAAAGGATGATTCAGTGGCGTATTTGGGACCGAGGAAAAGTTTTGTAGTGACAGTGGGGAGTTTCAGCTAGAGAGGAGGCTTGTTCAAGAATTGCTGAAGGACAAGAAATTTTTGGCAGGGAGGACTGTAACATCCCCAAATTAGCAGTCAGTTAATTGGGATATTAAATTTTACTAATTTTGGAAAATCCTAATATTGGGCAAAAACAAAATGGGTTGGGGACCCACAATTAATAATTAGGCCAAGTAAATTCTTTCCCTAAATTCCGTGATATAAAATTGTGGCTCTAGTGGTGGGGTCAAGTTAGCCTTAGGTGGCAACTTTGAAGAGGCATGAAAAGGACAACGTGGGATTGGCTGGAGGAAGGAAACACGTCATTGGCCAAGGAGAGGCAGTGCAGACCAAGGTGGGACCCAAGGAATATGTTGGATCTCAATGGATAAAAGGAAGAAGGTAAGGACCATTTGGGGATTCATTCATTCATCTTATTTATCTTGGTCATTTTAATTGAATCACGCTTGAGCTGCAGAACCAAGTTTGCAGTGTTGTTTAGCACACGAGATCTTCAAGCGGATATCTCAACCTCTACCTCGAGGGACTTCGAGTTCCTTCTCAGGAGAGGAGTTTTAAATTTTGGTGAGGGAATTACATATCAGTAGTAATAGGAAGAGCATAGCCCCTTCAAGACTGCCCAGAGATAGAATAGATTGCACAGTGATTGAGCAGTTCAGTTTGGTGTGGGTGTCGGGAGTGTGGAGAGCAGTAGAGTTTTAGGAGGAGATTTGGAGGGGAGGTTAGCCACCTCCTACCAGGGATTTTGGTAGCTCTCTGGAGGGATTTTAAGCAGATTCATCGAGAGGTTCGATTTACCCAACAACATAGTGAGCCAAGCCCCAGAGGGCCAAATTCCAACGTCAAGATTTGGGTGAACCCTTTCTATGTTTTTCTGGTTTTATGAAAGAGAAACCAATATTAATTCGACAAAAAATTTTGGGCATATTTGAGGCTTCAAACAGAGATCTTAACATAGCCAGTAGCTAGAGGAGCTAGAGGAAATTGGGCCAAAATTTTGGCTTCAAAATCTGGCAAATTCCTTTGCATGTTTTTGTGGGTTTTGTGAGTAAAGTCTGGGGTTAAAAGCCTAAAATTTTCTGAGTAGAGGAAGCAACCCAAATAGCAGTATAATGTCATCTTGCAGAAACATCTCTCGACTAGGGAGCATAGAGACTAAGCCACGTAGAGGCACTTTCAGCCAGATTTTTTGCCTGGCTTTGAGTTTTTCTTCAAGCCCGCATTGAGCAGGCCCATGTTCAAACTTTCCAACACCTCAATTGTACTCTTTCCCAATATATTAATAAAATGGCTCAGCAGTGATTTTGGCTCTAGTTTGTGTGTTTTAATGGCGTTTTAATTTTTGTTGTAGTTACTTCTCTATTTTCAATTTTATTATTGTTAATCTCCATTTGGGATATTATAGGTTTATATAACCTGGGTTTAAAATATTAATCTCTTAGATTTAATATTATTCCCTTGGATTTATAATATAATTCCCTTAGTTAAGAGTTCATATTCCTAGTGTATAATATTATTCATGGGGTTTATAATATTAATCCTTGAGTTTAATTAATTGACATTAACTAATATAAATTTAAGAAAATAATATTTATATTTTTTAATAAATAATAATAATTTATCAATTAATGTTAACAATATTTATTAATTATATTAATAAATTGAGTCTCAAGCACGAGTGATAAATAGGGATTTTCATCACTCTGGATCCTCGTCTGGAACTACCATGGCTTTCCATGGTGTAAAGGTCCTATGTTAAGTTAGATCCTGAGTGATATTGACCTTATTCTCTTAGTTGAAACATGGGAGAATGATGAATCTAGGGTCCCTCACCTCGACAGTTTCACTCTTTGGTCTGGTTGGAATAAAAAATCCTCTCAGATGGGTTTTGGTGGTATAGCCTGCTATATAAGGAACACTTTTTCCTCTCACATCTGACTTCATAATATCAACCCCTTCAATCAATACATTTGGATCGAAATCTCTGATTCTACCACCAATAGGATCTTTCTTGCAATTGCTATTTTTCTCCTATCAACTCTATATCCTATAAGAAGAACAACCTCGATAAGAACTGTCCTTTCAATTCTTTAGAAAAAGACATCTTCAACTTGAGAAATGATGGTAATATCATTTTACTATGATATTTTAATGCTAGTACTGCTACTAACCAATCCATTACATTAAGCAACAACTCTAACCTCGACCCCTTGTGGCTTGATGAAGATAGTAACTTAGTTAATAAATTAAAGAGAAAATCAGAAGACATTATCAAGAACTTATTAGGCACCAAGCTCATTAAACTTTGTTGTTCCCAAGACCTAATTATTTGTAATGGTGTTAACAAGTGGACCCTGTCCAGTCAGATGACATGTTTCCATGCGCTTGGTAGCAATGTCGTGGATTATGAAATTTCTGACATCATCATCATCATCAACCATATTACAAAATTTGAGCTTCTTAATGGATTCGAGCCTGACTTTGACCATAGACCTCTATCTCTATCCCTCAATATTGTTATGCATACCACCCAAATGCAGCAGACCAATGAAAGAAAAATACACATTCGCTTTTATAGAAGTAAAACTGACCTCTTCTTAAGGGATTTAGAGAGGGATTTAGGCCCCATGAATTATAATAATAACATTGATGAAATTTATTACCATTTCACTACTATCCTTTCCAACACCATTAGCATGTTTTCTAATGAGATTTCATTTAATCAGTCTAATAGAACTTCCAATCCATGGTATGACAAAGATTGAAAAATTTCTAGGAAAGCGATCAAAGATGCTCCTAATTAAATCATTAAGCTGCAAAATATCAATATATACAAAAATATCATCAAGAGGAATAAAATATCATATATTAATAAAAGATAGGATTATCTTCTCCACCTTTCTAAAGTCATGCCCAAAATCATTTGGTGGAATGTTCTTGTCCATAAAACCAAAGATAACCATTCTATCCCCTTAGAAAACTGGGATAACTATCTTAAGAAGTTGTATTACTCTCCGGACACTATGGGCACCACCTTAATCACTCCAATTAAGGAGGATGTATTCTCTCTTGATGACATTGATTCTATTGTTAATAAGCTCATTAATGGGAAAGATAAATATATTGAAGGACACCAAGTTGAGATCCTTGGGAAGATCTATCCTCATTGCTTATCTCCACAAGCTTCTCAATTTGGCCATAAAGCATGGTTTCCCTCGGCTTTGGACGCAAATCCTTATTGTACGTATATTTAAAAATGGGGACAAGAGTGTTCCATCCAACTACAGGACCATTATGGTTAGCCATATCCTGGCCAATATTTATGGGCTCATTTTGGAGAAGAAGCTTAGCCTTTAGCTTTAAAGCCAAGGAAAAAGAGCTAAATGACAAGCTCGTTTTAGGAGACATCACTCAACTATTAACCATCTGTTCACTCTTAGAATCATTTAAGAGGAATGTCGCAATAGTAAAGTCGATCTCTTCTCTTTCTTTGTGTAATTTAGAAAATATTTCGACATTGTCCCTGAAGATAAAATTTGGGAGAGACTTAAGAGATCATGTTCCCTCCTAAGGTGAGGATTGTTGTGATCCATCTCTACGAGACTGTCACTGCCAAGATTATGACCAACGAGGGGTGCTATAAATACATTAAATGAAATATTGGAGTTAAGCAAGGGTGTCCCCTATACCCTACCCTTTTTGGCATATACATCAATAAGCTAAAGGAGTGCCTCAAATATGTAGGGTGCAAGGGCATTGAGCTGGCTGATGTTCTCGTTACTCTTCTCCTCTATGCTGACTATATCATTCTTCTTTCAAAAATCCATGATGACCTTGACAAGAAGCTCCAGAGTCTTCATGACTACTGCTCCAAGATGGGTATGAAAGTTAATATCGACAAGGTTAAAGTCATGATAATTGAATCCAAAAAGATCACCCATGGTAGTTTCATGTATAATAACTAGTTCTTAGAGTAGGTTTCTTCTTATAAGTATTTGGGCATTGAATTCCCTCATCATCTTAACTGGAATTATAGCATCAAGAAAATTATTATTGGGGGCTGGAAATATTATTATGAACTTGAAAACAATTGTAATTCGGTTGATATTTAGATTTGGAGTAAAAATAGGTTCCTCTTTGAGACCCTTGTCACCCCTATTGTCTTATATGGATGTGAAGTTTGGGGTTGTAATATATCTAGAGAGTCATGGAGGAAGATTGAGATTATTCAAAAGCAATTCATAACCTAAAAACTTAAGATCAAGGGAAATACTCCCTATCCTATTATCTTGATCGAATCTAGTTTTTCCCTGATTGAGAGTATGCCTATGTTTAGGTATATGATGTATAAGAAGAAGCTTCACAACATGGAATAAAAAAGGCTCCCTAAAATTTCTTCTAACTGTAGTAAAAAACCTCACCTTTGCCTCAAGCGCAAGTGGCATAAGGATGCCCCATCCTAGCTCAACCATTGGAGAATTAAGGAGGAGCTCGGTATTCGAAGCAAAGATAATATCAAAACTACTATTACCTCCAATTTTAAGGACAAGTTGCGGGAAGATCAAGAGCTACAGGGTAAAAGAAAGCTAAGATACTATAAGGAAGTGATCAACCCCACTTTTGATAATCATAATTATCTCTCTGTGTTGTCCAACAATAAGAAAAAAATTAACATCGCTAAGATAAGAACTAATTCCCATGAGCTTCGGAGTGAGACCAGGCGGTGGTCTATTCCCATGACCCCTTGGAAAGATAAAATCTGTCAGATTTATGATTCTAAGCATGTGTAATATTAAAATCAGTTCCTTTTAGATTGCCCCACTCTTACTCACATTCGCTCTCAATTGCCTACCATCCACCACACTTCCAATATTCTTGACCTATTAATGCAACCCACCTATAACGATCTTGGATCACTTATATTCCTTTCTCTTCGACCATAGAAACAATATTTTTAAGAATCAAACTTAGATTCTTTCTCCTCTCTTAAGGTTCAATAGACCGCATTGGTCTTAGCGGACAGTAACCACCACCCCCACCACCACCATCATCATCATCATCAATTAATAAAGTAAAAAGAAATAGTTACACTTAATAACTAATTAATTATTGTTCTCTTAATTAATTAATTAATGATTCAAAATGGTTATTATTAATATTTAATTTGATTTATGAATTAATTATTAATAATATTTATTAATTAGTAATGATACTATTAATTAATAATCTTATATTATTAATGATATTAACAAATTATTATTAATTAATAATGATATTAAATTTAAATAATAATATTTATTAATAATTGTAATAATATTAATTAATCATAGTAATAATAATTAATTAGTTGTGAGAATAATTATTTTTAAATAATTATAATAATAATTATTAATATATAACTTTACCATATTTAATATCTAATAAATTAACAATGTTTATTATTTATATAATTAAAAATATTCAATATAAATTTAATTTTTTATTATTATTATTATTCAATCACATTTTTTTTATTATTATTATTATTATTCAATCACATTTATTGATACAGTTATTGATACAGTTATGCTAGTTTGTTTGATTATTATTAATGATATTAACTAATCATTATTAATTAATTATGATATTAAATTTAAATAATATTAATAATTGATAATAATATTAATAATTAAATAGTAGTAACAATAATTATGTTAAAATCATTATAAAAATAACAACAATATTTAAATAATAATACCATGTTAACAAAATTTAATATAAATTAATAATAATTTGTGAAGTTAAACTCAACTAAATTATTATAATAAATTAAGTAACAAAAATAAAATATAAATTAAAAGTAATTAAAATAAAAGTAAAATAATAAATATGGTTGATAAAGATTTGGTAAATATAATTGAAATAATCCTAAATATATAACCTATATTATTAAATGTCTTGTGTTAATTTTTAATACTAACAAAACTCATTCATAATTAATATTCAAGATTCTAGAAATATAAAGCCAAAAAAAAAAATTAAATTACAATTTTTATGATGAGTGTTAAAATAAATATTATTAATTACTATTAATTTTAAAATTAATTACAAAAATTAATTATCTAACCATGCAAAAATAATTCATAAGGATAAGGATTAATGTAATGAGCAAATTATTTATATGTAAATATGACTATGACCCACATGGAAAATATTTGATAGTTGTTCATATGACTCAAACCTAAAGGAAACACCTTGATAAATGGCTATTATGAGAATTATATCATGGCTAATTATAAAATTTAACAAAGAGGTTATTTTTATATATTCATGGCCTTGCCAAAAAGCCAGCAAAGTAAATCTTAATATAGATATTCGAAGGTCCACAACAATATTAATATGAAGAGCACTTTGTGGTACTCGAGATGTAAGTCGTTGATTTAGCTCTTAGATGAAGCATATTCTAAGGACATTCAATCACAGCCGTTGTTTTACATAAAAAATTAATAAATCTCCACATGTACTTGCACCCGAACCCGAACTTATAAATATGCCTATCGGCAAACAAACATGCCAAAAAAGGTTAATTGCACTCGATGATGATATCTCAAAATAAAATTCGAATGGTTGAAAATGAAAGGTTTACCATCAAATGGACCGCAGACTTTCATTACATCGATTTTGAGAATATTTAGGTACATCGCAATAGTTTCAAGCTTTCTCACTACTAAGATGCTTTATATATATATGTGTGTGTGGAGGTCCAGCATACTATAACCATTATCTAGGTAAACTATATATATATATCTATATCTATGTGGAGGTCCAGTATACTATAACCATTATCTATGTGAGCATTATATATATATATATATATATATATATACACACACACACACACGAAGGTTTTTGGTGGACAAGATTATCACGAAAAAAAATACTTTATAAAAAGTTTAAAATTAGTAATCATTTATTTTTAATATAACAACAATTTTTGTGTATTTACAGAAATATTACTATTTGTAAGGATTAATTTTCACCAAATCCAATAATTTGGTATATATTATTTTTTTCACTAAATCTAATAATTTGGTATATATCGATTTTTTTAATAGTATGTTCATTCATTTTCAATTCATTTCATTTGATAATGGTAAAATAAAGAGTAATACAACAATGAAAATATCATTGAACTAAGATTTGATTTTGTTTTCATTGAAGCATCACTTATTTTATTATATTACATTTAATCATATGGGAATTGAGCTTGAGTGGGAAATTCCTCCCTACCGCTAGAGATAAACCCAATTGAAGATATACATGTATATAGCATTCATATTCAATATTTGTGTACTTCATGACAACCCCTCAACATAAACCCAATTGGAGATACATATGTATACAAAATTCATATTTAATATGTGAGTAACTCATGACAACCTCTCCAAATAAACCCAATTGAGGATACATATGTAGATCACATTCATATTTGATATGTTTGTACCTCATGAAAACTCCTCAACATAAACCTAATCGAAGAAACATATGAATATGAATTTCATATTTAATATGTGTGTACCTCATGACAAATCCTCACCTGACCCATGCTTCTCATGGAGCCAATACTTTCTATGATGTATTCCAAGTCCACCCACCCCATAACCTTATATTGTGAAACATACTCACTTGATACATTCCTCACATATTGTATGTGAGATGGCAAGTGCATCGACAAGATTTGATCAGAGAGATATTAAGTATCCTTTATGGGGTGGATATGACTCTTCCCAACCACCCAATAACCCAATACCATATTGAGTGCATATGGAACTCCCATAGCTTTCTATGGAAATTTTGGATGTTATCCAAAACAACTTCATGAAGCCCTAAAAGATACACAATTTTGCATATCAATAAATTAATCTAAATAATTGGGTGTCTTTTCTCTAATTCCAAATAAAAAAGGTGGTGTAATCTTTGTATTTTCATGTGCATATAACGCAAGAGGTAATGTTGCAAATATAGGAACCCTCATCCCTTTCACACTTCATGTTTCAGTGTCAACTCATTATAATGGGCATGTTATATGTCCTTGCTAGTAACACAACAATGTGCACTCACATGCACCTAGTTAAAAGACATGTTTCACCCCCTTGATTTGGTAGGTTCTCAAGAGAATGATCTGTTATGTTAGAGTTGAAACCCATAATGAACATGTCACATGATATGCACAAGCTAATAACATGTATAACACATCTATTCAATTGCATGCTTAGTGTCGAAGTTTTCCCTTGCCAGATGGGAAATGAATGGATGTTTGCGTGTGTACACACAATATAGTTACTCTATAATTTTATTTCGAGGACATAACCACATAAACACTTTTTGGATCAAATTTAATCTATGATAAATCATTGACATCAACATCCATCAACATGGGCATTGGAATATGTATATGAGCACTTAAGCTATAACTTCCTTACACAAGTGTGTCTATGTGTGTGTGTGTGTATGCGTGCACGTGCACACAAAAATTCACATACATATATGCATACCACAACAAAAAAACTCTAATAATTCATGCTTCAATGCCTCTTAATTAGACCCTTTATCTTGAAAATTTCTTAGTTGGTGGGGAAAAATGTTTGGTGGATTAAAGAGCCCACTACATATATGCATTGAAGATCTAAAGCCTTATTGTCCGATACATAATGTTACTAACAAATCCCTTTTCCAATTCTTAGGATTGAATTTATTAATGCGTAAATAGCTTCCAACATTTATTAATGATATTCCCATGTTTATAACTTGCAAATAAAAATAAAAAATAAAAATACTTGCAAAAGAAGCAACTTTTGAAATTTGTGTGCCCTCCCTTTTTTACATCCAAATACAGTTAGATTTTGCATCATAGCTTGAATTATTATTATTTTTAATCTCTTAGGCATAGATATAGTTCAATTAGAATTTTTTTGAGAAAACAAGACTTGAAATTACATGTTTTTTTTCCTTCATACGTGTAGTTAATAGCCATATTCCATCAAAAAGACCCAATTGGAATCATAGACGTAAATTTCCTTGGGATAGTGAGTTCAAGGTGATATTTATCAGTCAACTTAAGGTAGGTAAATTTAAGTTCAAGAAACCATTATAATTCAGAGGAGAAGTAAAAAATTAAGGCCTACTTCTCAATGATCAAAATCTATATGGTTTTTCTTATCAACCTAATACAAAATTCTCATATGTATCTCTCCTTAATTATAACACCCACATGGACACCCTTTTTCTTTGCAAGGTAATGAGCATTGTTGCATTGATACTCAAATATATCTAGTCATCCTAAGAACACAAATAAAACGAAGAATTCAAAGTCTTCCACTCTCAAACCCTCAATGCATTCCACCTAATTAAACAATACAGTTGTCCCAAAATGGATTTTATCAACATATACAAATTAAGAAGGCTATCAAGGGTTGGCATACTTACCCTAGTGAAGTCTGTATTGATGGGCACCCATGTGTAATAGATGTCCCTTGCTTGGATTCCCAAAGTCATCCTCAATAAGATACAACAAATTTGCACAAGGTTTCTCTGGATGGGAAACAAGGAAGGGCACACATTTGCATGGATCAAATGGGAAAGTGTCACTTTACCTAAGAAATGGGGGTGCTGGGGCATCAAAAATTTGGACTCATTTTCCTATGCCCTTGCAGGTAATATGGGTTGGAAGATTATGAACACCCACAACCTCTAGACTGAGGTGGTCACCCAGAAATATATTTGGCCTTTATCATATATGTAATGGATCCGCAAGCCCTCCTATAGCACCCGCAATGTTTCTGTGGTATGGAAGGCTATCATTAAATCATTTCCATATATCATATATGGACTCACCTAGCACATCAACTCTGGGACATCTACTTGGATCAGGCTAGAACCTTGGCCAGGATGTGGTGGTGCCCATATTTTACCCCCTGCACTAGTGGATCATCTTAATGGATTAGGGATCACCACCTTTACTCAGATAGCACATCTAGAAGGCACTTCTATTTTCGCATATGGTTGGAAATATGCCAATCAACTCGGGCTACCCATTCATTAGCATGAACAACGACACATATTCACCATGGCCCTCTCTGAATCCCACATTCGAATCACACAGGCAGACGACAAATTGATCTGGCAACATGCTCCTAATGGTCAATACACTCTGAAGATTTTTTACACCATCATCTACTCTGAACATTGACCTATTGATATTATATGGTGGTGGCACTGTCTATGGCAGTGAGAGGCACCTCCCCATTCCATCCTATTCAAGTGGTGCATCCTGCATAACATTGCTCCCACAGGGGATAACTTGCAAAAATGATCTATCATCAGTCCGACATGGTGTGTTTTCTGCAAAACAAACTCTGAATCAATTTGTCACATTTTTCTACATTTCAATATATCCCAACCTTTCTGGCGACAGATTTTTGCTGATATCAACCTCTCGACACAGTGGCATGGGAATGACATTGCTAAGGCTTGGAAATTTTAGTGGAATTAGGAAAATACGCACAAATCTTGCAACTTACCATTGTTGATCTATTGTTCCCTTTGGAACATTCAGAACAGAATCATTTTCCAAGATATATAGCTGCATTGGCAATCGGCCTCCGTGCATGTGGTATCTTTGTACAAATGCCTACCTTCGGATGCTCCTCCTGCCCCTCCAACACATTATCACCTCAGAGGTTATTAACAAATAAAATCCGTGGGCATATTTCAATGGTTCAGCTCAGAATCACAACTGTGGGGGTGGAGCCATTCTACACATAAATGACCAAATTCATTACAGAATTAGGATGGGTTTGGGAACGAGCACCAACAACTATGTTGAGCTCATTACCCTTCGACACCTCCTACAATTTCCAATTGAACACGACTGCCACCATCTGCATATTTTTAGGGATTCAAAGATTGTCATCAGTTGGTTCAATATGTCATCTATATGTCACGTTCACACACTTCGACAAATATTCCAGGACCTTTGGCATTTAAAATCAAAATTTGAATCTATCTCATGTTGTCATATTTATAGGGAACGAAATCAGCTTTCCGACGCACTATCCAAGGAGGCCATGCTCCAACCTCAGGGGACATGGTTGAGCAAGGAACACAATGGACAGGAACACTACAAATATTATCACTGGTTGTACGTAGAACATCATCGAATTGAATTTATATAGCATATATTATATGGATTTTTAATTCACATAATTGTTCATATGTATTTATTTATTTTTCTTATCAGAACTTGTTGATACTATCACGTACACCCCGACATGGGCACCTATCAGGACTTATTTTTTGATATGTGACTATGTCACATTTTGATGCATATGCCATGAGGCATCTACAACATGAAATTTTCCATATTAATGAAAATGACAAATTTTCCAAGGGGAAAAAATAAATTAAGAAGGCCCTAATTATAATCTCAATTTAAATCCTTGAAATAGATTTTTACAAATCCATAATTTCATTAGTGAACATTTTAATAAATTGCTTCACATGTTTTATGAAGAATTTATTAATTTAGTTCTCATTATAAATTAAGATGTTACATTCATATCATATTTACAAATTTATTCGGACCACATTCCCATGAGTCCTTTTGCATGGTTTGTGCAATCCTACCTCTCGTAATTGATACCCAATGGGATTCTTCCACAACAAGCTAGCCTCTAAGTAAACTCAAGATGTTTATTGGATGTATTCATCTTCCCTTCAATCCATGAATTATTATGCAAGAAGATTGCTAGAACAATATTATCTAAGATCTCGATTGGATTACATTTCCTCTAAGTATTACATACATTAACATATTAAAATTTAAATACATAACCACATACATGATAATAAAATTTTCGATTCAAAAGACAACATGTTATCCACATATTCATGAGCATCATTTCGATGAAATCTAATGTCAATATCATTGTAAATTATATCACAAAGACACTTATTTTATTCAATTCAATAGTTTCCTATGGTTGATGAAAGGCGATCCAAGTTTCCATCTACCATAAAGTCAACTATTTGGTGTTCCTTTTGTAGCTAGCCACCCCTAGTCAATTTTTGAGGAAACTTACACTAAGTAAAAAATGATGAAATATGAAATCCACTCTCCCTCACAATTACAAAATAAGTAAGGTTTTCCCTTCAACCCACTAAACAAAGGGTCTACTCAAAGTCATGAGGAGTCACCTCATCTACCTTACACAACATAAGGGAGGCGCTTCACTATCTCAATAGTCCCTTCGTGCTTTCATTCCTTCTCATTTCGACATCATTATTTGCATCTCTAGTTTAAAAATTGAGTCAAGGAAATAGCTACAATGGATTAACAGATAATGATGTATTAACAAGTAAAAATGTTGTATATTATTTTCAATCCTTCAATAATCTATAGAGTATTAAAAACCACCCATTTACATATGGTTGAAAATAAAACTAGTAATGGCCATGTAAACAATTCATTAAAAAGAAAAAATGTTTTCAATATTATTTTCACTTTTCGAGTAACATGAAGAAAATTTAAAAAGATCCATTTACACATGAATAAAATAAAACTAACAACAATAAATTAAATATTATTTTCTTTAATTTATTTAATTTCAAATAATGAATTGGCTAGCGCAACCATATATACATATATATAAACACACCTTTATTGACAAATCTAATATTGTTAACATTAAAAAAATCAAGTCAACCATGAGTGTTGGAATTGGTTGGATTACCACGTAGTCGGAATCGGTAGGATGGCCTTTCTCAAATTGCAATATCCAATATGGTGAATGGCATTTATATGAAAATATAAATAATGATTTTTATGTGAAATTATAAATGATGATTATTTAGAATCTTGAAAGGAAAATTTGATGGTGGTCGGATGTTTTTTTTGCGTTCCTTTAAATTCTCAAAGTCAATTTTTTTAATGTGGAAATTAACTTTGGCTACTAAATCAAATAGACATTTCTTTCAAAATGTCCACCAAAATAAGTGCAAATTAAAAAATATTTTCTCACTAAATTTGATCGCTCAATTAATTATATTAAATATAATATATAATTAATACTATTTTTGTCTACAATTAATTTAAATGTTTTTTTTTTCTTTTTTACAGGAACGGATATGGATTTATTTTAAAGCCTTGGCATGAATGCCTCGAATTAGATTACAAAATATGGGAGCAAATCCCAATTTTCCTCACTTATTAGGAGCTCTATGACCCAGATACTTATATGTTGGTGTTTCTTACAAATAGCAATCAAATCAATCTCTGAAATTTTCCCTAACTTGTGGATAAAAATGAACTGATGCAATAAAATGCAATAACACATGAAAGCTGGATTTTAAGGGATTGGATCCCATTCTTCTTTCATGTCTCTTGAAAGAGTGCCAATGGAAAGAAGAACAACTTTGTTGGCTTCCAAATCTGTGTCCTTATTATTCTCCTGCAAAACATGGAAGAAGTTCATCCTTTGAATAGTTTTTACCATTGTTTTGATTCTCGTCACCAATCTTGCAAATCTGAGATCTTTAGGAACAGATTTATCCACGATAGTTTTTATAATGGACTGAGAGTCTCCAATTACATTTACCTCTTCAATGCCGGATTTCTTAACCTTCTTGAGGCCTTGGAGCAGAGCCAGCACTTCTGCTTGGGTGCTAGTGTTGTGTCCTAAGCCCCAAGCATAACTATGCTCGATTATGTCCTCTAAATTCTTAATGTCACCTCCTGCACTTGTTTTCCATGGATTGCATTTGGCAGCCCCATCAAAGAATAAATTATGTCTGGATTGCTTAACGATCCAAGCTGAGAAGTCTTTCTCGTTGAGTCTGATTTGTCATTCTTTACTTGTCTTGCTTTGCCTTATTGCAACAGATAATTGAAGGCCCATCATGTCGCCCCATTCCAAATCCTACTGACTTAAATTTGTTCCTTCAAGCTGGTCACCTAAGCTTTCTTTCAGCTGAATTCTGATCTTGGCCATGATTATCTTCGCATTCTACGTTTTATCTCTAAAAATTCTCTTATTCCTTTCAAGTCAAATTTACCAACAAATAATATTTGTCAAGGAAAGCCAGAAGGCTGTAAAACTATCATTCTTTGGTAGCACACCTAGATAGTTGTGTGGCCAACTAGAAAAAAAGTCAGTGATGGAAGAGGGGAGTGAGAAATTGTTTCCCCAAGGACCCAGAACCTCATTCCAAACCTTTGCAGCGAATTTAAATTCCAACATAAGATGACAAACATTCTCTTCATTTTCTGATCCGGATTTATGCAGGAACGCAACAGAATAAACACATAACCATAAATACAGAGATGCAGCGGAAATAACACTTCATTTCATTAATATCAAAGAACTGAAATTTGCTTACAGACAATGGAAATAAAACTAGCTAGGGTACTGGTAGCTATCTCTGAGAAGAGATGTGGTGGCTACAGACCTCTGAACTGCTTTACAATGAGGCGCGGGGGCCTATTTATTATTGAGAAACAATGGAGAACCCTAAACATCCCAAAAACCTAACCCTAGGAGATGAAGCGCCAAAACTATGGGCCCCGTTTGGGTAAATTGGTGTTTCAACTTCCCAGGGACGTAACTTTGGCATACTATCTCCGTTTGACGCATATGATACATCATTAGAAAGCTCTATCAGAGGACTACAGCTGTCGGGACGAATTTTATCAGAAAATTCGCTGGCGCTTTCGTACCCAAAAAACGTCGTTTAGGGCCTCAAAACGGCTCCGGAAGTTCAGGACCCGAAAACTACTAAAAATAGTAAGTTATGCCAAAACGGAAAAACTGAAAAAGACAATGGTGGGGGCCCAAGTGGAATAGGCGGGTGGCCACCAATATCCACCTGGATCATTTTCGCAGCACATCAAGCATCTAGACGACCCTTGGAAACCTCTTTTTTTCAATCTGTCCTTAGTAAAAATTATGTTGTGGCACATGAGCTAGCAAAAGAAATCAATTTTTGGAATGGTCTTATGGCACCATAGCCCCTTCCAAATTGCAGGGTTAGGCGGGATGTGAGGTTGTTCCAACAGTTGTGCATTGCCCAACGCCACTATATAATAGCCAGAATGAGTACCCCATCCACATTGATCCATCCTCCTTGCATGGATTGGGACCATGCCGTTCAGGAGGGAAAAAAAAGCATCGAAGTCTGGCTTTAGGTTCAAAGGCACCTGGAGCTGCTTCTAGCCAATCCAGTAACATCCGTCCTAGCAAGATATGTCCCACAAGGTGTTAAAGCCAGCGTTGGCCATCCAAGCACGCAGCGAATGCAGAGAACGATTTTCAGCAAGAGGAGGGTTGTTCATAATGATGTCATCCCAAATACTAATTTGTTTTCCATTGCCCGAGATCTAGTAAGTGTGGAGGTGAATTAGCGGGATAGCCAGAGCACAAAGTTTGAGCAAATGCGAATCAGATTTTGAAAGAGGATTGTCAAGGCAATGTTTTCTTTTCCTGCTGAGGTATTTCCTCCACAAATATTTCTGCACCCAACCAGGCTTGGATGCCATAAGTCTCCAAACTATTTTTTCTCCCATAGTAATGTTTTTAGAGCGAAGGTTTTTGAAGTTTAGTCCACCTTCCATAAGAAGCTTGGTGAATTTATCCCAACTGACAAGAGGAGTTCTCTTTTCATTATGCTTGCCACCTTTCCAAAAACAATTGTGAATGAGCTCCTCCATATTCCTAAGGATGCAGATTGGAGCAAGCAGAACTGAGAGTTGAAAGATAGGAAGACTACTAAGGACAACATGGATAAGCACCGACTTACTAGCAAGATTTAGCCAAGAGAAACCCCAAGCCTAAATATTGAGTTTGAACTTATCTAGTAGAGGGAGCTAATCTCTGCTGAAGGTAGATTTTTGGAAGATTAAGAGGCCTAGACACTTGAACGAAGTCTAATTGGAAGTGCCGAAAAAGCCTAGACATCTGGAAATAGCACTGAAAGTGCTGATAGAAATGTTCCAGCAATAAATATGATACTTTCCCTTATTTATATTACTACCCGTGGCATCATTGTAATCATCCAACACTTCTTTGAACTTTGTAGCAGAAAGCACAGAGGTTGTTCCCAGCATCAGAGAATCATCGACAAACAAAGCATGATTTATATATTTGACTCCTCTGGAAATTTTTAGGCCCAGTATCTCTTGGTCAAGTTGCTTCTTGTCCAAATAGAAACTTAGAATAGAGGCTTGGAGAACAAAAAGAAGGGGAGAAAGAGGACACCCCTCTCGAAGCCCTCTTGTAGCTTTGAAGAATTCCGCAGCTCGCCCATTCACCAAAGGGGCGATCAAAGGCTCAGAGATATAAGCACGGATCCAGTTGATAAACTCAAGCCCAAAACCAAACTTATGCAAAAATAAAGGAGAAACTTGTGTCTAACATGATCAAATGCATTAGCTAGATCCATTTTGACAAGCATTCCCTTTTCTTTTCGTTGCAGGCTTGAGTGAATCACCTCTTGCACTAGGATAAAGTTCTCCACAATCTGCCTCCCATGCAAAAAACCACCTTGATTCTCCGAGATAATATTAGGAAGGATACCTTTCAATCCGTTGGCTATCTCCTTGGTTATCAGCTTGTAGCCAATGTTGCATAGAGAGATAGGTCAAAATCTATTGAAAGCACTAGCTCCCTTTTCCTTCAGGATGAGGGCAAGAAAGGTTGAGTTCGTGCTTCCCCCAATTTTATGATAGGCTTGCGACTTCAAAACCATTTTTTGCATATCCTTTTCCAATATCTGCCAACAAGATTAGAGAAATCTAGCTGTGAAGCCATCTGGTCCGGGAGTTTTATCGGGCTCCATAGAAAAGAGAACAACCTTTATTTCCTCTCTAGTGACCTTTGCCTCCATGAACTGATTCATCTTGGAGGTTATCTTTAAAGGTACCACATCTAGAAATTTAGAATTCTGATCCCACCCACCTTCTTCACTGTAAAGATTTTTAAAATGAGAGAAAGCTTCCCTTTTGATGCTCATGAAGTCATTGTGAGTAATGGACTCTTCCTTGATTTCTGAGATGGAGTTGAAGCTTCTTCTCGCTTGGGCTTGTTTGTGGAAGAAGGAAGTATTTATGTCTCCTGCTTTAAGACAAAGGCTACGAGAATTTTTTCTCCAAAATTCTTCCTCTGACAGACATGCCTTATGAAACTTCTGTTGTAAATCTGCCTCCCTGTCCAAAACTTCCTTTGTAATGACTGCATCTTCCATTTGTAAATGATGGATCTCAAGACTGATTTGGGCATGCTTTCTTTCTGTCATTGGATTAGGGAGGGTTTTGTCCCAAATTTTCAAAGCAACTTTCACTCTTCTAAGCTTTTCCTCCCAAACAAAGAAAAGAGAGCCCTTGACAGGAATATTTCAACTTTCCTTAACCTTATCCATGAAGCCTGGATCCTTTACCCATAAAGGAATAAATCTAAATGGAATAGGGCCAAGATCCTTTTGCGCCAAAAATTCAAGCTTGATCAGCTTATGATCTGAGGCGCTGCAAGGAATAATATGCATTCTAGCCTCTAAACCTAAAAGGAGAAAAGAACTATGAACAAGAAATCTATCTAGACTTGTTGCAATATGCCCAGGATTGACTCTTTTGTTTGTCCAAGTGTACTTATCGTTTGAGGGCTTGATGTCGAGAAAGTCCCAATCATGCATGAGATCCTCCACCCATTCTCTTTCCAAATCCCTAACGATGCTACCTCCTTGCTTCTCAGACATAAGCAAGGTGATGTTGAGATCGCCAATAATGATGGTATTTTCCAGATTCTCTATATATGCCAGATTTTTGATAAAGCCCTAGCATGCCTTCTTCTCCCCTGCGTTCACTGGAACATACACATTGAAGAGGCTAAATACCTCCTTTATATCAAGATGTTGAAGTTTCAAGAACACCTAGTGGGTATTTAGGATCTCAAAGACCATTGTGTACTTATTTATATTCCATAGAGTTCCCAGCCCGTCAAAGCTCATCAAGTAGAGATGACCTATCCTCCACCTTTATCCCAAAATTTCTTACTTCTTTGGAGGAATTCTATGTCCTCCATTTTTGTCTCCTGGATTAGAATAATATCTGGGGCTTCTATCCTTAAAAGGCTTCTTATGGCTTCTTCTTTCACTTTGGTCCCCATTCCTCTGCAATTCCAGGAGACAACCTTCATCACTTACCTTTTTGGGTGTGATGAGCTCCCTTGGAGCCCTGTGCCTGGTTTATTGTCATCTTCGAATTTCTTGCCAATAGTTTCTGAAGGGTTGGTTGACTTCCCTGGTTTTTTTCTTTGTACGTTTCTTGTTCTCTCTTTTCCCGAGTAGGAATTCGACCTCTTTTCGATCTTCCAGCTGAGATTTTTTATTCTCCTATTTCTCCTTCCTCCTCAGATTCGTTCGAAATTTGTTCCTCATCTTCAGCTTCTGCATGCTTTTCCTTAGGTCTTTAAAAGGCACTTTCACCTTGCCTCAAGCCTGAGGATATCCCTCTTTCTGGGGTCTCTTTCTTTTTCATCTCAACCTCCTGGACCTCTACTGAAGCTAAGCTTAAGGGCCCAAAGTTATTTTCTTGACCTTTAGGTAGAGGGTTTTACTGGTCAAAAGCTGGCTAAGGACCTTTGCCTTTTGGAACCCCAGTAGGTTTTGGGGTTTTGTGAGTAGTCTTTGAGTGCTTAACCTAAGTCCAACCCTCCTCTTTTCCTTTCTCTACCTCTCCATTGCTCGGGAAAACCCTAGAAAAGTGTATGTATCTGTGGCATTTTTAGCACTTGAAAGGAAGCTGCTCGTAATATATCTTTTTCACATGAGACCAACTACCAACGTTGATTTTTATTGCCTCCGATAGACCCACCTCTAAGTTGACCTCGACACAAATTTGGGCACGGTTGTATTGATCCTTATTATTTTCCTAGTCAATAAATTTACCCAGAGCGTTGCCTATGTACTTCAGAGAATCCCAGTTCCAGCAATGCACTGGGAGATTTGGCAATCTTACCCACACAGCAACAACCGTCAGGACATCCACTGTTGGATCAAAATCCAGCACCCACTTATTGAGATACAAGCCCTGAGGGCCCATGAAGTAAGGGTCATTCCTAAATATCAGATCTTTATCCTCTTTTGAAATGAATTTGAATAGAAAGTAGCCTCTCCCCAAGAAATACGAGGTTACACTGTTCTTGATCAAAGAAACCTAGTTTTTGATGACCCAAGTCTTCGTTGTTTTTGGAGAGGGCCAAAGGCCAATAAAATGACCCACAAGGGCACACTCTGCCATAGACAAGGCTACCTGGATCGGTCCCTCAGGAGGAAGGGAGATTTCTGGAATGTCATCCAGCTTCTTCACGAAATTGGCAGCTTCTGATTTCTTCTTTTTCTACAGCGAAGCCAGCAGCGACCTAAAAGCTTCATCGACAGATGGAGGAGGAGGGGGAAGAGAAGCCTGGGGTGAACCCAAATCCTCCATGGCTGTAAGAGGGAGCCCTAGCTCTGGGTGTGTGTTGTCTCACAAATTCAGCAACGACACGATCACAACAACAAGAGCAAAGTTTTTGTAATAAAACCTTAATCTAAATGTTATATTAGATATGGGATACAACTAATTTTATTTAAAATTAATAAAAAAACTATATTATTTAATTTATTTTAATAAAATTATTTAATTTAATATCTAACTTCTTAAAATTTAAGAAAGTTGATGTAATAAGTTAAACCATTTAAAATATTTTATTAATGTCATTCATATATATATATATATATATTTCAATTTTTTTTATTTTTTATGAAGTTCAAAAATATAATATTAAATATTTATAAATTTCTTTTAATTTTGGGTTTAAATTGATAATTAATTCAAATATATAGTTTCCATAAGAACTAATTTGAATAAAAGGTAATATATTAATTTTTAGAAGAGAGAAGAGTTTATCAATTTAAACTCCACAGTTGTTTATGCTATTTTATTTTTTAATGTTAAAATATTTTTTTTTATATTGCAAAATAAATTCTTTCTATTTTTAAGTATGAAATATATGTGTATTGCTGCGCTGCTCTGCCCGTGAAGAAAACTCTGTGGAGTGATCGGGCTAGGGCTTCCAAGCCATCGCGCGCCCCTTGGACTGCCGCGTCCCTGTCTTCGTTCTGCTGCTGCTGCGCGCAGCCATGGAGCCCTCTGGGGGCTCGGATCTGCCTCCCCCCCCGGAGGTTACTTCCTTCAAAGAAATGATCGCACAATGCAACAAGCGCCCTCCCTCTCTGAGCCAGCAGAAATTTGTTAAGAAGATGGACACCATCCCCTCAGTCGCCCTCCCTGAGGAAGAAACCTGTAAATCTGCTCTAAACCTGGCTGAGCGCGGCCTCATTGGCCAGTTCACGAGCCTCTGGCCCTCTCCCAAGTCGGTGGAGGATTGGACTCAAAGGAACTGGAAGCCGCTCACCAAAGAGGGAGTCAAAAGCTATTTCGTTGGCAAAGGTTTCTTCGTCTTTGTCTTTGAAAGTGCAGAGGACAGAAGCTTGATATTAAGGAATGGCCCTTACTTTATGGGGCCGCAAGGTCTATACCTTAATAAATGGTCGTCTGATTTTGATCCAGCTCAGGACGTTCCTACGGCCGTTCCGGTATGGGTACGGCTCCCCCATCTTCCCCTTCATTTCTGGAACCCCAAGTCCCTACAGATCATAGGCAACGCCTTAGGCAAATACATCGACCAAGCTCCAAGGAAATATCAATACTCCTGTGCCCGCATTTGCGTCGAAGTAGACCTAGAGGAGGGTTTACCGGAAGCCATCAATCTTACAGTCACAGGATGGACCCATGTCCAAGAGCTGGACTACGAACAACTCCCATTCAAATGCAGACACTGCCATGGCTACGGGCATTTTGCCAAACACTGCAAGAAAAAGGCAGAAGATCTTCCAGAGAACCATAACGGAGAGCAATGGACCCTAGTCCAAAAACCCAATAGAAAGGGCACCGGGAAAGGCCCCCTGAAAGAGGCCCCAAGCAGCTCCAATCACACCCAAGGCAAAAACCCAAATGGCAAAGAAAAAAGTCAGAATAAGGCAGCTACTACAAACCAGGAAACCCTGGAACAGCCTGGATCTCCCATTAATATCCAAGATGGCGGGGAAAAGACACTTCCTGAGGCCACCCAAGGAAGCCCTTCAAACCCCTCATATGCAGATGTCACAAGGAAAAAGCCCATTGACAGTTCAGGGTCATCGGAGGATGAGACCTTCGAGCAACCCACAAAAAAAGTTGGCAGGAAATCTCGCAGAGAAGAAAGGGAAGAGGAGGCTGAAAGGCTAAAAACTCAAGGAAGCCAGCCCACTATAGAGATGTCTATCGGGAGAAATACCAGGTCCAGGCCTTCTAAGGGAGGCTCCCTCCACATCCCAAGTAAATAATGCGTCTCGTCTCTTGGAACTGCAGAGGTCTGGGTAATCCCTCAAAAGCTGAAGCGATCAAAGATCTACTCAAAATGGAGCCCTCAGATATCCTCTTGCTCCAAGAGACAAAGATAGAGGGGAAAGCCCTCTTAGACATTAGCAAGAAGAAATGGAAAAAAAATGTAGGAAAAGCTGTCAGCTCAAGAGGCTCTTCCGGAGGACTGGCAACCATCTGGTCTGAGGATCTCTTCCAGCTGAAAAATTCTCATGAAACACAACATTGGATCTACACGGAGTTAATGCACAATCCAAGTAAGTTATCCTTCTCCCTCTTCAATCTTTATGTTCCTGTTTTATACTCAGAAAAAAGAGATTGTTGGACCTCCCTCATAGCCTTTCTTGAGCAACACTCCCCCAAAAATATCATTTTGGCCGGGGACCTAAATATTGTTTTAAAATACAAGGAAAAAATGGGAGGCACTCACAGCAGAGATCCCTTCCTTCCTATGGTCGAAGGACTCATTCAGGATTGGGACCTCATTGATTTCATACCGGCAAAAGGGCTCTTCACTTGGACCAATAACAGAGTGGGAGGGGAACACATCTCTGCTCGACTGGATCGATTCCTGGTTCAGGGTGCTCTGATGACAACCAAGAATATCATTACCACCAAAATCCTCCCCAAACTTACTTCAGATCACAAGCCCATCCAGCTTTCTCTAGAAGACGAAGAAGATTTTGGCCCTATCCCTTTTCGTTTCAGCCCTCTATGGACTGAAAGAGAAGGTTTTTTTGACACAGTGAAAGCAGCTTGGAGCAAATCCTTCTCAGGGTCCCCCAGCTATGTGTGGGAGCAAAAACTCAAAGCCACAAAGCACGCTCTGAAGGAGTGGATCAAAAAACCCGCTCCAAATCCAACTAGTGTCCGAAAAGAAATTGTGCAGACCCTTGAGGAGCTGCAAATAGATATGGAAAACAGAGATGTCACTTCAGCACTGCTGGATAAAGAAGTCAAAATCCAATGTTCGACTTTCCAATCCTTCCGGTTAGAGGAGGAGTACTGGAGAATCAAATCTAGAAGTCTGTGGTTGAAGGCGGGTGACAGGAACACCACCTTCTTCCATCGCCAATATCGTGCAAGACTCTGCAGAAATAACATCTCTGAAATAACAACAGCAGAAGGGCAGATCTGCAAAGGGTTCAGTCAGACCAAAGAGGCAGCTGAAAATCATTATAGACAGCTTTTCACTGCTGGAATCCAAGGTAATGAGGAGGACATGGCAGATTTCCTTTCCAATATTCCCCCTCTGGTCAGACCTGAAGACAACTCCGATCTCAACAGACCCTTCACGGAAGAAGAAGTCATAAAAGTGATATGGTCTATGGACTCAGATAAGGCTCCTGGGCCCGATGGTTTTACCATCCATTTCTACAAAATGTGCTGGGACATTATTAAAACAGATCTCTTAAAGATGATCAAAGGATTCAGGAATAAAGCCAAGTTAGGGGGAGGAACCAACTCCACATACCTGGCCCTCATTCCAAAAGAATCTAATCCTAAAACCTTTGCCAGATTTAGGCCAATTTCGTTGTGCAATGCCTCTTACAAAATCCTGGCAAAGCTCCTTGCTAACAGGATCAAGCCTCTCCTAAACAGACTTATCTCTAGCAACCAAGGAGGTTTCATTGAAGGCAGGCACATCCTGGACAATGTCATCCAATTTCAGGAGATCATTCATTCAAGCAAGAAACGAAAAGAAAAAGGGATGCTGATCAAACTTGACATGGCCAACGCCTTTGACCGAGTCAACCGGCCCTTCCTTTTCAAAGTTCTCCTCGCCTTTGGCTTCTTCCCTCACTTTGTTGCTCTTATCAAAGCCTGCACTGACAATCCTTGGATTTCCCCCCTTGTCAATGGCCGCCCACCTCCTTTTTCCATGCCCAGAGAGGTCTTAGGCAGGGATGCCCTCTCTCTCCCTTCCTTTACATTTTGATGGCGGACTCTCTCAGCAGAAAGCTCTCAGCAGAAAAAGTTTCAGGCTCTCTTCCAGGCCTTAAAACTTCCATTCACTCTCCTGCCCAGAACCATGCTCTTTTTGCAGACGACTCACTCCTTCTCGGAGGAGCTTCTCTTAGAATTGTCAAAGCTTTTGATGAAGTCCTAAAAAGTTACTGCAGGGTCACGGGAGCCTCCATAAATGAAAGGAAAAGTGAAGTCTATGGATGGAACATCGATCAACAGGAGCTCACAAACATCTCTACTGTTCTAGGCTTCAATTGCCAAGCCCAATGGGAGATGATAAAATACCTTGGACTCCCTATCATCAATGGCTGTAACAAGAGAGCGCTGTGGTCTGAAGTCATCAGAAAAATTAAGACAAAGATCACAAGCTGGGGAGGGTATTGGCTCACTTCAGGAGGGAAGGTCATCTTGATCAAGTTTGTTCTCTCTGCATTACCAATTTACCAAGCTGCCTTCCTTCTTGCACCAAAACAGGTGACAGACCACATCTCCAAACTGATCCGAGACTTCCTCTGGCAAGTTGGGAAAGGGAACACCCACAAACTGCATCTTGTGAAATGGGAACGGGTGAAACGCTCTTTTGCAGAAGGAGGTCTGCAAATCCGGGATCCAGCCATGGTTAATCTGGCGTTGGGAGGAAAAATCCTCTGGAATTTATACGAGAATCCAAATCATTCTGTCAGTGAAACTTTGAAAGCCAAGTACGCCCACAAGGTATCGCTACGAAATCTACAGGCTTTCCAAACAATCAACGCCTCTCAGGTTTGGAAACTTTGCAATAGAAGTTTGAATTTCTTCAAAGACAGAGTTTATAAAATCCCTGGCAACGGTAAACATACAAAACTGTGGCATGATCGTATTATGGACAGAGCCCCACTTTCAGAAAACGATGAAATCGATGAAATAAGACAATGGCTGGAGCGCGCTAGAGTCAACAGTGTTTATGATCTTTCCAAGTGGGACAGTCGTGGCGCATGGATTGGTTGGGATTTCCATGGCATCCCTGGCCGCCTAAACCGTCAGTTGACTGCGCTTGATGAGTTGCTGGAAGACGCAGCTCCAGTGAGCAGATGGTCGAAGGACAGATGGGGATGGGGGAACTCCGGAACTTATACATCAGCTGCAGCCTTCAACGCCCTCCAACCCATCAAGAACAGCAGCAGAAGTCCGGATTTCTGAAAGAAGGTATGGGAGCCCCTCACTCTACCAAAAGTCAAATTCTTTTTTTGGACGCTGGCTCATAACAAACTGCTAACCGGAGACAATCTGATGAAAAGAGGCATCGTTGGGCCTCACAGATGCGAGTTGTGCAGAAACAGTGAAGAAATTGCTAAGCACCTCTTCATGGACTGCAAGTTTGTCAAAGAGGTGTGGTGTCTTATCCTTCATGAGTTCCAAATCACTATTCCCTCGTACAACACTGTAGTTGATCTCTTCGATGCCTGGAATCATTGCTATCCCCACAAAATCCCCAGCAAATCTTTTTGGAGGAAAATCTGGAATGCCATCCCCAAATTCACTTACTGGTAGACTTGGCTGGCCCGGAATGACTTGATCTTCAACGGAAAGGAACAAACTCCTCTAGTTGTAGCTGCCAAAGCGAAATCCCTCCTCCTGGAAGCTGTCCAACAGAAGTACTTTTCTGCAGATCCTTTGCTGCTTCCTGAAGAAGAAAGGTGGCTGGGCCCTCTCTCCCCCTCCCCCCAGAGGTTGCTCTCTGTCCCTCAATCGGTGAATCTAGTTTGGAGAATAAGAGAAACTGAACAGAACTTTCAAGAATGGTGGAAAAAACAAAAAATATCCACGATCTTCTTTGATGGCGCCTCCAAAGGTAACCCCGGGGCTGCTGGAGCAGGTGGGGTCATCTATGACCCGGTTGGAGACAAAAGGGACACCTTCTCCTGGGGCATTGGGCAGAAATCCAACAATCAAGCGGAGATTTTAAGCCTTCTTAAAGCCTGCCAAATTGCCAGAGATAGAGGGGACAAAGAAATCCAAGTCTTCGGAGATTCCGAGATCTTAATCAAAAAGTTAAATTCGGAGAATTTGTTCAACAATGCAAGTCTTAACAAAACTCTGAGCAGATTGAAGGAAGTCCTCCTCGATTTTGAATCCTACAAATGCTTTCACATTCTCAGAAATCTGAATAGCGAAGCTGATCTGTTGGCAAATAAGGGCTGTACTCTTGGTAAAGGTCAAATTCTCATAAACGGGGATAGTTCTATCCACCTATGTAACCCATGAGGATTCTGCAGCATGCAATATGGAATAGAAATAGATGTAATGTAATGATGGCAGCATTGGCGTAAGTCCAAATTTCTCCCAATTCAAATAAAGATACACCCGTTTCAGTTAAAATATATATATATATATATATATATATATATATCTGTGTGTGTGTGTATTTATTTTATTTCTTAATCAATTAAAAAAAAATTATTAATAAAAGAAATTAAATACCAAACATAAATAAAATATTCTAATGTTTAGATAAAGTAAACTATATTTCAATATATATTTTATGATTAATAGAAATGTTTTATTTACAAATGAATATAAGACAAATTTTTTATTAGATACCCAAATAGTTAGTAACAATGGAATATTTAAAAAATATTTTAATATTACTCCTAAATAAATTATTATAGTATATTTACTCTTAAATAAAGACCCATTGCCTATGTAGTAACAAAATTTCAACAACTAGAATCCTCAACACCTTCCTTTTTTGAGGCTTCATCCCTTTAACGATATATTAATAAAATTTCTCCTATGTAATTAATACCATCCTATGGAGGCCACCCAATTCATAGGCATCCCATTGCTCAACTACCACCTTTATTTCTTGCTCCAACAAAAGTAAGTTACTTTTTTATGGCTTGTAATATTCCAAAATGGAAAAGACAGGAATATAGAACATATGAAGCACTCCAAATAAAACAAAAATGGAATATAACACTAAAATCTGGAAAATGCCGGAAATATATTGCAACTCGAAATTACATTAAGACATCATAACCATGAGTAGAAATAGCTGAGTCATATCATTATAATCAATAGAAAAATAAAGTACATAGTGATCCAAAGAAGATGCACTCAAGCCAAAAGGAAGTGGCCTAAATAACTCTAAATTCTAGCATTGGAAATGTTGTTGCTGCTACTGCTGCTATTGGAAACTAATGGTGCTGGGAAGAAGAACCATGTGTGAGAGCCTTCAGGTGTGCTTAGAAATATCCATGATTTAAACCACGGATTCTACTTGAAAAACCGAGAAAAAACCAGAAATGGCTTGGCCATATTTTGAATTTGGATTTTTGGCCCTTTTTGGGTTGCCAACTACACCCCTGTTGGTTGACTTACGCACTCCTCCTGGGTAACTATTGAGATGGGGCTGAAATGATGATCTAACTACTGCAATAGCACCCAATTAGCTCAATGAATGAAGGGCTTGCCCCTTCTCCTAATTCCCAAGATGAAATCTTGAGTTCTAGCTCCTCCTCTTAAGTTGCAGTTGTTGAACTGCACAACTGTTGGAAGTGATTGTGTTGTCAAGAGGGTTGATGCTGGAGCCTACTGCTAGATGATGCATTGATTCTCAAAACTGATGGAAATTATCTCACCAAGTGAGAGGTTGATCCCTCACAGGATTCAAAGCAGAGATGCTTGGAACTTCCTTCCTCCCCTCAAACTACACTACTGGAATGCGTAATTCCTGCAGGAACTGTAGCTACATAGAGGAGTAGAATGATGGCCTAATGCCAGATGTACAAATGTTTCTCTCGGAACACTGCAATGGATGCTCAATGTGAAGGGTTGATCCCTCCACAGGTTTCCCAGCTGAAATACTGAGAGCTACCTTCCACCTCTCAAACCCTGGTGGAGGAATGCATAATTCCTGTAGCTGGAAGTACTGAAGAGAGGGGTTGAATGTGGCGCTATTTCCAGATGATGAATGGATGATCAAAGAAACCTTTCCAGAGTAGGCACTTGAAGTCCCCTGTGAATAAGGTTGGGATATTCGATCCAAGACACTCGTGTGCTAAATAGCACAATAGACTTAGATAAATAGCTTAAGCACGCAAAAAGTCGTAAAGACCCAACAATAATAATATTCAGATTCCCTTTCCTTTGCTCCTATCATCTTCCTTTTATGGTTGTGAGCCTTCCCTAGCCTTGGCCCACCACATAACTATGTTGTCCTCCATGATCTCCATCATTGATGCAATTATTCTCCACTCCCTCCATCATGTGTGCATTTTTTCCTTCACTATCTCCATCATGTTTGCATCTAATGCACCACTTCCTCCATCACTTCATCATTATTTCTCCATTACCTCTATTATTCCTTCATCAATAAGTTTCTCCACTACTCCATAATTTTGATCCATTACCTAACTAACCCACATTCACACAACAAAAGTGGATTTTATTCATATATTGGGTTTATGGGTCCCTCCACCCTTTTATTTACTTAACTAAATAAGAAAAGTAAGAACTCTAATTTTCCAATTACCTAATGGAAAATTTGGAATATTACAGTCCTACCCACCAAAATGTTTCTTGTCCTCAAGCAACTACAAAAGTGGATGCTCCAGAAATCCATCTCCCTCCCAATTGGCATCCTCATATGGAAGGTTTCCCCATCTGATCCAATGTGTTATGAATGCCCAGCTGCATATCTGCCTCTCTAGAATGTCTAGATGACCTCCAGTTGTGTAGCTAGATGTATCTCCTCATCAATGAGTTTCCAAGTGGCAACCATTTGTTGTTCAAGAGCCTCTTTTCTACATGAGATATGTGAAATGTAGTGGTTCCTTCCCCAAGTGGAAAGTCCCAACTCATAAATTATATCTCCAACCCATGGTACATGGAGTAGGTTGTCTCTCTCCATGCTCCAATCCTTGGCCCTGGTGGCCTTGCTTGCTCTATGCATCATCTCAACATTGTGCAAAGTAGGAAATAGAGACATATGGATTGACATGTGAAATGTCAAACCATATTCTCCCAATAGCAGCCATTGCAATAATGCCTCTTTTTGCCACATCACATCATCATGCCAAGTATAAAACATTGACATCCCAATTGACATGTGGAATTTCATATGGTGGCCATACTCTCCCAAGAGTAACCAGAGCAGCCATGCCTTCAGATGCTACATCTCATCACTCCTATCAAAAGTAGGAAACAATGATATGTCAATGGACATATAAAATGAAATGTATTGGCCATACTCTCACAAGAGTAGCCAGCGCAGCCATGTCTCCTACTGTTGCATCACCTCGGTAATGTGCAAGGCATGGAACATGCCAATATGAAATGTCAAGTGGTAACCATACTCACCCAAGAGCATCCAACGTAGCCATGCTTCCTATTGCCCAGTGTCATAGATATGCAAGTAGCTTTTCAGCCACTTGCTCCTCATCTCCATCCATCCATCCAACTGTGGGTGATGACTCATATTATGCACCAGCTCAGTATCCACCTAATGGAGAAACTCCCGCCAAAACCTCCCCATACAATAACTCTCCCCATCACTATATATGGCCTTGGGAAGACCATGAAGCATGAAGAAATCCTGGAAAGATAATCCAGTCACGGGTGAGGAGATGTATTGTGTGAAAATTTCGAAGCAATGTGCATACCTTACAGTGGATCAATGTTGACAATACCATTCTCCACAATCTAATGACAATATTCGCAATCCATGATATGTCGAAGTGCATCCTCCTTGAGGTCTCTCCATGAGAACCTCTCACCGATGGCCCGATAGACCCTATGAGGTTCTCAATATGCTGCATGCAAAAACTTCTCGTTAAGATGTGAAGTGCTCATCAAGAAGGCTCTGTCTTGATAATGGAAGATGTTATCCATCACATGATGTCTACCATCTACCATCTGCCCGTCCAATGCTTCATAAGTGAAGTGGTCATCATAATTCTCAAATAATAATTGGGCCCTTAAATGATCACTGCTCCTCAGTGACAACATTGTTGATCTCCATGATAGTGCATCTGCTGTCTCATGGCCCTCTCCATACACAATGCTGAACTCATAGTCTTGCATTGTACTGATCCATCGTTGTTGCCTCTTTTGCAACTGTTGCTCCTCCTCAAAAATATGTCAGAGACTATGGTGGTTGTTTTTCACCCAAAATATACTTCCAATAAAAAATTGTCGGAAGTTGACCAATGCATGCATAATGGCCAATATCTCTTTGTCATAAATAGAATACGATAGCTCATGCGACAGTAACTTTTGATTCTCGAAAGCTACTGTATAGCTTCCTTGCATTAGGACTATGTTAATCTTATCCTCAGAAACTCCACACTCCAACACAAAGTGTTGTGTGAAACTTAACAATGTCAAACGGGGATAGCTATACATATTCTCCTTCAACCAGTCAAGGGTCCTCTGTGTAATGATAGTCTGCTGCTCCAAATCAGCAATGTGCTCTACCCCTTGATAATGAAATTGCCCAGATGGCATGACCCCACAAAACTCATTTTGATGTGCTGAAATAATATGCAGTGGAAATGTTTGCATACCTTGGATCAACTGATGCTTGGGAACATCTTGCAAAGCTACAAGAGTTCCTCCAACTGGTGCAATTGCTTCACAAACTTTTGGTGATGGTGATGGTTACTCCTCTACTGGTGCACCAACGTTGGTATCTACTTCCTCTTCCTAATGCACCTTCTGAATCATGCCTGAGACTCTTAATGTATAATGCTCAGGACCATATTGCAAAGATGAAAGTGTTCCTCCTAGTGATGCAATTACCTCTACTGCAGTTGGTAGTGGTGGTAGCTGCTCTTCTCCCGGTGTTTCTGTGCTGACATATCCCTTATGATCCTCATACACTTTCTATTTATTTTCAAAGAATGTCTCAATGGAATGTGCCTCTGGGTTTCTTCTATCAAACCTCTTTACCAACCTTTGAGTGAACTCTGCATACGCAATCACTCTTGCATGTTTCAATTTACCGAACCACCAGTCATTTTCTTCACCCTCAAGGTGTAGCACTGCAATATGAAAAACCTCTGCTTCTGCTACTTGGTGTAGCTAGAAGAATGCATCTAACTTCTCCATCCAAGATTTCTTTGTGCTTATGAATGACCCATCAAATGTGGGTAGGAATAATCTACCCTGCATATTTCCTTTTCTTCTATTGCTGCTGCAAGGTCTCCGGTTCTCTTTAATCTGGAAAAACTATTGGAAAGTCAGACTCTTTGAATGCTCTAGATTGAGATTTGTACTCTGAAAGATAATCACTCAGATTCTCATGCTCCAAATACCTGCCATCTCCATGCCATTCATTTCCTTCTACAAGGAAAGTGGGCATAGTAGGGCATTGTGGAACTTTCTGCACCGCTGGTTGCTTATATTGTTGATAGGAAGTGCTTGGAACTTCTCCATTCTGAAACTCTCTTGAGGTTTCCTTTTTCCTTTCCCGTCTCATTTCTTTGATCTCCATGGTGAGATATTACGTAGATCTAAAGAGAAGTGTGGCAAAACTCAATCCTTTGGCCATTGTAGACTTATTCTTTTTCTACTTCTTCTTCTTATTCTTCTGATGTCATGAAATTCCCACAAGATGAGCCAAAGATAAAGCTCTGATACCACTGTAATATTCCAAAATTTAAAATACAGGAATATAGAACATATGAAGCATTCAAAATAAAGAAAATCAGGAATATAGCACTAAAATCTGGAAACTGCCGAAAATATGTTGCAACTGGAAATTACATTAAGACATCATAACCATGAGAAAAAATAGCTGGGTCATATCATTATGATCAATAAAAAAATAAATTACACAGTGCTCCAAATAATATGCACTCAAGCCAACAGGAAGTGCCTTAAATAACTCTAAATCCTAGCACTGGAAACGATGTTGCTGCTACTCTTGCTGCTGTTGGAAGTCACTGCTACTGGGAAGCAGAACCATGTGTGCGAGACTTCTGGAGTTCTCAAAAACATATGATATTTTAACCATGGATTATACTCGAAAAACCCAGGAAAACCCAAAAATGGTTTGGCCATATTTTGACTTTAGATTTTCGGCCCTTTTTGGGTTGCCAACTGCACCCGTGTTGGCTGACTTATGCACTCCTCCTAGGTAACTGGTAATATGGGGCTTAACAGATGATATAAATTCTATAATAGCACCCTATCATCTCAATGCATGAAGGGATGGCCCCTTCTCCTAATTCCCAAGCTGAAAGCTTGAGTTCTAGCTCCTTCTCTCAAGTTGCAGCTACTGAACTACACAACTGCTAGAAGTGACTATGCTGTCAAGAGGGTTTATGCTATAGCCTACTGTTAGATGATGAAATTCTGCTCACAGCTAATGGAAATGATCTCACCAAGTGAGTGGTTGATCCCTCACAAGATTCAAAGCTGAGATGCTTGGAACTTCCTTCCTCCCCTCAAACTACACTGCTAGAATGCATAATTCCTGTAGGAACTGCTACTGCATAGAGAATTATAATGATGGCATGATGCTGGATGTAACAATGCTGCAATCGAAAGACTACAATGGATGCATAATGTGAAGGGATGATCCCTTCATAGGTTTCCCAGCTGAAATACTGAGAACTACCTTCCACCTCTCAAACCCTAGTGCAGGAATGCATAATTCCTATAGTTGGAAGTGCTGAAGAGAGAGGATGAATGTGCCACTATTTCTGAATGATGAATGGATGCTCAAAGAAACCTTTCCAGAGTAGGCACTCAAAGTCCCCTGTGGATAAGGGTTGGATTGCCGCTCGGAGACACCCATGTGCTAAACAACACATCAGACTTAGCTAAACAACTGAAGCATGCAGAAATTCGTAAAGACTCAACAATAATAATATTTAGAATCCCCTTCCTTTGTTTCCCTCATCTTCCTCTTATGGTTGTGAGCCTTCCCTAGCCTTAGCCCACATCATAATTACGCTGCACATGTAGCCACTAACCTCCATAAAGACTACACTATCCTCCATGATCTCCATCACTGCTACAATTATTCTTCACTCTCTCCATCATATGTGCGTTTAATGCACCACTTCCTCGATCACTTCATCATTATTTCTGCATGACCTCCACTCTTCCTTCATCAATAAGCTACTCCACTACTCCATAATGTTGATCCACTACCTAACTAACCCACATTCACACAACAAAAGTGGATTTTATTCATCTATTGGGTTTATGGGTCCCTCCACCCTTTTATTAACTTAACTAAATAAGAAAAGTAAGAACTCTAATATTCCAATTAGTTGATGGAAAATTCGGAATATTACATGGCTACCTTAACTTTTCGTAATATTACTTTGGGAATTCAAGTGTGGTACCTAGATACCAACTCATATTCTACCATTGATGTTGACTTTATTTTGTCTCAATACTTATACAAATTGCAAGTACTACCCCTATGTCATTTTTAGAATCTACACAAACCTCCTTAATCCCCACTGTATGGGAAAATAATTGTGAATAGGGTATTATATAAGAATATTTGGGGCACTACCAACTTTGGAAAATCTATGGCCTCTCAAATAACTACACCTAGGGATACTCCCCACGTGATTAATGTAACCTCATCGACTACACAATAAATCATTGGACATCACTTCTAGAGTTAAAGAACCTTTTGATTAGGATTATTTAGGAACAGACACATCCATTACTTTCATAAAACTATCTATTCCTAAGTCATTGAAAAATAGCATTATGTTTGCAAGTTTCTATGGTGGTCATAATCTGAAGAATATGTTTCCAAATTTGTATCCACAATAATCATTTTCAATGAACGTTTCAACTCCATATGAGGACCCAATATGATGAAGTAAAATTGTTGAGAGAAGCAGGGGAGGAAACGAACAAATTTTGAGGAAGCATAGGTCCTCCACACTTCTCTCAGGTTTTATTCCTAATATTTTGAGTAGACAAATCTATTTCCAAGTTTCCCTTCCATGCAGGGTAACAATCCTTGTTTGCAAGTTTTCGTGGTGAAGAGAATTTGAAGAATATGTTTCCGAAGCTTTTTCCACAATAATCATTTTCAATTGACATTTCAAGACCATACCATGACCCATCATCATGATACAAAATTCTTGAGAGAATTAGGGGAGGAAAGGAACAAATTTTGAGGAGACATAGGTCCGCCATCCTTCTCTCAATTTTTATTTTTAATCTTTCGACTAGATGAATCTCATTCTATGTTTCCCTTCCATGCAGGGTAATGATATTTATTTTCAAGTTTCTCTAGTGATTAGAATATGAAAAATATTTTTCTAGAGTTTTATCCACAATAATAATTTTCAATCGACGTTTCAAGTCCTTACCATGACCCATCATCAAGATGTAAAATTATTGAGAAAAGGAGGGGAGGAAAGGAACACATTTTAAGGAAGCATAGGTTTTTCATCCTTGTCTCAACTTTTATTCTTAATATTTCGAGTAGATTAATCTCATTCCAATTTTCCCTTCCATGTAGGGTAATGATCCTTATTTGCAAGTTTCTCTAGTTGTTAGAATCGGAAAAATATGTTTCCAAAGTTTTATCCACAATAATAATTTTTAATTGAAATTTCAAGTCCACACTAAGATCCATGATTAGGATGTAAACAATTTCAAATAAGGAGGGGAGGAAAGGAAAAAGTTTTGAGGAAACATAGGTTCGCCATCCTTCTCTCATTTTTTTTTAATATTTAAACTAGACGGATCTCATTCCAAGTTTCCCTTTCGTGCAAGGTAATGATCCTTGTTTGCAAGTTTTTGTGGTGGTCAGAATTTGAAGAATATGTTTCCGGAGTTTTGTTTACAATAATCATTTTCAAACAAAATTTGAAATCCATAATAGGACCCATCAATAGGTTGTAAAATTTTTGAGAGAAGGAGGGGAGGAAAGGAGAAAAAAATGAGGAAACATGGGTCATCTCTAATGCCTCCTCTAACATTTACTCAAATTCACGAGCTCTCTAGGGTAAATTTGAGATGAGAGTTATTGTGCGAGACCCGATTTCCATGATTCACTTATGGAAAATGGGTTCCACATGTCTAGAACTCAATGCAAACACCGAGTGACACATTATCACATTTCTATCATCCTAACTTGACCCAACACTAGTTCTTTTCAATTTCATTTCATTCAATTTAACAAAACTTTCTATTATGTGATGCAGGAGCATCCGGCTCAGAAATTTCATTGTAATTTAATAGACATAGGGGGTTTTGGGTTTTCAAAGAAGTTTGTTTCCTATGTATTAAATTAATGTAATTATTAATGTTTTGAGTGATTTTAATGAGAGATATTTAGAATAGGAATTAATTAAATATTGTGAGGCATTTTGTAAATGTTGTCAATTGTTGAAGAACATGAGAAAATTAGGACAGTTGAGAGCTCATAGGGATTGAGAGATTTGGAAATTAATTATAGATTTTAAATTAGGAATTAGTTCATGATTTATGGGATTGAGAGGATTCTTAGGGGTTAGTTGAAATTATTTAGGATCTAAACCAGAATTGGTTCATAGGACCATTTGCATAAAAATTATAAAACCTCAAATAAAAAATGGGAGAGAGGCAGTGATTTAGATATATAAACAAGGTTTGGATTGTGAAGCCTACGGGCCAGAGGGTGGGTGAAAAGGCCACTGATTAGAAAATCAGGCCAGAAAAGAAATTTCTATGTATATATGTGTTTATTAATACAGAGAATTCTATCCCTGAGTTATGGGGTGTGTATGGAGTGATTGATTATAAAATGTATGGGAATTAGAGTATTTTTTCATAACATTTGTTTGCAGTTTGATTCGATACCTTTTCGTATGTGTAGGTGTTATCTTTTCATTGCAGAATGCTGCACAAACACTCTATCACACTGATAGTAACATATTTGAATTTGGTCTTAATAATATTGAGAATTTTTACCAAAGAATGCTCGTATAGATGATGGATTGTGTAGATCCAAGTTAAGATCAGTTCTTCTATGGTTCAACATACAATTGCGAAAGTTCTATGCAAATGTTGAGACAGGGTTAATAATATCAATGTTATGACTTGAGCTAAAGTGGGATTCATGGACAAATCTAGAGCTTTCCATGTGGGAAGAGAAGCCATTAAAAATTTCTTGTACTAATTAGGAGTGAATTTATCTGCTTATAAATTGATTTTTCTCATTACTATTAGAGTGGAGCTCAAGTGAGTTTTAGACCAGAGGTTTCAGGAGCTTGGAAGAATTTAATTATTGCAGAAGGAAATTTTTTTAAGAAAACTGAGTTACCCAAAGAAGGGTCGAATTACACTCCATAGTTGAGGCTGAATTTAATTACTATTTAAGACCAAATTTGTGGGAATTATTTAGGAGTTATTAAGTCAGGCTTTCAATCTTTAGGTGGGTGTATTCATGGACAAATTGAGTCTCCAAGCCTAAGGATAAATTATTGAATTCTTTCAAGATCGAAGAATAGGTTAAGATAATTGTGATCAGACATAATAGCTCAAGAAGAAGAGGTTGATTTGTTGTACTTTGAAGCTCAGTTACAGATCTATGAATGGGGTCTAGTTCTGAAGTTATCCACCATCAGATATATTCTTAAACAATAATCCCGCTGGACCAGCCATCAAGCAAATCTGAAGCTCATATTATTATTCCAGAAAGGAGTATGAATTTGGTAATTTCCAGGAGTTGGCATCTACTCAATTCATAGGTCGAGTTCCCTTATTTAAGTAGAGGTCGAGTTATATTTATTTTATGGGCCGAAATTATTCCCAACATAGGGTCAATTCACTTCAATCAGTGGGGCGAATTTTCTTAAGATTAAATTTGTGTATTGAGCTAGGGAATGTTCAACACTCATTCATAATATCAGTACAAGTTGGAAAAACGAATTCCTTATTCACATGCATCTCTATTGATCAGTAAGTTGAAGCATTCTATTGTATTGCTAAAGCAAAGATCTCAAGCATTGTAATTCTCTTTCAATGATTTAAATAAGTTATTTTTCCTCTCTTAAAAAAAAAAGTATATTTTTGCTTTGAGAAGACTGTTGCAGTATATTTTACAGTGAGCACCTACAACAATGTGTCAACTAATAGTTTGAAGAAATACTTCATTGTAACTTAAAACAGAGAATGAAATTCCTGGGACATGTATTTGACATACTGTTGATATTCATTTTAAAATTGTTGGAATGTCTAATGGAGTAAATGCAACTCAGGCTACATCGTTACGGAAATTTTCTTGGGTTCTAAACTTTCAAGGTTGTTTTGAGGACCTAAACAACAATTCCACGCAAAATGGAGGGATTGGAAAAGTGCATAACAATTTTTTTAGATTGTTTCTGGCCTCCTCTTGAAGATATTTGAAGCAAGGTATTATGATAGTCAAATAGAGATTGTATGCCAAAGTTATGACCCCAAGAAGTTGGAGGTTTAAATTACTCATTTATACAAACACTTTGCAAGCATAGTACATGTATGTTATAAATACATATTTGTTAATTAATTTATTAAGTTCACTAGAGAATTTTAAATGAAATAATGACAAAGCTAAAAAATCAATCTCAACTCAATTCGTGAGCTAGGCTGACCAAAACATACTAGGAATTTCGTTAGACAATTGGCATACATGTAAACTACAGGTCATAAATACATATTGGATCATAAAAGTCTGAGATTCATATGAGAATACCCTAAAAGGTCGTATGCCCTCTCCACATGTTGTAAGAAAACTTATTATTCCATACATTCATCAACCAATAAATAGTTAAACCATTCATGAAAAGAGCTACAAATAACATACATTAGGTAACCAATAAATAACCAGTAAATAACCAACATAGAAATCATGAAAACTCACACATAATATCAACAACATAATTGCTTCAAATATGCGGGAATCATAATAAAATAATAGCTTTTATTAATATGTGAAAATACCATTCAAGTCAAGGACTTTCATGACCCACCCGACCATATATTGATTTGAACCAAATATCTCTTTCATCAAATCATCCTCGCATCATATTCCAAGCATGAATGTGGTATCTCATTGAATAAACCAAATAAAAACAAATGAGGGCTTTAAAATGCCAACGCACCTCAACCCTCAACCAGTGATTCCACCTCATTGTCAGACATCACTAACTCAACCAGATCGGTCCCTACCCAAGTTGTCCATGGCTCCAGGGACTAGCAACTCAATTCGCAACCTTCCAAGGCTACAGAGAATTTCTCCAATCTAGCTCCAACAACTAGTAACTAAACCCACAAAGGGCTTCAAAGAATTTTTCCCAACCTATGCTACAAGAATAGTAACTCAACCCAAGTTGTTCCAGGGCTTCCAGAGCATTTTTTCCAATGCACATCCATAAGGAATTATGAGCACCAAGAAAAAAAACAATCAAATGGGAAAATAATAAGCTATATGTTGAGTGTTGGAATTGGTTGTTTTGAATATGAAAAATCACCCCTCGATTTCTATGACTTTTAAATATCGTACACCCAGATAACTTTGATATTTTTTAAATATAAGATATAACTTAAAGACATGGTTCAAAATAAATTTAAGATCGGGGGTAAGCTTTTTATTAAATTTTCCTTAATCTTTTTGGAGTATCGTTCATGAGACTTTTTGGAAGATTTTCTTGTGGGTTTTTCTAGTCTAATTTCTCTAAAATACAACAAGAATATATTGAAATCACAAGCTTCATGCGTAAACTTGCACAATAAAAGTTCCCTAGAGGGTTTTCAGGGTCTTGAATCCATATATAGAGTAAAAAAAACTAGTTTAAATAACACAAATCAATATTTCACCTCAAATTTTCTCCCTGATTCCAGCACCGAAATGTCCAAAAAATTGTACTAAAGACAAATCCAATCATTTCTTTTTATATTCACTTATTACATTGTTGTATATATTATTTTTAATTAATCATTTAAATCATAAATCTTAAAAGAATGAGAATATACCAATTTTGTTATATTAATAAACTTTTGCAAATTCCAATATCTACTATGGTCATTGACATTTATGTGAAAATATGAATAATAGTCAATAATATTTATGTGAAAATATGAATAATGATTTTAATGATATTTATGTGAAAATATGAATAATGATTTTAATGATATTTATGTGAAATTATAAATAATAACCATTTACAGTATTAAATGAAAATTTGATAAGAGTTAGATTTTTTTTATTTCTTTTCAATTTTATGTAAACTATTAATATCAATTTTTCTATTTTTGCAATGACCATGAACATTAAATCAAATAAAATTTTCATTTAAATTGTCCACCAATCTAATTTCAAATTAAAAAATATCTTCTCAGTAATTAATCTAAATATTACATTAAATATGATATATAAATTAATATTATTTTAATATTACTATTTAATTTATATTAATTTCCTAAAATTTAAAAGAGTTGATGTAATGAGTTAAAGCATATTGGCGTTTTATATATATATATATATATTTATTTATTTATTTATTTATTCATTTATTTAGTGTAAAAATATATATCAAATATTTATAAATGTTTTTTAATTTTGTGTTTAACATGATAATTAATTCAGGTTTACATTTTTCACAAGAATGAGTTTGAACAAAATTGAATATCTTAATTTTTAGAGAAGAGAAGGGTTTGTCAATGCAAGTTTAAATTTTTATTTTTTTTCCATTTATAAGATGGTATGTTTTTTAGTGTTAAGATAAAGTTATACTAAGAAATAAAAAGCAAAATAGTAACATAAATAATTTAGTGTTTAGGTAAAGTAAATAATATTTTAATATCTATTTTAAAATTAAAGTAAAAAATATATATATACTAAAAAGCAATATTTACAATTTAACATCAGATATATATCATTAGATACTTTAAAAAAAAAAATCTGACATTTAAGAAAAAATATATTAATAACAATGAAATATTTAAAAATTATTTACAATGTTAATAAACACAACCATATCACTTAATAAACATGTTATTCAATTGTTTATTAAATTTCTTGCTTCATTTTTCATTTTAATATATATGTATAAATTTAGATTTACTTTGGAATATATATATATATATATAAAATTTACATCAAATTGTAACCAAATTAATTTTTATGAAAATATACATTTTAATTAATTTGTATACAATTTATCTTAAAAGATTAAAAAATAATTTTATAAACTTGTAAAGATTTAAGAAAAAAATAATAATGAAGAAGAAATTAAATGATTACTTATTTTTAATCCACTCGTCAGCCAAACTTGATCCACCTATCGGCCAAACAAGCAGGGCCTAACCCCAAGGGCATCAAGGATATTTGACCCAGTGACCTCCCAACTGGCAAGGTACTTAGAAATGAGAACTCTACCATTTGATCCAACCATTAGGGCTTAGCAACTGTTTGTATTATATGCATACATATTTGATCTTCATTATAAATACATTTTCCTATTTTTAATTAAATTATTTGATATAAACATTGATTTTGATTTTAATTATAAAACAAAAATTAAATAGAATGGAATAGAATTATATTAATATTTTTTTAATATTAAATTTAAATTTATTATTTGCAATATTTTTTTAAAATCTTATATACTATATTGATATAAAGTGGAACTTACATCACATAGCAAGCTTCTCAAATAGCCATGGGTTGTCGGTCTGGAAACTAGACCATAAGGAATACGTTGTCTTTTGGGATGAGAGCTTGGAATTATTTATACCTGACATATTCAAAAGGAGGAGGTCAATATTGGGTGGTAGAAGGGGCTTTGTCCTATTCACAACTATGTGACTTTATTATCTCAATGTATCACATGTGATATGATATCTACCAATATTTTAAGCAGAGAAGTATAAATTCACTTCAGATAATTTTCAAGCCTCCAAGTGATAACAACTTTCTCGGTGTTTCCTCCATTCAATAGATGCTTGGATTTGGTGATCACAAGATGGCAGTCACCCTCAATGATTAGTTTGGAGAAGGATAGTTGAATTGTCAATATCAAACCCATTTCTACATAAAATAGCTTGGCCAGAAGTTTGGTGTTGTGGCCCATGGTGCCTAAGTAAAAGAAGAGAGAATGTCTCTTCTTGTTCCAAAAGATGCCTTCATAACCATATTGATCGAGATTTCCTGAGATAGCAGGAGAGGGAATTAATTTAGGATTCTAACATCAGCAAAGGATGATGCCAAAGCATCAAGGGCGCAAGGTGAGATCAAATATGGTGAATTTTCATGCAATGGTGGCGTGTTGTGGGGTAGTTTAATTTTCCCAAATACCCAATACCCCTTTCCTTCTAAAAAGAAACCCTTGATATCCTTATCATTGTATAACATGGATTTTAATTAATAGGTCCACATGCCCATACTATAAATTTACTGCCCATACCCAGCTATTCAGAGGTTGAGGAGTTCTTGAGGTGTGACAAGGCCTATCTATGCCAATTCATGTTGGCCTCAACAAACCCAATCTCGAAATTGTTGGGTGGCTCCCACACTTGGTCAGGATCAACTCTATTACCTTTTTCCTAGGTAAACACAGATCTCAAGTTTCAAATACTGTAGATCCAACTGACAGTAATCTCGACTATATGTTTTCCCACGGGTCGTTCTCTCGTGTTACAAACATTCAAACTATCCACTTCCCAAACGTATTTATTCATGAACCAGTTGCTACCTTTTCTCTTCTTTGGGATGCAATAGAATTCAGGCATGAAGGTTCACCTACCTTACTCTAACTCCCACCTTCTTATAACACATTTGTTTTCTTAAAGAATTTGAAGATGTCAACAAGAATCTTTGTCACTCTCTGAATCCTCATCATCAATAATTGTTCCTTTGAGATCTATTCACCTCTCATTTCCACACTCCCTGCATGGTCCCTTTTTATTTAAATTTGATACCATAGATTGTACATATAGAACTTCATAACCTTAGTAGTCGAGACTATGTTCCCCTTCATTAGATTAACATTGAACCCATACGATTGAAATTGAAAAGGTTTTGTGGATTATGAAGGAAATAAAACACACATAGATCACCTTCTATTTAGAACAAGGATTTAAGAGTGAATAAAAACCCACATATGCACAATTATTCCATTTAATTTCCTTCACCAATATATGATTTCAAAGATAATTCATTGGTTCTCCTACCCAAATTCCAATCTAATAGAATTACATTTACAGATGGGATACGCAGAGAAATGATACATAGGTACATAGAGGTTATTTGAAGCCATACACAATTCTTAAACATAAATTATGTACAAGGAATTTTTATGGACCTTCATTTCACACACTCGATAACCATATAACATCAATAAATGTATAGACATACGAATATATGGTCCTAGAACATCAAATGAAATGAGATATTTCTTCCAAGACAATTATCTCCACTCTAAAGCTACTTAACTTCTTAATAGATATTGATTACAAATGCAAAGGCCCAATTGGACACCAAGACCATATGATCTAACAAAATAAAAACCTATTAGTCCCCAACTCCTTTAGAGTTAGGACACTTGGGTATACATTAAATTTTATGCTATTTCTAATTTGCAATAAGGAGGAAAAAAAATTCTTTTTCACAATTTATTTGACCCCTTTTTAGGTTGGGAAAAAATACACTGCTTGGAGGTTGATGCCCCTACATCAAACTCCCCACATGGAATATTTTTGACCTCCGGGTCAAATTCCTTCAATCTGTGAACCCTACAGGATCCCAAACTTTATATTGTTGTTGATCATGGGCTTTCTCTTGTCAGTTTGCTGTCACTTTCTAGGTTGCAGGGTCTCATAACCTATTTTTTTATTTCCCTCTCATTGTACTTATGAAATACACCACAGTAATAGTCAACCATGTTCCCTTATTTATTGCAGTCTCCCTTTTGTGGTTGTTACACACGCGAGTCTAAAATAATACCATGGATTTCTCCTTGGTCATCCTTATTTCCACTCGAATATTACTATGAAAAGGTTGATATTTTCCCAGGAAACTATCCAGCTAATCCAAATTTTGTTTCTCCATAATTTTTCCTAAAAATTAGTCAATAAAAATTTCAAAACCATAATTCATGGGACTTTGAAAAAAAAAAGTTCTAGCAATATATTCACTATAATTTTATAGTCTTAATTTGTGTGATTCCCTTACTACCATCTCCTTAAATTATCCCTTCTCTTTCAATAAGCTTAATACCTATTTCAAGGAAGAGTTACACAACCTCTTTCAGAAATTTGCATGATTCGCTAATGGTACTTTTGAATTATTGTTCCATTTCTTCTTGGGTGTATCTTTGCCACATACATGTTTACTCAATAAATCTAGGATTGCATGGCTTCCAATTTTCTCTTTTCTTTTGATCTTACTTTTCATGCACTTTTTTTCACTCTCTGAACAACCTTCCCATCATGTATTTTGTTAAAAGTCTCAAATCCCTTAAGCACCTCAACCCCTTCCAGACCCTGGGCTAACTTCTTCATGAAATCTTCCTAGATCTTGGGATTTTCCAACCAGTAATTTAGAAATTTTAACTCCCTTTCATATCATGTCATAAAATATCTAAAAAATAACTCTTTCCCTCATTCTGGGAATCTCCACAAACTAGCTCTATATTTTTTCTTCTGATTATAACAACTAGAGAGAGTTGTCCCTCATCTTTCACATGAACATCTTCATAAGAAAACTTTATTTTGGTTGCAAGAATAGTCTCATTTTCTCTGTTGAAGGACTTTCCTTGATGACTTTTGAGAGACAAATTTACTTCTTCATGCTTTCACTTATGAGAAGCCTTCTTGGTGTTGAAAATTGTAACTAGGTCGGTCTTCATATTGATTATGTAATTATATGTAAAGAAGAAGAAAAAGATAATAAAATCTATTTTTCACTTGCTTCATGTATTTCATGAGAAATATTTTATTATAGGTTAATTAGACTTCTTCTTGATGTCTATATATGGTTTTGTCTTCCCGTTATAAATATAATCAAGTGTCATGTATATGAAGTGGGTAGTGAATGCTCCAAGGACTTGCTATAGAGCTCATGAAGGAATGATACTCCAAGCTAAACTTACAACGATGGAATAAAAGTTATCCATGTCGGCCTATGAAAATAAGTAAAATTTGGCCTTCTAGGCATTTGAAGCGTTGGCCTAAAATAGAGTCATGGAGACTATATATACAAGAAGTTTTGCGGTCACTTGAACATGAAATTTTGAAACAGATTCTGATGTGTTCAGAGTATAGATAAAGTCAGTATAAAGATGCATATCTTTCTGGAATAATACAACGTTTTGAAATGCGGAATGTTTTGAAGTGTATGCAGATATAATGTAATATACATAGACAACGTATGCGGATATAATGTAGTATATATATAGACAATGTAATGGGGATATTAAGAGATGATGCAGATTCTCTCTAAGTCAACACAAAACAGAAAATGCGGAATTTTCTCTGAAGAAGTGCAGATAAAGAGTGAAGTTTCTCTCCTAGGAAAAGCATAGTTAAGTTCCGGAACAAATTGCGGAAATCATTGCAGGAATTCGTAACAATTAGCGGACAAGTCTGAAACAAAAGTGTGAGGTAAATTTTGTAATAAAAGAGTGAAGGAAGTAATTTTAATTGGAGGGAAGTGGGAAACATCTCATGGAAGGAATAAGGGTTCACATATATCATTGTTTTGGGTTTACACTCCTCTTGCATATCTCATAAAAGGGCCGAGGGTATCTATAGCACGAAGGAAGGAAACCTTGGTGCACACATTGCTCGGTCTTGCCCTAAAAGGAATCATGTATATATCTATGTCTTGGATCAACATGTATCGAGCATAAATCAGAAGGGAGTTGAAGGTGACTGTTGTAAGAAGGAAAACTACCATAGTATGAATAATGGTTTTGTCTTAGACTTTAGAAATATCTAAAGGGTGTTGAAGGTAGGCCGAGAAGAAGACACTAAGAGGCCAAGGATAAGATCAAAGAAAGAGCAGAAAAGAAAGACACTGTCTAAGGCTAGGAACCGAGTTCTTCCTAGTACTAGTGCAGAGAAGTGAAGATATGAGGATCAGCTAGAGAAGTTGAGAAGAGCAGTGACAAAGGTCTTGGAAGCACATCTAGATTAAGGGTCTAATTCTAGGTCATGTTACTTGTCATTTGAATATCTATAATAAGAATTCTTTGGGGTTTTTCCTCTCCAAGAGGGAGAGGTTTTTCCTCTCCAAGAGGGAGAGGTTTTTCCCTGGCTCTAGGAGCTTGATTTGGTGTCTTGTGCATTTTTTATAATTGACTTGATGAAATACTAATTAAGCTAAAGAAATAAAGACATAAGTAGCTCAATAAAGTTAACAAATAATTATCAAGAAGAGAATTTGTATTAATCACCACCCCTCTAAATTCTCAACATGGAACCAGAGCTAAGGTGCTAAAGACAAAGGGCTATTAGACAAGAAGACACTCAAGGATCAAATTCAGTTCTCTAGAAATCATCAAGGCAAAAGTAAAATTTTACATTGAAATTTCAAATCATATTGCAAGGAAATCCTCAAGCCATCGCAAGAAGACTCTCACCCTTATTCAAGAAATCCACACATCAAGGAGGTAATCTTTAACATCAAAGATTCTTGATATTGAAGAAATTGTTGAAATACACATCATTAAGCATCACTCAAAAATATTTAAGACATATTCATTCTGAAGTAATTCTTTACCATCAAGGATACAAGATCGCCTACCTTGAAATCAACCTGAGAGGGAGTTATTTCCATCATCTTCAACTAGGAAGCTGATAGAAGAAGAAAATCATGTATTCAAGTAACTATCTCTATGACTTCGTATGAATCTATCAAAAAATTTTCTTTGTAAGGAAAGCATCAAGTTGGTTAGGGTTTCAAACTTTCCTAGAAGACAAGGATAATGAATTCATGCCAATACATGAAGAGAAATATAAGAGTCCAAAGGATTCTTACAAAATCCATAAAAATACTCTCTTATCTCTGATGTAAAAAATCTAGAATAATCAAAATAAATATATGAGAAATTGGTGGAGCTATTCTCTGTGAGTACTGCAAGAGAAACAATCTCTCTGAGATCATCTACAGGAAGTGGGAAACATAATGTCTGACCCTGAGATGGCTAAGGTGGTGTTGGAATCTCTTCCAGATGAATGGGGAAACTTGGGAAACTTCACTTCAGGATAATAAGGGAAGAAGCCCATATCTCAGAAATGAGAGAAGAACTTGATGCAAATAAATGTTAGAAAGAGGAAGTGAGGGATCTCCACTATGATCGATATCATCTTATCCTTTAAGTGATTTCAATTGGTTGAATGATAGCAAGTTGTGTAGCATCCTGATCAAATCATGGTAGGAGCTCCTGGTGAATCATCTTGGGGAAAAACTCTCTGATAACATTACTAATGGAAGGCAATCATCAAGATCAAAGGTCATGATGGAAACAAATTTCTGGGATATGATGATATATTGATGGAGCAGGCCAAGGGAATGAAGCTCTTCATTATAGATAAATTTCTACAGGATGACTCAAGAGAAAAAGGTATGAGTTATGTATATATTTTGATGTTGAAAATGGATGCAGGAATGTCATGTCATATGGTTGCAGGTAATGGACTTCTGTATTTATAAGTATGATCTATGGAGGAGTATCTCTTAGTGCACTGACAGATGAAATCAACATAATATGTCCTCATGGAATATGAGGTGGTTGTATGTGAATGGGAAACTATAAAATTTGTAAGTTCCTGGGAATGGAGAATGTACATAAAGGAATATATCATGAAATGAAACCATGCCAAGAGGGAGTGTTCATCCAGAAACTAAGAAGATGTGACTAGGAGATCTCCTAGCAGGATACATAGACTCTGATAGAAGTCTGCAAAAGAATAATACCCTTGACAAAAACATATCATTAGGATATGTGTCAATCTGAATAAAGGATTTCAATGCCTACGGTAAGTTGTCATGGTAAAATATCATCACTAATATGATACGAAGGAAAGTATCATGGCATAATGGTGAACTAGATGAGAAAGACTGATGAATCAGTTTCTAATATTGGACATGAATCATGAATGAAAGTGATGGATGATCTGTGCCCTATGAAGCCAAAAAGTTTAAGATTCCTCAATATAGAAATGCATGACATCGAGGGGAGGAATTCTTCATGAGTAGATGGATTGCTGCTATAAGACCCTAGTTGAGAGGGAGCCTGGTGGTAAGTTTCTTGCTTGGAAGAAACTTGAAGTATGTCCTTCCTGTGTTAAGAGGGAGTGACGTATGTGATTCTCTATTACATGTGTCATGCACTAGACCAAGACTAACAGCCGTAAGTCTTATTGAAGGCCATGTGAAGAGAATGGACAAAAACATCATTCTAGTATTCATCTAGAAGATAGAATGGAGGATTGTGTAATCATCTGGCATTCAATACTCTTTGAGAATGAGATAGGGCATTCAAGATAAGAGTAGTTGTGGACCGATATTCTTTGAGGGTTGTCTACCCAAGAGAAGAATAGTCCAAGAAGGTCATATTCTAGGAACACCTAGGTGGGGTATGTACCTTTGAGATATAATGAATATGGTGTCTATTATTCATGTGTCTCACCAGCATTGTATCCCATTGTCTCATTGAGAGATGGGGTTGTTAGTTAAGGCCTTGCACTAGGACAATGCTGGTTGATACGATGCTATATAGATGCGATTACCAATCTAATTCTTCTTATGAGATTCTTTAGTTTGAAAGTGACCATGTACCTGTATGAATACCTCCCTAGTTAAGAGGGATTGTTGAAAAGTGTAACTAGGTTGGTCGTCATATTGACTATGTAACTGTATGTAAAAAAGAAGACAAAGATAATAAAATGTATTTTGCACTTGCTTCATGGATTTCATGAGAAAGATTTTATTATAGGTTAAATCAAATTCTTCTTGATGTCTATATAGGGTTTTGTCTTCCCGTTATAAATATAATCAAGTGTCATGTATATGAAGTGGCTAGTGAATGCTCAAAGAACTTGATATAGACCTCGTGAAGAAATGATACTCCAAGCTACACTTACAACGATGGAATACAAGTCCTCCATGTTGGCCTATGAACAAAAGTAAAATTCAGCCTTCTATTTGTTTCAAGGGTCGACCTAAAACAGAGTCATGGAGACTATATATACAATAATTTATGCGGTCACTTGAACAAGAAAGTTTGAAACATATTCTGATGTGTTCGGAGTATAGATAAAGTCAGTATAAAGATGTAGATCTTTCTGGAATAATACAATGTTTTGAAATGCAGAATGTCTTGAAGTGTATGTGAATATAATTTAATATACATAGACAGCATATGCGGATATAATCCATTATATATATAGACAGTGTAATGGGGATATAAAGAGATGATGCAAATTCTCTCTAAATCAACACAGAACAGCAAATGCGGAATTTTCTCTGAAGAAGTGGAGATAAAGAGTGTGGTTTATCTCCTAGGAAAAAAAAAATTAACTTTAGGAACAAATTGCGGAAATAACTGTAGGAATTTGGAACCATTAGTAGACAAGTATGAAACAGAACTGCGAGGTAAAGTCTGTAATAAAAGAGCGAAGAAAGTAACGGTAATTGGATCAAAGTGGTAAACATTTCATCGAAGGAATAAGGGTTCACATATATCACTATTTCAGGTTTACACTCCTCTCGCATATCTCATAAAAGGGCTGAGGGTATCTATAGCACAAAGGAAGGCGACCTTGGTGCACACAAAACTCGATCTTGAGCTGAAAGGAATCATGTATATATCTTTGTCTTAGATCAGCATATATCGACCATAACTCAGAAGGGAGCTAAAGGTGACTATTGTAAGAAGGAAAACTACGACAGTATGAATAAAGGTTTGGTCTTAGAGTTTAGAAATATCTAAAGGGTGTTGAAGGTAGGCCAAGAAGAAGACACTAAGAGGCCAAAGATAAGATCAAATAAATAGTATAAAAGAAGGACATTGTCTAAGGCTAGGGATCGATTTCTTCCTAGTACTGGTGTAGAGAAGTGTAGAAATGAGGGATCAGCTAGAGAAGCTAAGAAGAGAAGTGACAAAGGTCTTGGAAGCACATCTAGATTAATGGTCTAATTCTAGGTCATGGTGCTTATCATTTGAAGATCTATAAGGAGAATTATTTGTAGGTTTTCCTCTACAACAAGGAGAGGTTCTTCTTTGGCTCTAGGAGCTTAATTTGGTGTCTCGTGCATTTTTTATAATTGACTCGCTGAAAGACTAATTAAGCTAAAGAAAGGAAGACATAAGTAACTCAAGCAAGTTCACAAATAATTATCAAGAAGAGAATTTGTATTAATCACCAGCCCTCCAAATTCTCAACACTTGGAACCTTTTTCCTTTGGGACAACCTATACAAATTATCCACTTCTTAATTCACATTTAAAGTCATTCAAAAAAAAATCACTTTCTAAAGGTAGATAAATCACCTTTACATCTGCAGTACCCTTATTTACAAGTTCACTAGGAATGGAATTCTCCTTTCCCACCACAAGTTTATCACCATTCATTTCATTGGTTGTATCCTCAATGTATTTGTCTTTTAAGAAAAATTTCATGAAAACTTTTAGTTTTTTTCCACCTTCATTTCCTACAAAACCTGCATCCACACACATTTTATTAGTTTAAAAAATGCAAGGTTTGTTAGCCTCCTCCTCTGTCAATGTCTCCTCAAGTTATTTTTGACTTTTCACGTAGTCCATTAGACTCTCTATCACTCCTGTCACACCCTAATTATAATATTCTCTAAAGAAAACATATAATATAATCTCATTCTCCCTTGGACGTCCCACAAGTCCCTTCTCCTTATCTTCAAGGAGTGGTCCTTCCTATGGACCATAGTTTTGAATTGCTCCTTCCGTTGATGGAGATCAGATCACTACTCATAAGGGGAGTAAAATCAAGAGTGCTATGTTTTATAAAAATGCAAAATATTTTCACCAAGATTCTAGACGATCAATAGCGCAACATATCAGAAAATATGTATCTATTTAGAATCAACATAAATTTAACACGTGAATTCCATAACATATATCAACAAAATAATGCAAAATAAGACATAAAGTTTATGTTGGAAACCATAAAGGGGAGAAAAACCACCTTGTTGTTATTGTGTTGCTCTAAATTTTTATTATTTGTTAAGAAAAATAGCATGCACTAAAGAACATGTGGATATATCCTATGGACAATATGAGGATAGTTATCATGGATTCCCTATTGAGGATGAAGGGCATAAGGTAGAGACTGATAAAACAGGGGCACCTAGAACAATGCCAACTGAAGTATGAATTCCTGAAACAGAAATGATCAGCGAATCTAAGAATTATATAAAATATATACTCTTATACAAACTACAGCGAAGAACAGGAAATTAAAGAAGAGAAAAAATGAAGAATAGGAGGTAAGTGTTGAAACAACACCAAAATATAGAGAAGTTACACCTCCTTAATAAAGTAGAGTAGTTATACTTCCAAGGAAAAGAAGAGGGGATACACTTCCTGGATCCCTTCATAGAAACCCTAAGATATATAGTTTCATAATAATTTCTATTGGTACATCTGCTAAAGGAAAAATAGCATGCACTAAAGAACTTGTGGATATATCGAGTGGACCATATGAGGATATTTATCATGGATTCCATATTGAGGAAGAAGTGCCTAAGGTAGAGAATGAGTAAATAGGGGCACTTGGAATAGCGTCAGTTGAAGAAATGGTTCTTGAAACAAAAATTCTTGGGGAATCTAAGAAATAATTTAAAAAATTTACTCTTTACATACAAACTATGGTGAAAAATGGGAAATTGAAGAAGTGATTGGGTGGAAAGAATCATAGGAAGAGAGTGAAATTAATTTTTACAACGTAATATACCCCAATATATGAGGATTGCACTGATACAATAGAACCAAAAGAGTCTGAGGGACAATATAATGAAGAGAAATAATAAGAATTTGTAAAAGAACATACCTCGACATGCGAAGTTCATTTAGTTCCACCAGAATCAAAGGAACCTGAGGAACAATGGAAAGAGGAGGAGCTAAAAAAGGAACAAGAAGATGTATCTTTACCAGATAAATGTGAATCTAACCTCCTTATTCAACAAATTAATAAGTCAAAGGAGGAAAATGAGAATTTAAGGAAACAACTTACCATCTTTGAAGGATATCTTCAGTTTAAAAAGAAAAATGGATTAGAAAATGTTGCAGAAGTGGTAGAAGTAATATTTGGTAGATTATGTGATGGATGTAAGGAAGTTCTAGAGTAAGAATTTTATGAAAGGCCACCCGTTATTTCAGTTGGAATTCAAGTTGGAGAGCAAGATGAAGAATTCAAAACCGTTGTTCCACAAGACACTATTGGAGATGTTGTTGTTACAAAATAGCAAAAAGTTGAATTAGAGTGAGAGAGAGATTTTGGGACATAAAATCACACAGAAATGGACATTTAGATACCTAAGTTGGGGGGATATATTGGGATGTGAAATTGGCATCTTTTTTCAATAATTTTCCTACCTTTTCCTTACCTTTTTTATTCTCGACACCATACTATGCCACTTTAATAGCCATTATCAAGCTCAATATGTCTCTTTTTATATGTCATATATATGATCCAATTCTACTTGTAATTTGGAATGAAAACTATTGTTATATTTCTATTATAACTAACAACTATGATGTTCTAGGGTTTTTGTTATGTTGAGATGTTGTTGTAGGATTACATTTTCCAGTTTTTCCTTTCCAAGGATAGGACAAGGACTCAATGAGAATTTCTTTTACACATGAAGATCTATTTTTGACATCCTGGCCTCCTTCTATTAGTTATGAAAATAAATATGGAATGCATCTTGTCAAAAGAAAGTTTGACTATAAAAGGTGAAGTTTATGGACAACACAATTGAAACACTTATAATTTTCTATTGATAATTATTGTAATTTGGAAATTTTATTACAAATTTGTCCTAACCTTTGGAATTTGTAATCAAATTGTTAACTTTTCACTAATAAGTAGGATGGATATGATGTTGTGATTTATATTTTAACTAATGTCATTGATTATTAGGTTTGTAATCTTTGTGTTTGTCTTGATTTCCAAATTATCACAATGTAGTTGAATTGTTAAGTGTGTACTTGCATTGACAGATTCTCTTGCTGACCACATAGTCTTGTTTGCTTGACATTTAGAGGATAGTCCCTTGTGGAGTGCAGGATCTCCCCCCCCTTTAGCTAACGCGAGGAGTCTTAGATGAAAACATTCCTTGTTAAATATTTCATTCCGTAGTCAATCTCAGGCATTAATTAGGGTGAAAGATATGAAGGTAGAAGTTAATGTTAATTTAAGGTTTTTTCCCATAGAAAAAAACCCTTGTGTTATATGAGGGAATTATATTGCGGCTATGTATTATTATTTCCGAGGAAACAAAAAGATATTATGTGAAAGAGAAGAGTAAATTACAAAAAAATGTTGTAGGTCGTGTCTCTTAATTTTTATGGATACTATAAAAAGAAGGAATGGTTGTTTCTATGTGGACTTAGCCCAAAGAAGGAATTGTTGTACCATTCCTTCTTTATTGTTGTGACATTCCTTCGTTGTTGTATGAAGAAGGAATGATTGTACCTGGAGGTTATAAATACATATTTGTTCATTAATTCAATAAGTTCACTAGAGAATTTTAATTGACACAACGACAAAGCTAAACATTCAATCTCAACTCAGCACGTGAGCTAGACTAACTAGAACATACTAGGAAATTCATCAAACACATGGCATACATGTAAACTATAGGTCATGGAGGCATATCTGATCATAAAAGTTAGAGATTCATATGAGAATCATATAAAAATTCATATGCCCTCTCCACATGTTGCAACAAAACTTATTATTTCATACATCATTAACCAATCAATATTTAAATCATTCATGACAAGAGCCACAAATAACACACATCATGTAACCAATAAATAACCAGTAAATAACCAACATAGAAACCATGAAAATACCAACCAAGTAAGGGAATCCCATGTACCACTCGACCATAGATTGAGTTGAACCAAATATCCTGTTCATCCATTCACCCTCGTGCCATATTCCAAGCATGATTGCAGTATCTCATAGAAGAAACCAAATCAAATTGAACGAGGGCTTCCAGAGGCCACAAAAGCTCAACCCTCAACCAGTGATTCCACATCATGTTCAGGCATCACTAACACCAACCAAATCGGTCCCTACCCAATTTTTACAGGGCTCCAGGGACTAGCAACTCAACCCACAATCTTCTAGGGCTCGAGAGATTTTTTCCAACTTGGCTCCAGCGACTAGTAACTCAACCCACAAAGGGCTCCAAAGAATTTGTCCCAACATATGCTCTAGGACTACTAATGCCACACAAGGCTTCCAGAGTGTTTGTTCGAATGCAAATCCATAAGGAATTATGAGCACCAACCATAATACAACCAAATTGGAAAAAAATTAGCTATATGGTGAGCGTTGGACTTGGTTGTTTTGAATGTGATAAATCGCTGCTCAGTTTCTACGAATTTTAAATATATTACACCCAGATAAATTTTCTATTTTTTAAATATAAAATGTAACATAAAAACATGGTTGAAAATAAATTTAAGAGCGGGGGTAAGCTTTTTATTCTAAATTATTATCGTAGATTAATTTTTCCTTAATCTTTTTGGAGTTGTCTTTAGTGAGAATTTTTGGAAGCTTTTCTCGTGGTTTTTTTTAGTCTAATTTCTCTAAACTTTGGCAAGAATTTATTGAAATCACAAGCTTGATGGGTAAACCTACCCAATCAAAGTTCTCTAGGGGTTTTTCAGGGTCTTGAATCCATATATACAGTAAAAAAACCACTTTAAATAACAAAAATCAAAATTTCACCTCAAATTTTTCTGAAATCAAAATTTCACCTCAAATTTTTCTACTAGATTCCAACACGAGAAAATCTAAAAAGTCACACTGTTGAGATTTTCTGTTTTAAATAAAATAGGCAAAAATCTCAGTGTGTGACAACAATAGGAATTTGTTGCTAGATTAGCTCCAGGTTGTTGGGAGAGAGTTAATGCATCCTAAATTTGATGTGAGAGGATTTATGAGGCAGTTAGATTCCCCTTGCTATAAAACAGGTATCCATACGGATGGTTTGAGTGGGTGTGAGAGTTTGTAATCTCCTGTTTGATTAATAAAGAATTGCCGATGCCTATGTTGTGTGGACGTAGCCCAGATTGGTTGGGTGAACCACGTTAAACCTCTATGTCTTCTGTGTATGGTTTATATGCTGTGTTAGTTTTTGATTTTCTGCTGCGCACTGTTAATATAACAATTGGTATCAGAGGGCGCAGCGGAGGAAGGACGGGCCCAAGTCTGCTGTGGATTGAACGTCCTACGTGCAGTCGGAGCTGTTGGACCAGCTGGTGGTGGTGCTGCTGTTGAAACAGATCTGCCATCAATCAGCGTGTGTTGACATTGCTGTGTAGACGTTAACCTGCTGCGTGGGACAGACACCGGGCAGAGTTGAAACCTTTGCAATCACGATGTTGGAGCGTGGCGGTGGAGGACCTGCGTATGCCAAGAGAATCAGCGCTGTTGGAAGACCTGTGCATGCCGAAAACTAGAACGTTTAGTGTTGACTGCGTCGTTGTGTAACGTTGTGGATGCCAGCGCACGGAGAGAACGAAACGCTGTAGGTGGAGTATTGTTTCTAAGTGTTTTTGCGATTGGCGCGGACTATGGTAAAACTAATGAGTGCATATTTCTGTTCTAAGTTTTTTGATTGGCACAGATTATTATAACACAGTAGCGCCAATAATCAGAAACGTAGCGATTTAAGTTTTTGATTAAAAAAAAGTCGATTTGGAGTTTATGAAATCGATTTGGAGTTTTTAAAAAGGTCACATATGGTATGTGTATTAAAAAAAGTCGATTTGGAGTTTTTAAAAAGGTCACATATGGTATGTGTTTTTTAAATAAATCGATTTTATTAAAAAGTCCTTTTTTATAATGTTTAAAAATGTAAATGCCATTTACATTTGGTTTTAAGTGAAAGGCCTTTTTTTTTTTTTTTAAGGTGAAGGGTGGCATTTAAAAATTGATTTGAATATTGCCATTTGCATATGGTATCAAATGAAAGGCACTTTAAAAAGTGAAAGGAAATATATATTTTTTAAAAGGGCATTCTTTTAAAAAGGGCATTCTTTATTTAAAGGTTGCAATTGGAGGTTGTTATTTTTTTTTTTTTGTGACTCGATATGGCAAAAACACAAAGTGCCCGTTTTGAAATTGAGAAGTTTAATGGCAAGAATAATTTCGAGATCTGGAAGGTTAAGATGCACGATCTGCTGATTCAACAAGGCGTGGCGAAAGCGTTGTTGGGGAAAAGCAAAAAGCCTTCTTCCTTGACGGAGGATGAATGGGATGAGTTGGATGACAGAGCTCTGAGCGCAATTCGGTTATGTCTGGCGGATGACGTTCTGTTCAACATTGTGTCAAAGAAGACCGCCGCAGGCTTGTGGTCGAAGCTTGAGAAGCTCTACATGACGAAATCCTTGACAAATCGGATTCTCCTGAAGCGACAGCTTTATGGTTTGCGAATGAAGGAAGGTAACTCGATTACTGACCATCTGAATGTTTTCAATACTCTATTGGTACAATTACAAAGTATAGATGTAAAATTTGATTCAGAGGATAAGGCAATAACTCTATTGTGTTCATTGCCCGAATCGTGGGATCACTTTGTTACTTCCATAAGCTTTAGTACTGCAGACATCCTTGAATTTGATGATGTCGTTGGAGCTTTGTTGTCCGAGGAGACAAGGAAGAGGTCGAATGCTGACACCTCTACATCAGAGGCAATGATGGCCAGAGGTCGCTCAAGAGAGAGACACTCCGGGGGTAAGCATAGCAACTCTCGTTCAAAGTCTAAAGGAAAGAAGACAAAGGTGAAGTGCTGGCATTGTGGGAAAGCTGGACACTTGAAGAAGGATTGCTGGAAGCGACAACAATCTTCTAAAGAAGCTTCATCGACAGAGAAGAAGGAAGCAAACACGACAGATACAGGTTCGGCATCTGGTTCAGGTATGAGCGACGAAGTATTATCAGTTAATGTGTCAAATCATGGTCAACATTGTTTGTTAGATTCCGGTGCATCAAACCACATGTGTATCCATAAATAATGGTTTAAGGAATATAAATCAATTAATGATGGAGTTGTGTACATGGGTAATGATGTAACATGTAATATTGTGGGGATTGGGAGCATACAACTACAAATGTTTGATGGGACAACTAGAATATTAACTGATGTGAGGCATGTACCAGATTTAAGAAAAAATTTGATTTCATTAGGAGCACTTGATTCGAATGGATATAAAACTGTAATTCAAGGTGGAGTAATGAAAATTTACAAAGGCATTTTACTAGTTATGAAAGCTAAGAAAGTAGGAAATCTATTTCAGTTAGAAGGAGGTACAGGGTCAGATTTTGTGTCTACGGTGTCTGAACATGACAGTAGTTCCATTCACTTATGGCATCAAAGATTGGGGCATATGAGTGAAAGAGGGTTGAAAATTTTGGCTGATCGCAAGTTACTTCCAAATCTAAAGTCTGGAAAGTTAGATTTCTGTAAGCATTGTCTGTTTGGAAAACAAAGTAAACAAAAGTTTAAAACAGGAAAACATACTAGTAAAGGCATACTTGATTATATCCATTCAGATGTTTGGGGTCCAGCACCTACAACCTCGTATGGTGGCTCGTCATATTTTGTATCGTTTATTGATGACTTTTCTAGGAAAGTGTGGGTCTACATGTTGAAAAGGAAGTCTGATGTTTTTACAGTTTTCAAGTAGTTTAGAGCATTGGTAGAAAACATCACTGGTAGAACTATAAAATGTTTAAGAACTAACAATGGTGGTGAGTTTACCTCCAAGGAGTTTGAAAACTATTGCAAGGATGCAGGGATCGAGAGACATAAGACTACTGTTTATACTCCTCAGCAAAATGGAGTTGCTGAACGCATGAACAGGACTCTTCTAGAGAGAGCAAGGAGTATGCTGAGTAACGCCGGGTTGCAAAAGGAGTTGTGGACGGAAGCGGTGGCAACAGCTTGTTATGTGATAAACCGATCTCCATCGACGACGATAGACTGCAAGATTCCGCAAGAGGTATGGAAAGGACACCCTTGTGACTATTCTAAACTCAGAGTGTTTGGTTGTGATGCATATGCTCTAGTGCCTAAACATCACCGAACTAAGTTAGATCCAAAGTCTAAAAGGTATATCTTTGTTGGGTATGGTGTTGGAACAAAGGGATATAGATTGTGGGATCCTACTACCCGCAAAATCATCATCAACAGAGATGTAAATTTTAATGAATCCTCTCTTGTACAGTTAGATGTAGATAGTAAATTGAAACAGGATGATGTATCTGACTTTCAGCACATTCAGTTTGATAGCATTTCTAATGATAGTCATGATGACCATAGTTCAGATACTAGTCATGAACAGGTTTCAGAATCAGAACATGAACAGGGTTCAGGTTTAGATCATGAACAGGTCTCAGATACTGATCGGCAAAAAGTTCCTACAGATGGTAGTCAGCCAATTGCGGAAGCACCAGAAACATCCTTAAGGAGGTCGACAAGAATCAAACGGCCACCGAGAAGGTATGATGATTATGTTACTTCAGTTGCATTTACTGCTAATGACGATGAACCTCTGGGCTATCAGGAAGCAATAGAAGGTTCGAAAAGTGACAAGTGGAAAGCAGCCATGAAGGACGAAATGATGGCCTTAAGTAAGAACGGCACATGGGATCTGGTTGAACTTCCAAAAGACAGGAAAACTGTGGGATGCAAATGGGTTTTCAAGGTGAAACGGGGTGTGAATGATTCGGAGGACAGATACAAAGCAAGGCTGGTTGCAAAAGGGTTTTCTCAGAAAGCAGGCATAGATTTTCATGAGATTTTTTCACCAGTTGTTAAAATAGTTTCAATCAGAATTGTGTTAGCGTTAGTTGCTTTGCTTGATTTAGAATTACAGCAACTAGATGTTAAGACTGCTTTTTTACATGGAGATTTAGATGAGGAAATTTATATGGAACAACCGGAAGGGTTTGTTCAGCATCGCAATAAGAAATTTGTCTGCAGGCTCAAGAAGTCATTGTATGGTCTGAAGCAGTCGCCTCAACAGTGGTACAAGAAATTTGATTCTTTCATGTTGAGTCAAAAATATATAAGAAGTGAATATGATCATTGTGTTTACTTTAAGGAGTTAAGTAATGGCATGTTCATTATCTTAGTGTTGTATGTTGACGATATGCTTTTAGCAAGCAAAAGCATTGAAGAAATCAACAGGTTGAAGACTCAGATGGCAAGGACATTTGATATGAAAGATCTAGGAGCAGCAAGACGGATTTTGGGCATGGAGATTTTCAGAGACAGGAGCAGTGGTAAGCTGTGGCTATCACAACAGAAGTATATTGAGAAAATACTTGTGAGGTTTGGTATGAACAATGTGAAGCCTGTTTCAGTCCCTTTTGCTTCCCATTTTAAGCTTTCTTCCAGTTTATGTCCTAATACAGATGAAGAAAAGGATTATATGTCTCGAATTCCATATGCCAATGTAGTAGGGTGTTTAATGTATGCGATGGTTTGTACTCGACCAGATATTTCACATGCAGTTGGGGTTGTCAGCAGGTACATGGAAAATCCGGGTAAAGAACACTGGTCAGCAGTGAAATGGGTGCTTCGGTATTTGAGAGGCACAATTAGTTATTGTATCACTTACAATAAGAGTAGTGAATTTGTTTGCGGATATGTTGATTCCGATTTTGCGGGTGATTTGGATAAGAGAAGGTCAACTTCAGGGTACGTCTTTACTCTTGCAGGTGGAGCTATCAGCTGGATGTCAAAGCTACAGAACATTGTTGCTTTATCCACTACTGAAGCAGAATACATTGCTGCTTCTCATGTAAAGAAGGCGGTTTGGTTGAAAGGTTTGCTTGGTGAGTTTGGTAGGTTCTGAGGACACATCGGGTTACTTTGTGATAGTGAAGTGCAATACATTTGGCTAAGTGTAGGCCCTATCATAGTAAATCAAAGCATATTCCAATTAAGTACCATTTTTATGCAGATGGGGTTATTCTTGCCCGAAAGTCTCTCTTGAAAAGGTGCATCTGAGGAGAATTGTGCGGTTCTTGTGTTCACGAAACCGGTTTTGTTAGAGAAGCTACGGTTGGTGTTTGGCTTCTCTTGGCTTTGAAGAGATAAAATAATAATATGAGACATCGGGCTAATTGTTGTCGAGGTGGAGATTGTTAGGATTTTTATTTTAAATAAAATGAGCAAAAATCTCGGTGTGTGACAACAATAGGAATTTGTTGCTAGATTAGCTCGAGGTTGTTGGGGAGGGAGTTGTTTGGGAGAGAGTTAATGCATCCTAAATTTGATGTGAGAGGATTTATGAGGCAGTTAGATTCTCCTTGCTATAAAACAGGTACCCATACGGATGGTTTGAGTGGGTGTGAGAGTTTGTAATCTCCTGTTTGATTAATAAAGAATTGTCGATGCCTATGTTGTGTGGACGTAGCCCAAATTGGTTGGGTGAACCACGTTAAACCTCTGTGTCTTCTATATATGGTTTATATGCTGTGTTAGTTTTTGATTTTCTGCTGCGCACTGTTAATATAACACACACTAAAGAGAAATCCAATCCTTTTTTTTCATTCAATTATTAAATTATTATATTTTTTTTTTATTGATCATTTAGATCCTCAAAACTTAAAAGAATGAGAATATATCAATTTTGTTATATTAATAAATTTTTGCAAATTTGAATATCTAATATATATGAAAATATGAATAATGATTTTAATGATATTTTATGTGAAATTATAAATAATAACCATTTAGAGTATTAAATTAAAATTTGATAATGGTTAGATTTTTTTTATTTCTTTTACATTTTATGTAAACTCTTAATATCAATTTTTCTATTTTAGCAATGACCCTGAACATTAAATCATATAAAAATTTCATTTAAATCGTCTACCAATCTAAGTGAAAATTAAAAAATATCTTCTCAATAGTTAATCTAAATATTGCATTAAGTATGGAATATAAATTAATATTATTTAAATTTAATGAAAAAATATTTTAATATCACTATTGAATTTAATATATAATTTCCTAAAACTTAAGAAAGCTGATGTAATGAGTTAATATATATATATATATATATATTATTCTGCATACATTTTCACAAGAATTATTTTTTTTGAAAAGAGAAGGGTTTGTCGATGCAAGTCTCATTTTTTTTAATTTTTTTTTGGTTAAGATAAAGTTATATTAAGAAATAAAAAATAGAATTGCTAACATAAATAAATTATTAGTTTAGTGTTTATGTAAAGTAAATTATATTTTAATATCCATTTTATAATCAATGAAAAAAAATTCTTATATGCTAAAAAAAATAATATTTACAATTTAATATGAAAAATATATCATTAGATCCTTAAAAAAAATACATCTCACATCCAAGAAAAAATATATTAGTAACAATGAAACATTAAAAAATATTTAAACCTTACTCCTAAATAAACTAGTATAGTGTTAAAAAACACAATCATATCACTTACTAAATATGTTATTCAATTGATTATTAAATTTGGTTCTTTATTTTTTATTTTAAGATAGGTATAAATTTAGATTTACCATAAAGAAAATTTGAGAAAAGTCTTATGTATTATAAAAATTAATTAATTTACATCAAATTGTAACCAAATTAATTCTTATGAAAATATACATTTTAATTAATTTGTATACTCTTTATTGTAAAAATTTAAGAAAAAATTAATAATTGAGAAGAAAAACGAAAATACGAAATATAGTTAGTACTTATCTTTAGTAATTGTTGATATTATATGTATACATATTTTATTTTCATTATAAATATATTTTTCTATTTTTAATTAAATTATTTGATATAAGCATTGATTTTAATTCTATTTATAAACTATAAATTAAATATAATTGAATAGCAATATAATAGTGTTTTTTTAATATTAAATTTAAATTTATTATTTTTATTATTTATTTATTTTTCTTATATATTATATTTATATAAAGTTGAACTTACATCACATAGCAAGCTTCTCAAATAGCCATGGGTTGTTGGTTCGGAAACTAGATCATAAGGAATATGTTGTATTTTGGGATGAGAGCTTGGCATTCTTTATACTTGTCATACTCAAAAGGAGGAGGTAAATATTTGGTGGTATAAGGGCTTTGTCCTATTCACAACTATGTGACTTTGCCAGCTGAGTGTATCACATGTGATATGATATCTACCCGTATTTTAAGCAAAGAAGTCTAAATGCACTTGAGATAATTTTCAAGCCTCCAAGTGATAACAATTCTTAGTGTTGCCTCCATTCAATAGATGCTTGGATTTCATGATCACAAGATAATAATCTCCCTCAATGATTATTTTGGAGAAGGATAGTTTAACTATGAAGAGAAAACCCATTTCTACATAAAATAGCTTGGCCAGAATGTTGGTGTTGTGGCCCATGGTGCCTAAATAAAATAACAAAGCATGTGCCTTCTTGTTCCAAAAGATGCCTTCGTAACTATATTGATTGGGATTTCCAGAGATAGCACGAGAGGCAATTTATTTAGGATTCTAACTTCAGACGAGGGGGATTCCAAGGCATCACGGGCCAAGATGAGATCAAATATAGTGAATTTTCACGCAATGGTGGTGTGTTGTGGGATTGTTTAATTTTCCCAAATATGCAATACCCCTTTCCTTAAAAAAATACACCCTTGATATCCTTATCATTGTATAACATGATTTTTAATTAACAAGCCCACATGCCCATACTTCAAATTTACTATCCATATGTGGCTAGTCGGAGGTCTAGGATTTCTTGAGGTGCACCAAAGCCTAACTACGCCAATTGATGTTGGCCTCGACAAACCCAATCTCAAAATTGTTGGGTGGCTCCCACACTTGGTCAGGGTCAACTCTATTACTTTTTTTTCCTAAGTCAACACAAATCTTGATTTTCAACTACTATAGAGCCAACTAACTGTAGCCTTGACTATAGGTTTTCCCATGGGTCATTCCTAAATGTTATAGACCTTCAAAAAATTCTCTTCCCCAATGTATTTATTCTTGAACCAGTTGCCACCTTTGTTCGTCTTTCGTATGCAACAAAAGTCCGGCATGAAGGTCACCCTACCTTATCGTAGCTCCCACCTTCTTATAATACATTTTTTTTCTTAAAGAATCCTCATCATCAATAATCATTCCTTCGAGATCTATTCACCTCTCGATGCCACACTCCCTACATGCTCCCTTTGTATTTCAATTTGAGCCCATAAAGCGTACGCATAGAACTGCATAACCTTAGTAGCTGAGACTATGTTCCCCTTCATTAGATTAACATTGAACCCATACGATTGAAATTGAAAATGTTTTGTGGATTATGCAAGAAATAAAACAGACAAATATCACCTTCTATTTAGAACAAGGATTTAAGACTAAATAACAACCCACATATGCACAATTCTTCCATTTAATTTCCTTCACCAATATACGATTATACGATTGCAAAGATAATTCAATGGTTCTCCCACCCAAATTCCAATCTAACATAATTTTATTACAGAGGGGGTACACAGAGAGACCATACATAGGTACATAGAGGCAATTTGAAACCATAAACAATTCTTAAACATAAACTATGTAGAAGGAATTTTTATGGACCTTCACTTCGCACGCCCAATAACCATAAAATCTCACTAAATGTATAGACATACCAATATATGGTCCTAGAACATCAAATTAAATGAGATATTTCTTCCAAGAAACTTATCTCCACTCTAAAACTACTTAAATACTTAAGAGATATTGGTTACAAATGTAAAGGCCCAATTCAACACCAAGACCATCTCATCTAGAAAACTAACAACCTATTAGTCCCTGACTCCTTTAGAATTAGGACACATGGTTCTACATTAAATTTTCTGCTAATTCTAATTTGAAATAATGAGGAAATAAATCTTTTTTCATAATTTATTTCACCCCTTTCTAGGTCAGGAAAAAATACACTACCTGGAGGTTGATGCTCCTACATCATACTCCCAGGAGGAAAATGTTTGACCTCCAGATCAAATTCCTTCAATCTATGAACCCTCCAGGATCCCAAACTTTATATTGTTGTTGATCATAGGCTTGGTATTATTGGTTTGTTGTCACTTTCCAAGTTCTAGGGTCTCATAACCTATTTTTTGTTTCCCTCTCATTGTGCTAATGAAATACACCATAGTTATAGTCAACCATGTTCCCTTGTTTATTACATTCTCCCTTTTATGGTTGTTACACATGTGAGTCTACAAGAATACCATGACTTTCTCCTTGGTCATCCTTATTTCCACTTAGATATACTTATGAAAAGGTTGGGATTTTCCCAGGAAACTATTCACCTAATCCAAATGTTGTTTCTCCATATGTTTTATTGAAAATTGGTTAATCATAATTTCGACACCATAATTCATGGGACTTTGAAAAAAAAATCAGTTCTAGAAATATATTCACTATAATTATATAGTCTTCATTTCGATAAATCCCTTACTACCATCTCCCTAAATTATCCCTTCATTTTCAATAAACTTTATGGTTGATTCAAGGAAGAGTTACACATTCTCTTCTACAAATTTGCATGATTCGCTAATGGTACTTTTGAATTATTGCTCCATTTCTTCTTCGATGGATCCTAGCCATATACATGTTTACTCAATAAATCTAGGACTGCATGGCTTCCAATTTTCTCTTTTCTTTTGATCTTACTTTGCATGCACTTATTGTCACTTTACTGCAGACGCAACTGTACTCTCAACAACCTTCCCATCATGTATTTTGTTAAAGTCTCAAATACCTTAAGCACCTCACCCCCTTCCAGACCCTGGGCTATCTTCTTCATGCAATCTACCTAAATCTTGGGATTGTCCAACCAGTCCTTTAGAAATTTAACTCCCTTTCATAGGTTGTCAGCAAAATATCTAAACGTTACCTCTTTCCCTCATTGTGGGAATCTCCACAAACTAGCTTTGTATTTTTTCTTCTAATTATAAAAACTAGAGAGAGTTTTCCCTCATCTTGTACATGACCATCTTCATAAGACAGCTTTATTATTGCTGCAATCATAGTTTCGTTTTCTCTGTCGAAGGAATTTCTTTGATTACTTTTGAGAGGAAAATTTACTTCTTCATGCTCTCGCTTATGAGAAGCCTTCTTGGAACTTTATTGCTTTGGGACAACCTATCCAAATCATCCCCTTCTTAACGCACCTTTAAAATCATTCAAAAAAAGTTCATTTTTCTAAAGGTCAATACATCATCTTTACATTTGCAGTTCCGTACTTTACTGTTGTGTAGGTAAATCCCCTCTGCAGACAGAGGCAGTTCATCTAGCCCTAGGGTGGGTCTAGCAGCAAGAGGACATGCTAATGCGTTAATTCCTAGTTAATGAATGAAATTAAGTCGGGATAGATGTCTTATGTTTGTTCCAACATAGTTTTCATAGCTGTGGAAGTAGTCTCCTGATCTTCGTCCTAGCATGTCACATTCCTTCAATATTGGTACTCAAGTGCCTGCACAAGGATCAGAGAATGATAGCAACATACGAAACAATATTTTCATTTATAAATATCTAATTGGCGAAGGATAATTTAACTTATTGCACAAGACTAATCATATCAAACGTAAGACGGGAACCAAAACATAAGTCATGTATTAATTAAGAGAAAGAGAGATATTACAACCAAATGAGCCTTGATGTCACAGCCTCCTTCAGAGGGTCCAGTCAAAACATGTCTCAAGCATTTGTCGGGATCGTGACAAAATGTTCCGTAATAGATGCCCCCTAAAGCATGAGGTCCAAAAGAGAGGGAGGAGTGAAATGCTTTACGAGAGCACATTCAAACCAAACATCGTTGTCAGAAGACTTGCAAGTACAAATACAACTAATATCTCTTATACATGAACATGTTGCATGGGCCCATCCATCCATAATAGAGTACATATATAAACAAGATCTGAGGTATGGACATAGCCATCCAGTAGTAAGGACCAATAAATAGACTCAGGTATGGTCGCAACCATCCAATCAAAAGAGACATGCATATATAGTCATGATAAACAAAAATATCCCGCAGCCTAGATTTTATCAGAAAAAACCCAGGGTCTTGCGCTCCATCTCAACCTGAACAAGTACAAATTCAAGCATGTGAATATGTTATCTGAAGTCGAACATGCAAGAAAGTCACCTAATTACCAGCCAATGATGTAAGCTATGAAGAAATCTTTCGGTAATAATCACATTACAATGAACAAAGTCGACGTGTTTCGAACCAACTAGTGTGGTTCATCATCAAGTTAAGTTGAGATATCAAATCAACCATTGAGTTTAAATAGATGTAGAAAAGGCAAAGAAAACCGTTAGAAACAGCTAATTTGACTTTGAAATTCATAATGGTTAGTTCTATTAATTTAATTATTTATTTAAAACAACCTAACGGCTAGGTTGTTTTAAATAAATAACTAAATTAATAGAACTAACCGTTATGAATTTCAAAGTCAAATTAGTTGTTTCAAATGGTTTTCTTTTCCTTTTCTACATCTATTTAAACTCAACAACTGATCTGATATCTCAACTTGTACTGATGATGAACCACACTGGTTGGTTCGAAATGCGTCAACTTTGCTCATTGTAATGTGATTATTACCAAAATATTTCTTCATAATTTATCGATGGATCACAGAAGCCAAAAATCTATTAATAATGATGTAAGTTGTTAACAGGAACGAGAGAAACCACCAATAATGACAATGGATCTCAAGGTACAACAAGTACAATCCATGAAATGTGAATAGTGATTTGGCGTCGAACACCCATAGAATCACTCGATCGAAGCCCAATGATGCGGACCTATCGTCGAATGCGAAGAACTTGCCATTGAGGCATGCAAGCTCCAAGGTACCAGAAAGGAGTCTCTATATCAACTTCCTAGATAATGAGCTAAATTCAACATGAAGTGACTTGGTCGAAGGAGGGCCATAATGTTTTCCATATCATCAACACGAGACAGAGGAATATGATGATAGTGAATCGGAACCAAAAAGAGGGTCAGAGGGAGGTTGAAAACTGCAAACGGAAACTTCTCTTGAACATATCAACGACACGACTCCAGATTTGGAAATATTTTGAATCAATGGATCTGAGGTCATGGTGAGGTGGAAAAGAGCAGATGAGCAGTCAAAATAGATTACCCAAACCCATGGAGGAAAAAAATGATGAAATGAGATGTCCCCAACCCGACAAGAATGCAGATGAGTGTCATGTTCAAGAGCAACATACTGTCGACACAACTGAGAACTGGTTCCATTTTCTCCCACCATTTCTGGCGAGTACCCTAATTATTTTTGGAGAACAAGCTTGAAGGGGATAACATATGCTTTTCATGTAAGTTTTCCCTTCGGAAAAATCCATCCTAGTACATTTTACGAGCCCTAGGAAGGAGGAACTCGGTTACGTCATGGTGATGGTTCCCGATGTCATTTAGGTTTTAACGAGTCTAACAAAGGAAGAACTCGACATCTTTTCATGTTTAGAGAGTTTGAAAAGAAGAGGAAAACAAAACTTCATCAGGTCCCTTTTCGTAGGTAGTCTCACATATCTGAAAAGGTAGAAAACTATGTTTGAGAGAACCTCTTAGTCGTGATAGGCTAAGGTATTCATTTTTCGTAAATAATCTATCCCATCCCAAAAAAGGGGTAAACGTATATTGGGTAGATATTGTTTCGCAGTCATTTAACGAGTTCAAAATGGCAAGAGTCTTAGAAATATTTTCAATTTTTCAGAGTCAGAAAAGAGCTGAAAGATGACTCCAATAGTGACTTTTTGTGTTTTTACTAAGTCCGAAAAAAGTATAAAAGGCAACTCGTTACTTCATCATCGTCACGTTGAGGACCTATCGCTGCACAAGAGACACACATAAAACCCATTTTTTGAAATAAAATAGAAAAATAATCGAAAAACACTCTTTAAAACCTATTTAGGGTTTTAAAAAGTTATAAAATGCCAAAAATGGTAAAAAATAAATTAATTTTTACTTTTACCTCTTGTGAGCAATTTGTTACCCTTTTTCACTGTGATATTGTAGAGCTGACAGCGAGAAATCCAGAAAGCCAATCATGAATCTATCTATTCCAGGTAATAACTCACATCTTTCCCTGCATTTTGATAGCATTTTCATTACCTGCAACCCATTTTTGTAGATTTATTGGGGGATTTTGTAAAATTTAGGGCGCGATGGTCGACGCGGTTATCGAGCACGAACTTGTGCCAACTGGCCTAAAAAAAAAATGGGGGTGCGCTAACTGCAGCGACCATATTAGCTTGAAAATTCAAACAAGTAAGCCCAATTTAATCATTTAAAAAGAATTGTATTTTGATAATGACAACCATATGGATGTTTTTTAGGTGTGAAAGGACAAAATGGTGATTGAATGGAAAGAATGAGAAGACAGTGAAGAAGATGAGGAAGCCAAGGACAATGTGAGATGCATGGAAGCTCTCAGAGATTTTGGGCTCAATAAATTATTTGTGGCACCATGTCTCAGAGCTAAACCAAAACTCTTGCAGTACTTGATCAGTGTCTGGGACATTGATCAGGAAAAATTCATTATTCACGACTAGGAACTTGGGATTGAGGTCTTAGATATTTACCTCATAACCGGATTGTCACAAAGGGGGGTAGTACCAATCCTGACCGATACTCAGACCACAATGGAAAACATGAGTATGGTTATCGATAGGGTGTGCCCAGGGGAAAGGAAAGGGTCCAAAAGCTGAAATTTGGATATCCAAACTATTCCATATTTGGTGCTAAAGGTAGTGTTGCACACCATCATGTGAGTTGTTGGATCACAAGCTCTGCGCGAGGCCATGAAAACAAAACTACTTCTTGTTGCAGATTACATGGCACCGACCCTCTACAACTGGGCAGAGGCGGTAATAATCAACATGAAATTTCAACTGAAAAAATGAAAGAACAACAAGCTGAAGCAGTTTGGCTACCGATCCATATTGGTACCTTTCATCTTGGAACGGTTACCATTCTTCCAATGTCAAGAGGTAATAGTTTCGACACCACTAACTAAGGAGCCACAGATGGTACGTTGGGTATCTTTGATGCCGAGGTCAGGGGGCAGTCAAAAAATTTCCTAGAGACTGGAGTTCTTTGAGTGGCTCCATCAACAGTTGATTATCATGGAGGACTGGCGTTACTCTGGCGTGGATTTCACCAGTGATGCAGATCTCCCACTCCCAAAAGGAAAGGACTGGGATGAAGTACTGGGTAAGACTCATTTTTTATTTTGATGAGTATTATGATTTTTTTTTGTGTTATGCATGTTCTGACATTAATCCATGTAATTGCAGATGTTGGCCCAGAAAGGCCTCCAGGCATGTTTCCAATAGTGCGGAGGATTCCTCGTGACTTTGATGTGGAACCTCATGGTGAGGGAGGTGAGGAGGAGGAAATCATACGCAACTTGGAGGGAGTCTCCCGTGGGATCCTGGACTATGCACGATTTGATGATGTTCCTCACGCGTACCAGAGATACACTGCAGGGGTGTCAAACTGTGTTCACCGCTTGTTGAGGCAGCTTGTACGGGCAGTGGCATGCTACCATGAGCGTCATGCCGACTAGACACTTAAGCTTTATTTCTGCATATTTTTTAAGAGACATCATGTCTTAGGATGTAACCAAAACATACATATTTTTCGAACTTGCGATTCATTTCCTGCAAACACAAAACGCGCAAATGAGTGGCCAACTTGCCATTTATGAAGCCCCGACACTCAAGTACAAAAGAGAGGCTTAAAAATCACAAGAAAAGCTAGAAAAGTACATGGGTGACTATGAAGAAGATGATGAAGAAGAAGTCTCGGCAAGGACGAGGCCTAAGACTATGGGTCTTAGGAGAGCATTAGAAAAACAGAGAGAGGAAGAATTATCCCAAATGCAGCGATTCCCTCTCACTGAGCTCCTAGCCTTGGAAATTGAAAATGACAAAGAATCTTGGCTAGAAAGGGAAAACTTGCATTTAGATGCCAAATTGGAGAAAGCAAACAAGGATTTATGCTTATAAAGAAAGATGACTCGGCATTACAGAAGGCTAAATCAGTTTGCTAGAAAAAGCTCAAAGCTACCCAAAGGAGGCGCCCGGTGCTAAAAGATGGAAAGGACCAAGCTAGCCTTGGAATCTTGTCTCAAGCTTTATTATAGGTCTCTAGGGACCCTTGAGGGACTCACTTACCAATTTTGAGCAAAATTGGACACTTTTTGGTCTTTTGTGAATTTTTTAGCCTAGGAGTGCAGCACCCCGGACGCTGCAATTTTTCTCAAAGCATTTTTAGCAGGAAAATTTTATATTTTTGGATTCCTTGGCACTAGGGGAGTATTATCATAAATTTTTATCTCATTTGGAGCTGTTTTGGTCCCTCAAAAGCCCCAAAAACAACCATTTTTTTACCTTTTTGCCACTGTTTTTGAGCAAGTGTTGCGCCCCTAGGTTTTTGCCCATTTTAGACTTTTTGAGCAGCTTCTATGGATCTGATTAGAAAAAATCAAATATATTTGGAAATTAGACATCCATAGCTTTCCAATGGGCCATCACGGAGCCTTTTTTGACATCGGGAAGGCCTCCAAAACCTTGCTACAAAAAGGCCTATTTTGGTGTTGCGCGCCTAGAAATTCCACTAAAAAAGAGACAATTTTCTACATTCCTGTGTGAGGACAAAGAAAATGTGCGTTAGGCAAGTTCTATCATGTATGTCAGAGCCTAAAAGTCAATATTTTTTCTATTTTGGTCCGAAAAGGATATTTTGAAGAGATATTTTGTGCCTTGGACCTCGTAACGCCTCAAGGGCAGTTTCAGATATTTTTCTTTGGCCAATGGCCTTCTAGCTGCTCTAGTGAGATATTTCTCCTCTTGGCTTATATAAACCATAAGAATTCATTGTAAAAATAGGTATAACTTGACATGTTAGGAGAAATACATACTTTTATGAGCTTGGAGAAAATATCGGTTTTATGAAGTGGATGAATGTTTTGCTTGGCTTGATGGTGGAGGAGCATTGTGTGCAGGATTCCATAGCTTGGTGAATGGTGAAGTTTCCCTAATTTTTTTATTTTTTCTTTTTTTCATGAATTTTTCATGCTTCTTATTTGTTGTATATAAAAAAAGTATAGGTTGAGATATGCTCATGGAAGCACCTCAAACCTCCTGTTTATTATAGCTTTGATGTTTTCCTCTTCTTGGTAATTATAAGGAATTATTAACTGCTCCTTAGGTCCACCAAGAAATTCTTATTTGTTTCATTAATGGTCAATATGTTAGCTATCAAATCTGATTCAAGGTATGCCCTACTTATTTGAAGTTCTCAAAACTCTATTTCTGAAACCTTTCTATGAAATACTAATTGCTTAGGTTAAGTCAAAGAGGTCTCGTTCGATCTTGCCCTTTGTCCATGCTTACCAAACTTGTTTCAGAGTTCCCGATAGCTTGATATATGGTTTTTAGGATTTCCCTCTTCATATATTAAATTATTTGTTTATCTTATGTGTTTTCTCAACAGCTCAAGGTGAATTTCGAAAGTTAGGAGATCTTATGCCCCTATGTCTCACCTAAATGTTTATCTTTCATGTTTATCAGTTTGAGTATTGTTCATAGAGATTAATAGTTTGCCCTACCTTATGAGTATTTTATTTCACATTATACATGTTTAAGACTCTTCGTTTTTCACAAACTTAATGTTCATTTCACCTCATACCTCACCAAAAGGATCCATTGACCTTGCTAAATTGGCCCTGCAGTACACCTTATCCATCATTTAGACATCCTTGACTTTATCTGACCCCATAGCCCTATTGATTTGATAAACTCACTTTCTAAGTTGCCCTACTTGATCAGTTTTACCTCAACTAGAACAAACCAAAATATACTTAACAACTAGCCTAAAATCAAACATATAAAGAGAACAAGTTCACATCCTTCGCATAATAGAGAGAGCCCTCTCTTAGTCCAGGATGGCTAGGTCCTAGGACTCTAAGGATTGGTTTGATGTTACCCTATCATTTGGTTTACCAATCTGCCAAATTATGGGACTCCAATATAATGGCGATCACGGTGGGACCCACTAAGTACATAAAAACCTAGCAAACTCTTATAGACTCATTTTTCCTTTAAAATTTAAATCAGACAAGCAGCCTATAAATCCATTAGAGTACACTCTCTTTGTTTCACCACCTTAGCTAAGTGATGAGTATAGGACAATCTTAAAAACTAGGCTACACATAAAAACTCTGTAAAAAACCTCACAAAAATATCCCTAGATTGGTTTCTATCAGTCATTGGTAGTGGACCATTAAAACTTGTCTCTACAAGACAAAAACATTCACCTGGAGACTCCACTAGCCTCCAATAGGCTTACTCTTCCATTCAAATAACAAAATTTTCCATAAGCATGCTATCCTATTAATTTACCCTTCCAATCCAAAAATCATGATGCAGTCTCTGAAATCAGTGGCAAACTAACACTTGGCTCAATTTTCGACGGCCACTTCGAGGCAAACTAACACTTGGCAAGAGCGACAGTTCGAGGCCGAACAAAACGTGGTTAGCCATTACGTCGCAATTCTGACGCTTTGCCAACGTGTCGCAATTCCGACACTTTTTCCAACATTTCCAAACAACTGTCGCTCTTCCGACGTTTTCCAAACCATTGCTCTTCCAACGTTTGTAAACTATCGCTCTTCCGACATTTGTAAACTGTCGCAATTCTGACGATATGTGGTCCAATGTTTTCAACGTCACTCTTCCAATTCTTATTAAAGTGTTGCAATACCAACACTTTCCCAAAGTGTCGCAATATCAACGCTTTGCAGAGGCATCGCAATACCGACGCTAGGAAGAACTATCGCAATACCGACGGGCATTTAAAAATTTAAAAAAAAAATGGAACATTGCAAGACCAACGAAAAGGGAAAACATTCACAATGTTGGAATATTGACGCTAATAAGGTGTCGAAAGAGCGATGCTTACAATGTGTCGGTATACCGACGACGATTTCAAATTTTTTTTTTTTTAAATGAAACTTTAAAATAGGACATAAAATGGTTACAAAACCCATTTAAAATTATCCTTCATGCGGAACTTTACCTTTGTTCCCTTGCATATTAATCCTCATTAAAGGCTCGCATATCAAATGCTTTCCATGTCCAACTTAATGAATCCTAATACTCGGGCTTTATAACTTTGGACGAGAGCATGAGTATTGAAACTGGGTATTGCTTCTCCAGTGAACACTTGATTACTTACAGTAATGGGTTTTACATATTAAAATTGTATTCATACTAAGAGAAGAAAAAATAATAGAGATTAAATTTTCTAGATCCAAACACCCAATTTCCATAAAATCAAGAGAAAATTGGGTTAAAATAGTTTAGCAAATTGATATTTCAAAAACTAATGTCAGGAACAAGAACTGTAAGCTACTTAAACCCTAACAAACACTTTTGAATTGAATGTTCATGGCATGTTGTCCGCCCCATCTTAGTTAGATTGGAATTACACCTTGCAATTTGATAAGAGTTTGTATTTCCTGATGAACGAAATGCTACTTTAATTGCAGCCATAAAAAAGGAAATCCTCTTGCAGAGTCCATAAAGGTGGTAGTTCTATATGGCCAGGCTTCACTTGAACAAACATGTCTTCCATTACATTTTTAGTCTGCTCTGCCAGACAGAGCTGAGGCAAGGATGAAATGCATGCTCAAGAGTTCAACTTTCAGGGAAAAAACTTGAGAAATTTAAAGAAATTGCACCTAAAATTCTCAGTAACATCGACCTTCATTTGCAATGGCACTTTTGGTACATATAAATAGTAGTAAAAATGAATAGATGAGAAATAAAGGAAGAAAATCTGGACTCAATGCCTGGCTTGGACCTGCAAGATGAGAAATAAAGGCACGTTGACAGGCCATCTCACATAACCTGTCAGGACAATGCAATTTTATGGCAAACAGCAGCGCAAGCCACACATCTCAAAACAGAACCCACACAATGCAACATAACAAGAAATAATGCTCGTCTTGTACAAGGGTAACCCAATAATCACTAGAATGTTATATCAAAATGTAATAAGCTGTGATGGCTTGGCATTATTGAGAACACCCTAACACGTTTATTCCATTTCCGAAGGGTATTGCTTTTTGAAGGAGTTGGACTAACAAAATTCATTTTTATCAAATGTGCTTGCTCAACTTGTTATTCGGATGCCATAGTTCCAATATTAGTAAAGGAAAAATCCTGCAATATATATGTATTAAAAAAAAAGTATATAAGCTTCCAAAATACATAAGTGGTTGGAATCCAATCTCCTTTAAGGCTAACAATTTGTATTCTCATTCTAAGGGAAAAAATATAATGATAGCTTTTGGTGTTCAAGCAGTCACGTAAGATTCTAGAAGTTTGTAATACTAAAGCAAATACATTCTTTCTGCCATAGAGCCTAAGAAAAATTAAAATATTAACACTACAAGCAAGCCTTTCAAACATTTCTCGGCCTACACAAAATCATTCAAAGTCTTCTGGGTTGTTTTCATAGGTTGGGATGTACGCAGGAGGCGGAGACACATACAGGGAAAAAGATTCTACCAAGACCTTCTTCACTTCAGGAAGCATCAAGCTTATATATGGTAGCATATCCTTTGGCTCTGTTACCAAAGAACACATATTTCCAACAATATGGGCTGCTTTCTTTTTAGTATCTGCACTTCTTTCCCTAAGACCACGGTGGACTATAGGCACCAACAATGCTAGTGATGGAGCATCAATAGTATTGACAAACATTGTCTGCAATGATGGTAAGAGATAAAGGAATACAAGATGTTGGTAATAAATAAACAACATCAAATCTCTCAAAAGATGGTATAGAAGGCCTGACACGAAACTTTAAAAAATACTTGCAGAAGAATGTCAAGGGAATGCTTTGTGTATTCATTGGGATCTAAGATACTCAAGAGTAATTTTGAAACTAATGTAGATATTTCAGGGTTCTTGATTACACTGCCAACCTGTTGATGCAGTTAGCACCAGTCAAATAACAATTATTTGAATAGAATAATAAGCAATAAATATTGAACAAAATAGAGACGATTGGAATTGACACTCGGATACAAGGCATGTTACTTGTTGTAAATCCATCTGAGCAGTGGATTGAACCTTTGGTTGTGTGTCTGTTAAAACCTACAATGTCCATGACAAAGAACTATATCACTGAACCAAAAGAATAAGATAATTAGGTAAAACAAAGATTGTGATAGTTTAGAACCCTAAGCAATCTCAAATTTTACTTCAATATTTCTTCATTGATCCAAACCTAAGTCAGTTTAGGAACAATTTTTGGAAGACATTGTGATAGATGTTGAGGTACACAGTAAGTCATTGCTCCTAGTAGCTGGACACTTAACCTATGTAACAGAACAATGATCAAAAATTATGTAATTAGGCTTTTATGTTTAGAATAAAAATGGTCCTCAGAGAGGAACTGAGGAGTCATATAGTGAAATATATATTTTAACCCCGGACACAGTGAAAGGGGGGATTTTGACAGCGAAAGATTGAATTAAGAAATTGTATTCTCTGTTGAATAATAATTATCCTTATTGCCTATCTCTGTGTATGTATCGATATTCTCCGAAGAATTATTCTTTTGAATTGAGAACTCTGTGCATAAATTGAAGAAGAACAATTGTTGTGTTAAAGCTCATGTAGCCCTCTCTGTCTGTGGTTGAGTGCTGGTTCTCAGTAATTAATCTGAATGTGTCAAATTGATATAGAACCCCTGTAAGAGGCCGAGAGTGATTCCGTTGGTTGAGTGAGTTTGTAGTGGTTCTCAGCCCAAGTGAGGGATATTGAGCCTTTGTATAAGGTTTCGAGCTCTGTGTGTTGGAAAAAAGCTTTATAGGAGTGAAAACCTACCATACTTCGTTTTCCCAAAGAACATTGAACTCTGTAGAAGGCGGCAAACCCTGCCCATTGAAGAAATTAACTTGTTCCATCGTTAGTCGAGCGATATTTTTTTAGGCAAGACTTAGAGTTAATGAGATGGAGTTTGTACAAAGAAATGCGTTAACCATAGTAAAACTCTGGTCGTGCACTATTCTAATCCCAGAGTGGGTTTTGGATCCCATTGTCGCTCACGTCACGCTACCTTTGGCCCAGAGTGAAATCATTAAAAAAAAATGCGATGCTATTATATGTTGCCACGTCACTAGGGTAATACCGCCCCCATCGTGTTTTTTTGACGTGTTAAGGTCCAGTGGGAAAAATAACGCGATATTTTTGTGCATCGTCTGATCTGGAGGCCAAGAGATTTGACGATAATCGTGTGTTCAACTACACGGAAGTTAACTCCAGGTAAATACCGGCGGTTTTGTGTTGATTTAACACTGTTTAATTATGATGGATGTGTGGGGCCCGTGAACCACCATACAATATGATTTTTTTGTTAATGTTATAACCCATGGTTGAATGTTATAAGCACTGTGCATATGTTTAAAGTCGTTGAACCATTGGTTTAACGTTAAGTGATAAGGTTGGAGTATGAAAGCATTTTGTTATATTATGTCCAAACCTTAGAGAGTGGGTTAAGTTGTGAGTCGGGCTAATACATTCGATAAAATATACAAAGGGAAGGCTCCAAATATATATTAAGGGCTTTATAAACAAGGGACCAAGGTTATAATACAAAGTATATATATTATAGTCTTGAGCGTGAAATAAATAAAAAGAATACAAAAGGCTCTATTGTTCGGGGTTTACATAAGGATGGTCAAATACATTCATTAAACAATTTCCAAGAATTTGATAAATGAATCAGAGAGAAGAAAATAAAGTAGACTTCCTTGGTTTGAGTAGAAGCCTATATTGAGTGAAATTATTGACACACAGAGAGACCAGCTCTCCTTAGTGCCCAAATTAAAAAATTTGCTGTCAAAAGCTCCTGCCAGTGGAGATGGTATTTGAAAAACGAAACCAATGAAAGCAATTTTTTGGGAAAACTATGTAGATTTTTGGGAGCAGCAAGAAAAGTCTTGGAGGGCGCTAGAAAAGCAACACACAGCAAAAATTAGAAAATTAGAAGAACTTAAATGTCGTAACATCTAAGAAGAACAAAATGGGATTACTTCTGAAATAGTGGCAAGAAAAACAAGTCAAGCGACATTGATCATAAGCTCAAGATTGAAAAACAAGGTATAAGAAAGGTTGAAGCAAAGACGAAAGCATGGAAATGACTGTATCCCCCTAAACAGGAGGAAAATCCTAAAGAAGACACCATGGCTAGAGGTAGTAGTTCTGAAGGTGTAAGAAGTCAGCTAAATCTCAGAGAACAGGATGGACTTCCCAAGGACGGGAATACTCTTTATGATAGTAACATCCTTCCAATTTCAAATATGCAAGGAGGTAAAGATAATTGTGTCAACAAGGACTCTCGATACACCTCTTGCAATTATTCCTTACTGCACATCTCAACCTCAATTTCAAGAAAAAAGACCAAACGATCCACTATTAAGAATATTATCGGATCCACTATGAAGTTTCCAAACGATGATGAGATTAGTGTAACGGACATCAAATTTTATGAAGGGATGCCTTCAGGAAATAAACTATTAATATATTCAGATCATAACACTTGCGTTGAAAAAGTATTAAATATGATGAACAATGGTTTACAAAGGATGCAGTGCCATGTTGCCAACTGAATAATAACAGTGGACAAGAAGCATCTTTTAGGTTTTCAAATTTACATGACAAGAAAGTGACAAATGCAGGTGCCAGTGTGGGACAGTCTAATGACATTCAGGACCAAACATCCATATAAGAAACTAATGTAGTTGATTTGGGCATTAGGAAGACATCTAGCCTCTTTCCAACATCTAAACTATCACTGAGAAATCAATCGAAGTTATAGATAAATCCAAAGAAAATGTTGAGTCAACTTATATGAAGAAAACCATCAAATTGGTTCTATGTTCAGAAAGCGAGCAATTGATCTAACTATGTTGTTGCATTGAAATCAAAACCTATGCAAGAAATATGTATCAGCAAAAAGGAGTAAGAATTTTATTGTTTATATATTAAAAGAATTTCAATGCATCACTAGGATTCCTCTAATCCTTAAGCTCTTTTATTATGATTACAAAGAATTGAATGCTATATGATGCTATATTTATGATCTAAACTCATGTATACAAATGATGAACGTATAAAGTTTTGAAGTGTATGTGTCATGAAATGAGGAAAGCCCTTGAAGCTCTTCAATAATATGGTTGGACATAATCATATTTATCAATAATATGTTGATCAAACGAATATCCACAGTCTCATTATGATATCAGTGTAGCATCAATTCATTGTGATATAATCGTGAGAAAACCCTTGATTTTATAACTTAAATGATAAACCCCTATTTCCCAAATAGATTTATTCCCTAGAGTGACGAGTCTAGCTGACATGGGCCCTGTCACAACTAGGCCACAATGGCATCCAGACTAACAGGTGTTTTAAACCAAACAACACCTACACTGTCCAGGTATAAAATCCATCACTATATTAACTAGAATTTGATGAGATACAATTGTTTGGCTCTATGAAATGGACTGAAAATATGAATCAAGACACCTTTGTCTACCTGAAATTCATGATGCCACAATAGTGGTACTTTCATCCCATTCACTTGTAACACTGAATTTCTCCACATGAATCTAGGAATACAAGTATAAGATGTGGTAACCCCAGTCTTCAAAATATTCCTCCTAAATAACCATCTTCGGCTGCAACAATGCGGAACTCTGTGTCATTAACTGCTTGAAATTTGCAGGTATTGACCGCTTGAACTAATTGTGATAGGATGAGTTAGTTGTTCCAATTTTGTAATCAGGAACCCTCTGTAATTGGGGTTTAATTGCACCCTGTACGTCATAGAAGAGGTCGGAATTCATATCAGTGATCTGGTGTTTATCGAATGAATGCAACCCTATGAATTGAAGTCCTGTGCGGCTGGGTTGTCGATGGAAAAATGAACAAGGGGTGGAACCTTTATAAGGACTCCCTGTATAAGGCAAAGAGAAGTTCGTTGCATGAACAGAGTGTGGTTTTCAATTTATGCTATAGACACCTGAATTGAATGTATTGAATCCGAGAGAGGTTGAAGAGGACCCTGTTAGAGGAATGAACCATTGTCACACTCTGGTTTCTAGAGAATTGTGAAGCTCTATTGAGAGCATTATCTCTATCTGTTGGGGGAAATAACACTGTTTGTTATCAATGGAGCAACTATATTAGGAATTAACCCCAGATTTAACACGTAGAAATAAGACAAGAAAGATGTTAAACTGCAGTGAGAAAATGAGTTAAGTACTGTGCAAATACCGGGAGTGGGTTTGTGAAACCAATACCACCTTTGTTGTGTTGCTTTTGGCCTAGGACGAAACCACTTCAAAAAAATATGATCCAACACATTTGCGCCACATCACAGGGAAATTACCACCCTCATCGCGTTTTTTTGGAACGATAATCTTTAGCCGGGTAAAAAACGCGATATCAACTTGGTTCATCCGATCAGGAGGCCGATAGATCAAACGATGGTCACGCAATAAGTTGCATGGGAGATAAGTTAAGGTATGGCCGATTGTGTTATGTTGAAAGCCGTTCATATACCTATTGAGGTTTGGGGCCCGTGCGTGAAATATATATTAAAATTGTTGTGTTGATAGCGAAATCGGGTTAATAATACAAGCCTGAAGATTGGTGCATTGTATTAAGGTTTTATTATAAGATGAGGTAGGAGTTTGTGAAAAAGGGTGAAACTATTATATAACGTTAAGTGCTAAGGTCAGAAATTAATGACCTTTAATGTATTGACATTAGTATTATAAGTCCATGGTCGTGATTTTGAACAAATCAAATAAAAGGCGTGGACCTATGGCTTGAGGCAGAAAGTTGATGTATTTCACTATATCTTGGTTAACCTTAGAGTGTTATTTAAAAAGGGCTGAAGTCGGATTATTTACCTTTTGATACAATGTAGAAAGGAAGGTTGCAATTATAAGTAAAAGCGCTTTGTAAAAATACCAGGGTTTGTAATAAAGAGAGATATAGTATCAGCGCGCTTGGGTGTTTTATTTAAATTATCAAATGTCTTATTGTCCATGGGTTATGTACAGATTGTATTTGGTATTGGTCTATATGTAGCTATGAAAGGCATTTCATTAATCAAATTTAATAAATTTGATGAATGAAATTGAAAGAAAATAAAATTGAGTAGGACCAAGGTGGATGAAATTTACAACACAGGAAAGTGGGACTATGGGTTTACCCTGCATCACTTATCTCTTATCTTTACTGACCTATTGAAGAAAAGGTATACAAATATGTCATTCCGCCAGTAAAAAAACTTGAGAAGTGTACAGATCTATCATTCTGCCAGTAAAACAAACATGAGAAAGTGTGCAGATCTATCACTCTTCATTATCTACTAATTCAATGAGGAAAATATACACCAGACAGATGTATTATGTTTGGAATAAAAAAAATTGAAATATTCATTTTAAATAGAAGACAAAGTTTGAAATGATTGAAACACTTACACGAGGAGATAGCTCCAAGAAAACTTCAAGCCGTGATGTTCCTCGTCTACTGCAAATGACTAGGGAACATTCATTTTTCCTCAGTAATATTTCTGCCAAGATCTTTGTCATGGTCAGGTGTTTTTATTGGCTTTTGTTATTGAAATTTGGAAACCCCATGTGCTATACCTTGTTTTTCTTAATGAAAAAATAAGCAATATATTGAGAAATTCATACATTCACTTACGAGTAACCTATAATTTTCTTCTAACAAGCCTTCCAAGCACTTTAATTAATGGATAATGACAATCCATCACAAGGTTTGATAGACCGATCTACCAAATCTATCCGAACAGAGGTTGTTTGAACATATCGAATTCTCTTCGATTCGATTCTGAGAGTTCCAAATAGAGGTTGTTTTCCATGTTCAGAGTTCATGAGAAAAAGGTCGAACAAGCTGAGTGGGAAAAAAAAATTGAATAGGGCAGAATGGGAAAGAAGGCATAAAGGTCAAACAAGATGAGCGGGAAAAACAAATTGAATAGGTCAATTAAGAAAATTTGAATAGGTCGAACAAGCTGAGCGGGAAAAAATTGAAACTATGACATGAAATCATATGACAATTTCCCACTCAAACATTAGTAAATAATTTATTTTATTTAAATTATTTTATATATTTATTGTAAACTGATGTAATATTTTACAAAATAAACTTATTTTATTTTATTTAAAAACAATTTATCAATATTTTTGGATGTAAAAATCATTACTTATAATATTCATTGTAATTTTTCATTGTAATTATTATTTATAAGTAATAAAAAATATTAATAAATATAATATTTTTAGGTAGAATAATTACTTTCATCATACTATATAGGTTTCTTCAAAACTACTTTCATTATTACCATAATTATTCAACTTCATTAGTTGATTACCAATATTTTCTTCGTTATATGAATCATCCTTAAATAGACCTTATAGTAATTTTCATAATGTTCGTGTATGGAGATAATTCTATGATTCCACAACAATTTTGCATAGATTTGTTCATTCAAGGGATACTGTTAGAGTACCAAGTTATGAATATTCCAACATCTTCCATATGTTCTAAAATAAGCGGCCTCTTCTTATTGATTTCTTACACTTGTTATGACACTTCCACTCAACCACCTGAATTATTTAGCTAGCACTTTTTTTGTGTTCATCTCATTATTCCAAGCTGGTTATAATCACATGAGTTACCATCAATTATCATCATTAGAAATTTTGCAAGTTTTTCCTAAATTTTACTAATTAGTCTACAAACACATGGTAATAATGGCGTTACCCATAAACACATGATACCCTCATAACCTAGTATTGTGTGCTAGGAAGGCTTTCCAAAGAAGTTGGTTGGCATCACTATGACACTATTACAGAATTAGAAGGGAAGAGAAAGGCAAAGGCTCAGGTATCATATCAGAGAAGGAAGAAATTGGCAAAATTGAGATCAAAAGCAGTGGAGTTAGCCGAAAAGAAGCTTGCCCCAGAGATGGATAAGATAAAACTTGACAACATATTGGTCAATTTCCTTGACCCTTTATTGGTTATTCAGAAGGAGTATGAATACACCACCGTTAATATCAAGGTAACCGGCCCCTAGCAGATCAAGGGCTACAAGTTTTAGTTTTTGTCTGAACATCAACATACTACAACCACACTTACAACCAGAAGCCTTATCACATTCATGATCTGATTATATAGTGAATTAGACAAAATTATGAAAATGATTACTTCTTCAAAGCTAATTCAAATTTGGAGGGCTTAGCTGGGGATTGGGGGTTAGGGGTTAGGGATTTAGAGGTTTAGGGTTTAAGGGGTTAAGGGGTTATAGGTTTAGGGTTTAGGGGGTTAAATGGGTTAGGGGTTAAGGGGTTATAGGTTTAGGGTTTAGGGGGTTAAATGGGTTAGGGGTTTAGAGTTTTATGGTTTAGGGGGTTAAATGGGTTAGGGGTTTAGATTTTTATGGTTTAGGGGGTTAAATGGGTTAGGGGTTAAGGGGTTATAGGTTTAGGGTTTAGGAGGTTAAATGGGTTAGGGGATTTAGCAGTTAAGGATTTTAGGGGTTAGAAGTTAGGGGCTAATGGGGTTATGTTTTAGGGGTTAAGGGTTTATAGGTTTAGGGTTTAAGGGGTTAGGGTTAAGGGTTTAATGGTTTAGGGTTTAAGGGGTTAGGGGTTAAGGGTTTATAGGTTTAGGATTTATGGGGTTAAGTGGGTTAGGGGTTAAGGGTTTAAGGGTTAGGGATTAAGGGTTTAGAGGTTTATGGTTTAGGGGTTAAATGGGTTAGGGGTTTACTATAGGTTTAGGGGGTTAAATGGGTTAGGGGTTGGGAATTAGTGTTTAAGGGGTTAGGGGTTAAGATGATAGTTTCATTGGTCTCTGTTTGTGCACATTTTAACCTTACCAACAAGGCGGAATTAACCCAATGGTAGGTCCCAATATGTCATGATATAGATTAAATCTAGATATATATGAGAAGGAATAATTATAAATACATAGATTGATAGAGGTGGTGATAAAAGGGGAGTCACAAGGGAGAGATGGAGATAAACTGAAGGAGAGGGGAGAGAAGGAATGGATCAACTGAGAGAGAGAGAGGGAGAGGACTGAGAGATGTAGAGAAGGGTAAGAGAGGGAGATAGTGACACAAATATGGAAGGGGGGCAGAAAGAAGGATAGAGGGAGGAATATATCTGTGAGAGGATTGGAGGGTAGAGAGAGAGAGAGAGAGAGAGAGAGGGAGATTGGGGAAGAGAGAGGTCATTCCAGATGCTCTGAAAGTGTCAAGGCTTCAGCCAAGTCACAACTTAGCACGAAAACTGATACAGGTGCCCTCAAATGAAACAGCCTAACCCAAATGCGCCCGGTCGGGCAACCTCACACGGTGTGCCCGACCGAACGATGCCACAAGGGAGCAAACGACAAATGGGCCACCCGAACATGCACAAGGTACCCAAGCTGTCACAACTTTGAAAAACTGATACAGGCGCCCTCGAACGAAATAGCCCAACCCGAACGCACCAGGTCGGGCGACCTCTCACGGCGCGACACGGTGTCCCTGACCGAACGATGCCACAAGGGAGAAAATGGAAAATGAGCTGCCCGAAGGTGCACAAGGCACCCGTTCAGTCACAACTTAGCATGAAAACTAATACGGGCACCCTCGAACGAAACGGCCCGACCCGAATGCACCCGGTCAGGCGACCTCGCACGACGCGACACGCCGCGCTCAATAGAACGGTGCCACAAGGGAGAAAATGGAAAATGGGCTGCCTGAAGGTGCACAAGGCACCCAGGCGGTCACAACTTAGCATGAAAACTGATACAGGCACCCTCTAACGAAACGGCCCAACCCAAACATGCCCGATTGGGCGACCTTGCATGGCACAACACTACCCGCTCGACCGAATGATGCCACAAGGGAGAAAACGGCAAACGGGCCGCCCGAACAGGCACAAGGCACCCAAGTAGTCACAATTTAGAAAAAATGATACAGGGGCCCTAAAACGAAACGACCTGGCCCGAACGCGCCTGGTTGGGTGACCTCACACGGCGCGACACGACGCACCTAACCGAATGAATATCCCACAAGGGAGCAAACAGAAAATGATCCTCTCGAATGTGCATAAGGCACTCGGGTGATCACAACTTAACAAAACTGATATGGGCGCCCTCGAGCAAAACGGCCTGAACTAAACATGCACAAGGGATTAAACGGCAAATGGGCCACCCAAACGTGCACAAGGCACCCAGGCGGTCACAACTTAGCAAACCTGATACGGGCGCCCTCGAACGAAACGACCCGACCAAAATGCGCTCGGTCGAGCGACCTCACACAGCGCGACATGATGCGCCCTAACGAACGTCAATGCCACAAAGGAGTAAACGGAAAATGGGCCACCTGAACATGGACAAGGCATCCGAGTGGTCACAACTTAAAAAAACTAATACATGCGCCCTCAAACAAAACGACCTGACCCAAATGTGCCCAGTCGGGCGACCTCACACGGCACAACATGGCGCGCCCAACCGAACGATGCCACAAGGGAGAAAACGAAAAACGGGCCGCCCGAACGTGCACAAGGCACCTGGGCGGTCACAACTTAGAAAATGTGACACGGGCGCTCTCGTACAAAACAGCCCGACCCATGCGCCCTTGGTCGTGCGGCGTCAGACAGCACGCCCGGCCGCACAGAGGCCCAAGGTAGCAAACGGCAAATGGGCCGCCCTAACATGCACAAGTTGGCACTCGGGTGGTCACAAGTTAGCAAATCTGACACGAGCACCCTCACACATAACGGCCCGACCCAGGCTCCCTTGGTTGTGCAGCATCACAAGGCGCACTCGGCCGCCCAGAGGAACAAGGTAGAAAATGGAAAACAGGCCACCTGAACGTGCACAAGGCACCTAAGCGGTCACAAGTTAACAAATCTGACACGGGCGCCCTCGCACAACGGAAAATGGTTTGCCCGAACATGCACAGGCTGGCACCCGGGTGGTCACAAGTTAGCAAATGTGACACGGGCGCCCTCGCACGAAACAGCCAGACCCTGGCGCCCTTGGTCGTGCGGTGTCACACGGCATGACACGGCGCGCCTGGCCGCATGGAGGCACAAGGTAGCAAACGGTAAACGGGTCACCTGAACGTGCACAAGATGGAACTTGGGTGGTCACAAGTTAGCAAATGTGACACGGGCACCCTCGCACGAAACGGCCAGACCCGGGCGCCTTTGGTCATGCAACGTCACACGGCGCGACACGGCGCGCACAGCTGCATGGAGGCACAAGGTAGAAAATGGTAAATGGGCCGCCCGAATGTGTACAAGCTGGCACATGAGCGGTCACAAGTTAGCAAATGTGACACAGGTGCCCTCACACGAAATAGCCCAAGCTAGGCGCCCTTGGTCATGCGGCGTCACAAGGTGTGACACGGTGTGCCCGGCCACATAGAGGCACAAGGTAGAAAATGGAAAATGGGCCGCCCAAATGAAACAGCCCAACCCGAGTGCCCTTGGTTGTGCGGCATCACACGATGCGACACGGCGCACCCAGCCGCGCGGAGACACAAGGTAACAAATGGAAAACAGGCCATGTGTGAATATTTCATAGCTTAAAAATTTCCAGACGAGAAGATATCCAAAATACCAATATGACCATGATTTGAGAAAGAATTCTAGAGCATACATAAACCCTAACTTCCTTAGAGAATATCTCTGAAAATATAATGAAAAATGATCTAACGCTTGGACTAGATGTTCAAAAAAAATTATCCTTAACATGGTCGAAGTTTCATGGCCTGCAACCTCACATAAAATTGTTATATTAATAATGTTTAACTAACCCTAATTAATTCAAATAATATCAAATCATTGTTGACATATGTCGAAAGTCAGTTAGAGAGTGAATTAGAATCGACACATAGCCCAAACCGTCGCAAGAGTGACACTTAGCCCAAACCGTCACAATAGCGACGTTCCTGCTGATACTGTCGCAATAGTGACACCTTTGCCTAAACTATTGCAATAGAGAAGATATCCTCAAACCGTCGCAAGAGGAACACTTAGCCCAAACCGTCACAATAGCGACGTTTCTGCCAAAACTGTCGCAACAGCGACACCTTTGCCTGAACTGTCGCAATAGCGACGATTTCTTCAAACGTCGCAATAGCGACATTGTCCTCTATGCCATCGCAATTCTGAAGCTATTGCCAAAACTTTCGCAATTCCGACAGATTCCTCCAAACGTCGCAATTGCAACACTTTGTCTAAGCATCGGTATTATGACACTTGTCTCTAAACGTCGTTATAGCAACGGTTTCAGGCAGGATTTGAAAATTTTGAAAACATTTGGGGAAATTTCTGACATTTGGTCAAAAGTGTCGGAACCAAGTGTCGGAATTTCCACCAAATTTACTAGTGTAAGTATTACTTAGAGCTTCAGAAAACTTTGTCAAAGCATAAAAACTAAACTAAATAGCCTAGGAAGAGAACTCTAGCTTTCTCACCATCCTAGAAAAATGATGATCTAGCTTTAGAACACTCTTACAAGTTTTTGGTTTACATAAAAATTCCCAAAACAGAAATTCTTAAAAAAAAATTCCATATTGGTGGTGGACCATAGACTTCAAAATCACTAAAAACATCCACCTGGTGACTCCACTAACCTCCATTTAGTTTTTTTTAACTATTACTAGCATCCATAAACTCCTAGAGAGGACAACCTTCCTAAAGCAATCACAACTTTCATCCTCTCTAAAATTTGAATTTGAAATTTGGCTTCATGAAGAATTAACACCAGATGTCATGCGGACCCAAATCCTCCTATCATAGTTGATGACCCAGAAAATATTTTGTGGAAAACTTCTGAAACTGGAAACTTAGCTACCAATAGGACTATTCACAAAGCAAGCTTTGTACCCGAACATCTTACATCCTTACAAGACCCATAGTTTGACTTGTGTCCTGCAAAAAGCCTTTTTAGAAACAAGTCACAAAGTAGAATCGACCTTGCCGATATTGAACCCTTAGACTTACAACAGAGTCCTAGCAGAGAAGCCTCCCCCACTACACCACCTGGATTTCAGCTCCTCCATCACTTTGGCTTTTTCCACCCCAAGTCTACTCAAAATCAGTTTACAAGTCTAAGTACTTCTGCCACACCCATTCACACAACCACTGTGCAAATCACCTCGTCCCATACTACAAATCCTCCCACTGTAAATCCACCATCAGCTCCCATCATGGTAGCATGGTATGCACCCTTAGTGTTACCACAACCTTTGGCACCTTTGCCAAATGATTACCAATCCAGAATCCCACACTCCACCGGGGCTGAATCCACTACCGCCCAACAACATGTAGATAGAATAAATGATGCCTTTGACTACATGGAACTAGAAGAAGAAACCATGAAGATGAGGATGTTTGCCCAATGCCTAGGAGGAGAAGCCAAAAAATGGTTTAAAAACTTGACTCCTAATAGTATACATGATCTCTCGTCACTTTATCAAATTTTCATAAACAGATGGGAAATCAAGAAAAATCCCCTTCAAATTCTTTCTGAATATAACAATATTAAAAGGAACATAGGAAAAATATTCAAGACTATTGCTCTAGGTTCAATAGTGTCTATAACGCCCTCCCACCTCACATGAAACCTCCACCTGGCCTAGCACTAGTAAAATTTCCAGAAGGTTTCAATCCAGACATGACATATCAGTTAAGGGAAAGAGACCCCACCTCTTTAGAAGAAATGAAAAAGGGAGATATTAGTGCTGAAGCCAACCTCATTGAAAAGAGGGCTAGGATGAGATCAGAAAAGAAAGTCAATTACCGAGATGATACCATGCCTTCCACTTCCTCTTAAGATTCCAAAATAGATAACCTGGTTAGGACCATGGAGAGAATGATGGAAAGAATAAATCTAAGTGAAAGACCACCTCCTAGGGACAGCCATCCAAACCCCCAAAACAGGAACCGGAATCGGAACTTTAGAAGAGACCCGCCTCAAATCAAACCAAGAGAAAATGATCAACAGATCAGACCACCCTTCCAAGATAACTATGTTGATGAAGGGGAAAGAGATATTGAACAACCAGATGAAAATCATCTAAACTTGATAGGCTCTGATAACGAGGGTGAGGTTTTTCTCACAGAAGAAGAATAGGGTTTTTTATCCTAAAACCAAGGTGAAACAAATTATGAGGATCCCAAAGATCCTAAAATAGGATTACAAAATTCCATAATGGAAGTCCATAGGCAATATGATCTTAGGAGTAAGAGAAACCAAGACAACCCTAGGAAAAATAACTCAGACACTATTGTTAAGAAAGCTCTCGAAACCATTCTTAAAGGAATAGTAGACAGTAACAATGTCATGGCTAAGAAAACTGATTAGAACAAAGACAAAACTAGCCAAACAAACCTTGACCCAAGCTATCCTAGTACCTCTATTAGGGCCCCTGAGAAAACTTTGTTGAAAAAAGCCCCAAATCAAATTCAGCAAGACAAACTGATAGAAAAGTTTATGGATGAGAAAAATAAAGCAAATAAATTTGAAATACAAGTACCTTTCAGTTTTGAAGCGAAAATTTCTAAAATTAAGATCACCATGCCACTCATTGAACTGATTTCCCAAAGCTCATACAAATCACAAGTTCTGAAGGTCCTAAACATAGGAAATGATGTAGACACTTTACACCTGGCTGATGAGACTCATGAGTTGTTATTTGGACCAAAAATAGAAGGAAACGATTAATAAGGAACCATTCCTCCTTTTTACATTAGCCTGAATGTACATGACCAAATCCTACATAATTCCATGCTAGATTCTCGGGCTTCTCACAATCTCTTGCCAAAACTAGTGATGGAAATATTAGGCCTAGAAATAAAAAAAGCCTTACAAAGACTTGTACTCATTTTATTCAAGCAGATTCAAGTGTTTAGGCCTAATAAAATATCATTGTGTCAATCTAGAAAAAGTACCCACCAAACACCTGGTCATGGACATAGTGGTAGTAGACATACCTCCCAAGTATCGAATGATTTTATCCAGGTCCTGGGGGGCCAAGCTTCAAGGAAATATTCAACTATACATGTCTTATGCCACCATCCCTATGTTTAATCAGACAAGAAGATTATATCGAGAATCACACATGAATTATATGGTTAGTAGTCAAGAAATACCAGACAAAATACCTCTTTATTCCGTACATTCAAACCTTAACTCTTTCATTTTACATATCAATGAGGACATTGATGAACATCCAGGTAAAGCTGAAACAAATATAGGTACACTGCATCAGGCACACTAGTCTCTCTATGATGAGTTGGACACTCAGAACTATCATGACCCAAAACATTTTCATCCTGATGAAAACCAACTTGATCTTAAAAAACTAGAAACTCAAACTTCAAAAACAAAAAATAGCTTAAATTCTCAAGCAAGTTTTTCAAACCAAGGAAAAACTTGAAAAGTACAATCACCCCTTTTTTCCTATACAGAAGTACTAACAAACCTGCATGAGACAAAAATATTTGGAAATCAGGGTCAAGAAATTCTCATGTTTTTACCTTACCTAAGAACCTCGCCATCCAAAGACTCTACTCCTGCAAATGAAAATTTAACCATTGTAAGCACTTCTAAAAATCCTAAAAAGGTGTTTGATAAATTTAATATTTAGGGATTTGATTAAAACAGTCTTGAGGTACCCGAGCTGATTGATTTTTCTAAAATATTTTCATTACACAAAAAACTAAGAAATTCAAGAATATGCAATTTTTTTCAGAACACTAATATGTGTCGAGAAACCAGTTTCAAACAACCTGACACCACCACTTTTCCAAGAAATCACCTTTTCAAAAGGGAACACAAAAACTTTGATCGAGCATTATCATTTAAAAAGAAAAAGGCTGGACATAGGATGTGTTTAGATTTTAGAAACCTAGATAAACACTCCCTAAACAACACTCACCTCCTTCCAAAAACAAATCATAATACCGAAAAGCTAGGGGTTTCTAACCATGTGTCCTTGCATGATAGTATTTCAGGTTACCATCAGATGATACCACTTCAAAAAAATCAGCTCAAAGGTTTTTTCAAATTCACAGGAAGCAGTTTCAAGTTCAAACCAACTTTTTCCAGTCTAAAGGACACCAGAGACACTTTCCAGAGAGCTATGTTTCCAGTCCTAAATTTCTTCACTATGGTATACATTGATGATATCATCATTTGTTTTAAAAATGACAAAGAATACCTATTCTACCTAAATAAGAGGTATAACAGAAGAAGGAATGGAGATCAAGAGTATAAGGAAAAACATCAAGCAATACATGAATTTTTTAAATATCCTTGGAAAAATCCTTATGCCATGTTTACAAGTGAGAATAGCCATGAGTTTTATTTTCAAAAACTGAATGGACCAAGAGTATTTAGAGATCCTTTTGAAGATAGGATGCTCAAGTACCACTGCTGCAAAAATCCTTAGTTTTTAAAATTTTCACTCATTGTACATATCACTGTTTGAAGAAAAAGTCAGAATTTAGAAAATACAAAAAACAATAGAAAAATTAGAAAAAGAGGGCAGATTCTAAGAAATGCTACAACACCATACCCAAAAAAATATTCATACTGAAAGTGCGCAAATCTAAATGCCACTGCTAGTGCCAAAAAGATGTCTTGTTCAGTTATCTAGCCTAATCATAGTTGAGCATGTTTTAAATTGATTGCTGATAAGTTAGTGAAAATAATGATGGTCAAATGATGAAAGCTTGACTTATCAAAGAAATTAGATTAGGAAAGAAAGATACTGGTTCCAGAAGCTCAAAATAGAACCAAAGAGGAAAATAGGGATGAAAAGAAAACTTTGTATCCTAGCCTTGATTTTTCTAAATCTCATTTTGTACAAAAATAACATTTGTGTGCAGCTTGTTGTTATGCCACAAACACATGACAAACCAGACTGTCTAATCCTGATTTGGTCACATTTTCAATTTCATTTTTTTAGTCTAGTAAATGAAATCCTGTCAAATAGCTTAACCTTGATAGTTGAGTAGTGTAGGTAGAGAATCAAAAGGAGTTCATTAGCTTAATCTGATCTCCTAGAGGATATAAGTGTAGAAGTAGATAGCTTGTTTTCTTTTTCAAAAATATGATGTCAAGGGGTTTGCCAGTTCAAGTGCACCCAAAGAAGAAAAAATGTTAGGTAAAGTAGGTGGGTAGGTAAAAGTGAAATTGAGATAATCCTGCCTTAAGTTTTTCAAAGCACCATCTCAGGAAAGCAGTAATGAAAGAGAAAATTGCGCCAATGGATGAGGTACTGGTCTTCACAAGCCAAAGATCTGTAATTCTGGACACCTCCCGAAAAGGAGCTACCCTACCCAAACGGAGCCACTGTTAGTCATCAGTGTTTTTCAACTGTTTAGCTGACTATATGCTTTACCCAGGCTTTCTAAGAAACCAAATTCAAAGAATCTTCATGTTTCTATAAATCCCTCCAGAGAAATTTTTCACTCTCCCTCCTCTCTTGTCTGCTATGATTAGCTTGGTCATCCTATCAAGACCCCATCCTGGACTAATAAGCCTCACTCTATCCATAATTTTTACTTCTGTCTATAGCATTCTACATCTAATGCATAAGCCTTGTTACTTCACAAATTTTTCTGGCCAAGTTAAGCCAATTTTTCCCTTTTACTCTCCTAACCACCCAAGTCACTATTGATGACAAAAGTGTGTCTAGAAAACCCTTCACAGTAATGACAAAATGTCTCGGTTTATAGGTGATGGTGACTAGGCAAAAAATCTAAAAGGCCTCGTGTCTGGTTAAAAAATATGTTTTTAACCATTAAGTCAAGAGCCCTCTGCTAAAAAGCCATGCTAACAAATTTGTTTAGTCTTCCTTAAGTCATGCACCATCATGTCTCATTCGTTTCTATTTCAACAGAGCTCAAAGTTAAAATCAAGAGAAGCAGAGCTGACATGGTCATTTTCTGAAAAGAAGGCACTTCAAACAATCTCCAAGGTGGCCCCTCCTGAACCAGTAGTCAAAATTGCCAAGACTAAGTCACCGTATCAAATACATCTCTGTAGGGATGTCTTAATGTCTGGCCTAAATCAAAATAGGGCAAAAGAGAAGCACCAAAGATAAGCTTCAGTCAAGATATTTGGCATTTTGAAACAAAGGTACAGTAAGCAAAAAATACAGGAAAATCAAGTTTTTCACTACAAAATCAGGGATACCTAGAAGACTTCAGAACATCATCCATAAGGGCTAAAAACAAAACAAACTGGAGGCTACTACAGAGGTTTTGATGTCACTATAAGAGGCAACATACTGCTCATTCAAGTCCTTGTGCAAAGTCTTAGAAAAAATTAGTGATATGTGAACAGCATGGCACTTTTTGACAAATATGTCCTTGAGATAGTTTATGTGCTTCAATATATGAATGGGAGAGAGACAGCTGCCATTTTTCCATGCCTCTGCAAACAAGAAAAAAATCATTAGAGGTGCCATCAAAGGAAAAGACTAAGACTACTACATAACGACAGTCACACTAAAGAAAAGAACAACAGGTATGTTTTGTTCAAAAACACCAAATTTGTTTGTTATCCTCACAGTGGGAAGGTTTATCAAGTTTGTTTTTCCATAAATTTGGATGAATATGCAAGTGGGCATTATGAGGTAAAAACAACACCTCCTTCGTAGACAAGCTGTAAAAGTTTCTTTGAGTTAAGTCCTAAAGATAAGCAAAAGAGTAACAATCAGAGTTCGTTGGTTAAACTATCACACAAAGGATAGTCATAGCCTTGTTTCAAGAAGTATGGAGGCACATCAGCTTCAAAATTCGCCTTGCAAAGATAAACAAATGCTATCACAAATCAATTAAAGGCTCAGACCATAAATCAGTGGTTTAAGAAACAAAAATAAAACTGGCTCCAAAAATGTTTTTTCTCACTGAAAAGGAAGTCAAAGGAAAGCAATGGAAAAATAGAGTTAGAACTTTACAAAGATGGGTTTTTGTTCCAAATTATTTCAAAAACAGGGATATAATTACCCCCAACGGACTTTTTCCATTCATTTTCATCTTTAGCAAAGAGGAGGATGGTTTTTTTATTTTCAAAGAACAGTCTTGGACAGAAAACCAGAGATGTTGTGCGCCTGTAAACTGGCGCTGCGCACCTGTAGGTGCACTCAGTGCATTTTTGCACTGGATGCTGCATGCCTATACATTGACGCTACGCATTCTGTCAACTACCCGGCGTGTAGACCCTGCCACCTGACAGCGCCCAGGCCACTGCCTGACACCACGTGCAGATTCCACCCAGCCCGACAGTGCTATGCACCCAACACTGTCGTCATCGCACCTCTGTGAGCAGAGGCCACCCGAGCCCGACGGTGCTTCAAACCTGCCATTCCTCCCATCGCAAATGCTGCATGCAGAGGCCACCTGGCACCCAACACAGTGCCCGTCGCAACATCACATGCAGAGGCCACCCGGGCAAACGCTGCGTGCCTGAAGGAGAAAGTGCAGCACTGCACTGAAATTCACAAAAAGGCCAAATTTTCTTGTTTTCACACAGAATTGGTTTATCATCATGAGGAAGAGCTTCTAAGGTATTTTCCATCAATTTGTATCTCCTCATCAGGTTTTTGAGCTATGAAAGCAGCATTTAGGGCTAGGATTGTGTCCAAAAGAGTTTGAGGGAAAATTTTGAAAACAAGTGTAACCTATTCTCTGTTGAGAATCTAGCCTTTTTTAGAGGTCCTAAATCTCCTGAAAAGCCTTCTTCCTCTACACTTCATCTGCAAAAAGGCTTTTGTATAAAAATTGAAAGAAAGGGAAAAGTAGTCATTATGTCTCAAGAAGACAGTGATGAACCTCAAAGACCAAGAATACAGGCCATAAAAGGGGGCAGGCCCAACAGATTCAAACCTACAGACACCAAAGAGATGATTGCCTCACCCTCTGTCTTGTCTTATTTCCAATAATTAGGATTTTTTGAATTCTGCAACAAGGTACAAGAAATCAAAGTCCATCCTAAATTGTCTGAGTTATTTGCCTTAAGACTTCATGGGCATAATGTTCATCTAGCAGGGTTAAATTTTGAGTTGACCCCTAAAGCTGTCTCTAAAGCAACAAGGATCCCTTGCATAGGGGAGAGATGGTTTAAACAAACACATCTTGACTTGATCCATTATCATCCTTTTCTAAAGACTAGTTGTCAAGCTGCTTTTAAGGCAATTTTTCCTTTTTCCCATCTACTCGACAGGTATGGCCTCCTTATGAAGATTGTCATGAAATACTTCACTTGTGAGAGTAGCTTCTCCCGAATCTACTCCTACCATATTAGACTCCTAATGCACTTCACGAGGACCAAGCTGCTAAATTTTCCTTATTTCCTATGCAAAAGCATTAAAAAATGTCCACCATCATAAAAAAGAAGCCTCCAACTCAGCAGATGGAAAGCCTTTTTCATCACTCTCTTGTCAAAATCATTATAACTCACTAGCTAGAGCAACAAGGCATTCCTTGGGAAGCTTTTATTTCCCATGAGGACTTTACCTCTTCATCCTCCATCCCATTGCAAAATGTGTCATCCTTTTCTCAAAATCTACCTCATACTCCTTCATCACCCTCTACTGACTATGTTTCACTTTCCTCCCATGAATCACTCTCCCAAGCAAACATTCTTCCAGCACCTTCTCCAAACAAAATTAATCCTAAAGAAAGTAGTGATAATCAAAAGGAAGATGAAGGTGAGGAATATAAATGTGAGGAAGACAAAAGCAAGGAAGATGAGTGTGAGAAAAAATATAATAAAAGTAAAGAAGGATGGAATGGCCTTGAAGAAAGCAGCGGAGGCCCTGAAGAAAACAGTGATAATCAAAATGAATCAAGGAGTGATGGTCACAATAATGAAGACAAGGGAGATTATACAAACAATGAGGGGGAAAATGATGAAGACCTTGAGGAAAAGAGTGGTTATAATGGTAAAAACAGCAGAGAAGATGAAGATAGCCAAGGGGAAATGAAAAAACCAGTAGAGAAGGGCAGCACAGTAAAAACAACAAAGACACTAGAAGCCAACGACAAAAGAGTAGAAACATCAACACAGAAATGGACAAGAAGCAAGAAGACGACAGTCACATCAAAGAGGAAATTGATCAGGATAGTTCAGAGACAGTTTTTAGAGTGGTCTTAAATACACAAGGAAATGATGGAAAAATTCCTAATGATGAGAATAGTCAAGACATCAGAGAAAAGGGTAAAGACATGGACAATCTTGAAGATGAAAAAATATCATACTTGGGCACCTCCCACCACACAAAAACAACAAAGGGCAGCATAGTAAAAACAACAAAGACACTGACAGCCAACGACAAAACAACAGAAACAGCAACACAGAAAAGGACAAGAAGAAAGAGGAAGAAAGTCACAGCAAAGAGGAAATTGATGAGGACAGTTCAGAGACAGTTTTCAGAGTGGTCTTAAATACACAATGAAATGATGGAAAAAGTCCTAATGATGAGAACAGTCAAGACATCAGAAAAAAGGGTAAAGACATGGACAATCTTGAAGATGAAAAAATATCAGACTTGGGCACCTCCCACCACAAAGAAACAGAGCATGACCTTTCTACATATCCTTCTGGTGGTAAGATCATTACAAATGTTGAAATTGATAATCCAAAGGACTGCCCATAGCCAAGTGATAGGGAGATGTCCACTGAAAACATTCTTGAAGAAGAGCACAGTTCTAAGGCTGTAGGTGAGAAAATTGAACAATTGCAGTTGGTGACACCTCTCTTGATCCCTCATCAGAGAGATGGGAAGCATGTGTTTGTTGCCTCCCATAGGTAAGGGACCATGCACTCCCCCCCAAAAGCAGTGAAAGGAAAAATCTCCAAAATAGTGAGAGGTAAAGTCACTCAAGCAGTAAAAATCAATGTCACCAGGGCATTAAGGAGCAGAGGTAAACTACCAAAGAAAGGCAAGGGCAGATTTCCAAAGAAAGACAAGGGTAAGAAGCCCATGAAGGACAAAGGCAAGAAGGAAATGGAAGAACAGGAAAGTAGCCATGAAAAAGAGAGGGAATTTGAACTCATCCACATTGATATTTATGAGGAAAATGAAACAACGATTCTTAATTCCCTCTTATAAGACCAGGATGTAGAATTTAGAGATTTGGTGATTTATTTGGAAAGATCAAAACATATCATTCATTTCCTACAAACACAAATCGCGTAAATGAGTGGCCAACTTGCCATTTATGAAGCCCGGGCAGTCAAGTACAAAAGAGAGGCTCAGAAATCACAAGCAAAGCTAGAAGAGTACATGAGTGACTATGAAGAGGATGATGAAGAAGAAGTCCCATCTAGGAAGAGGCCTAAGACTATGGGTCTTAGGAGATCATTAGAAACGTAGATAGAGGAAGAATCAGCCCAAATACAACAATTCCCTCTCACTGAGCTCATAGCCTTAGAAATTGAAAATGACAAAGAATATTGGCTAGAAATGGAAAACCTGCATTTAGAGGCCAAATTGGAGAAAGAAAACAGAGATTTAGGCTTACACAGAAAGATGACTCAGCATTACAAAAGTCTAAATCAGTTTGCTAGAAAAAAGCTCAAAGTTGCCCAAACGAGGCGCCCGGCACTAAAATATGGAAAGGACCAAGCTAGGCTTGGAATTTTGTCTCAAGCTTCATTACAGGTCTCTAGGGACCCTTGAGGGACTCACTCACCAATTTTGAGCAAAATTGGACACTTTTTGGTTTTTTGTGAATTTTTGAGCCTAGGAGCGTAGCACCCCGGACGTTACACCTTTTTCTCAGAGCATTTTAAGCAGGAAAAGTTTACATTTTTGGATTCCTTGGCACTAGGGGAGTATTCTTATAAATTTTCATCTCATTTGGATCTATTTTGGTCCCTCAAAAGGCCCAAAAACATCCATTTTTCACCTTTCTACCACTGTTTTTGAGCAGTTGTTGCACCCTTGGGTTTCTACACCATTTCCACTTTTTGAGAAGCTTACAAGGATCATATTGGAAAAATAAAGTACATTTATTAAGTAGACATCCATAGATTTCCAACGGGCGCTCACAGAGCCTTTTTTGACATCGGGAAGGCCTCCAAAACCTTGATGCAAAAGGCCTATTTTGGTGTTGCGCGCTTGGAAATTCTACTAAAAATGAGACAGTTTTCTGCATTCCTATGTGAGTACAAAGAAAATGTGCGTTAGGAAAGTTATATCATGTATGTCAAGGCCTAAAAGTCAATATTTTTTCTATTTTGGTCCAAAAAGGATATTTTGAAGAGATATTTTGTGCCTTGGACCTTGTAAGGCCTCAAGGCCAATTTTAGATATTTTTCTTTGGCCAATGGCCTTCTAGCTACTCTAGTGAGCTGTTTCTCCTCTTGTCTTATATAAACCATAAGGATTCATTGTAAAAATAGGGAGAACTTGACATGTTAAGAGCAATACATAGATTTATGAGCTTGGAGAAAATATTGGTTTTATGAAGTGGATGAATGTCTTTCTTGGCTTGATGGTGGAGGAGCATTGTGTGCAGGATTCCATAGCTTGGTGAATGGTGATGTTTCCCTAATTTTTTTATGTCTTCTTGTTTTCATGAATGTTTCATGCTTCTTATTTGTTGTAGATCAGAAAAGTATAGGTTGAGATATGCTCAAGGAAGCACCTCAAACCTCATGTTTATTATAGCTTTGATGTTTTCCTCTTCATGGTCATTATAAGGAATTCTTAACTGCTCCTTAAGTCCACCAAGAAATTCTTATTTGTTTCATTAATGGTCAGTATGTTAGCTATCAAATATGATTCAAGGTATGCCATGCTTATTTGAAGTTCTCAAAACTCTATTTCTGAAACCTTTCTATGAAATATTGATTGCTTAGGTTAACTCAAAGAGGTCTCATTCGATCTTGCCCTTTTTCCATGCTTACCAAACTTTTTTCAGAGTTCTCGTTAGTTTGATATATGTTTTTTATGATTTCCCTCTTCATATATTAAATTTTTTTTTTTTATCTTATGTGTTTTCTCAACAGCTCAAGCTGAATTTCTAAAGTTACGAGATATTATGCCCCTATGTCTCTCTTGAATTTTTATCTTTCATTTTTATCAGTTTGAGTATTGTTCATAGAGATTAATGGTTTGACCTACCTCATGATTATTTGCTTTCAAACTATACATGTTGAAGAATTCTTCGTTTTTCACAAACTTAATGTTCATTTCACCTCATACCTCACCCAAAGGATCCATTGACCTTGGTAAATCGGCCCTGCAGTACACCTTGTCCATCATTTAAAAATCCTTGACTTTATCTGACCCCATGGTGCTGTTGATTTGATAAACTCTCTTTCTAAGTTTCCCTACTTGATCAGTTTTACCTCAACCAAAAAAAACAAAAATATACTTAACAGCTAGCCTAAAATCAAACATATAAAGAGAATAAGTTCACATCCTTCGCATAATAGATAGATCCCTCTCTTAGTCCAGGACGGCTAGGTCCTAGGACTCCAAATATTGGTCTAATGTTACCCTGTCATTTGGTTTACCAATCTGCCAAATTACGGGACTCCAACATAATGGCGATCACGATGGGACCCACTGAGTACATAAAAACCTAGAAAACTCATAGACTGATTTGTCCTTCAAAATTTAAATCAGACAAGCAGCCTATAAATCCATTAGAGTACACTCTCCTTGTTTCACCACTTTAGCTAAGTGATGATTCAGGTATAGGACACTCTTACAAACTAGGTTACACATAAAAACTCTATAAAAAACCTCGCAAAAATATCCAGAGATTGGTTTCTATCAGTCATTAGCATTGGACCATTAAAACTTGTCTCTACAAGACAAAAACATTCACCTCGTGACTCCACTAGCCTCCAATAGTCCTACTATTTTGTTCAAATAACAAAATTTTCCATAAGCATGCTATCCTATTAATTTACCCTTCCAATCCAAAAATCATGATGCAGTCTCTGAAATCAGTGGCAAACTAAATATTACTTAGAGCTTCAGAAAACTTCTTCAAAGCATAAAAACTCAACTAAATAGCCTAAGAACAGAACTGTATCTTTCTCACCATCCTAGAAAATGATGATCTAGCTTTAGAACACTCTTAAAATTTTTTGGTTTACATAAAAATTACAAAAAATAAATTCTTAAAATTTTTGTCCGTATTGGTGGTGGACCATAGACTTCAAAATCACTAAAACCATCCACTTGGCGGCTCCACTAACCTCCATTTAGTTTTTTTTAACTATTACTAGCATCCATAAACTCCTAGAGAGGACAGCCTTCCTAAAGCAATCACAACTGTCATCCTCTCTAAAATTTGAATTTCAAATTTGGCTTCATGAAGAATTAACACTAGATCTCATCCGGACCCAAATCCTCCTATCATAGTTGATGACCTAGAAAATATTTTGTGGAAAACTTCTGAAACTGGAAACTAAGCTACCAATAGGACTATTCATAAAGCAAGCTTTGTACCCGAACATCTTACATCCTTACAAGACCCACAGTTTGACTTGTGTCCCGCAAAAAGCCTTTTTAGAAACAAGTCACAAAGTAGAGTCGACCTTGCCGATCGTAAACCCTTAGACTTACAACAGAGTCCTAGCAAAGAGGCCTCCCCCACTACACCACCTGAATTTCATCCCCTCCACCACTTTGGCTCTTTCCACCCCAAGTCTGCTCAAAATCATTTTACAAGTCCAAGTACTTCTGCCACACCCATTCACACAACCACTGTGCAAATCACCTCATCCCATACTGCAAATCCTCCCACTGTAAATCCACCATCAGCTCCCATCATGACAGCATGGTATTCACCCTTAGTGTTACCATGGCCTTTGGCACCTTTGCCAAATGATTACCAATCCAGAATCCCGCACTTCACCGAGGCTGAATCCACTACTTCCCAATAACATGTAGATAGAATCAATGATGCCTTTGACTACATGGAACTAGAAGAAGAAACCATGAAGATGAGGATTTTCACCCAAAGCCTAGGAGGAGAAGCCAAAAAATGGTTTAAAAACTTGACTCCTAATATTATACATGATCTCCCATCACTTTATCAAATTTTCGTAAACAGATGGGAAATCAAGAAAATTCCCCTTCAAATTCTTCTTGAATATAACAATCTTAAAAGGAACATAGGGGAAAATGTTAAAGACTATTGCACTAGGTTCAACAGTGTCTATAACGCCCTCCCGCCTCACATGAAACCTCCACCCGACCTAGCACTAGTAAAATTTCCAGAAGGTTTCAATCCGGACATGACATATCAGTTAAGAGAAAGAGACCCCACAACTTTAGAAGAAATGCAAAAGGGAGCTATTAGTGTTGAAGCCAACCTCATTGAAAAGAGGGCTAGGATGAGATTAGAAAAGAAATTCACTTACCAAGATGAGACCATGCCTTCCACTTCCTCTTCAGATTCCAAAATAGATAACCTAGTTAGGACCATGGAGAGAATGATGGAAAGAATAAATCTAAGTGAAAGATCGCCTCCTAGGGACAACCAGCCGAACCCCCAAAATAGGAACCGGAATCAGAACTTTAGAAGAGACCCGCCTCAAATCAAACCAAGAGAAAATGATCAAAATATCAGACCACCCTTCCAAGATAACTATGTTGATGAAGGGGAAAGAGATATTGAACAACCAGATGAAAATCATCTAAACTTGATAGGCTTTGATAACGAGGGTGAGGTTTTTCTCACAGAAGAAGAACAGGGTTTTTTCTCCTCAAACCAAGGTGAAACAAATTATGAGGATCCCAAAGATCCTGAAATAGGATTACAAAAATCCTTAATGGAAGTCCATAGAAAATATGATCTTAGGAGCAAGAGAAACCAAGAAAACCCTAGGAAAAACAACTCAGACACTATTGTTAAGAAAGCTCCCAAAACTATTCTTAAAGGAACAACAGACAGTAACAATGTCGTGGCTAAGAGAATTGATCAGAACAAAGACAAAACTAGCCAAACAAACCTTGAACCAAGTTGTCCTATTACCTCTATTAGGGCCCCTGAGAAATCTTTGTTCAAAAAAGCCCGAAATCAAATTCAGCAAGACAAATTGATAGAAAAGGTTATGGCTGAGAAAACTGAAGGAAATATATCTAAAATACAAGTACCTTTCAATTTTGAAGGGGAAATTGCCAAAATTAAGATCACCATGCCACTCACTAAACTGATTGCCCAAAGCTCATACAAATCACAAGTTTTGAAGGTCCTAAACAAAGGAAATGATGCAGACACTTTACACCTGGCTGATGACACTCCTGAGTTGTTATTTGGACCAAAAATAGAAGGAAAATATCAAGAAGGAACCATTCCTCCTTTTTACATTATCCTGAATGTACACGACCAAATCCTACATAATGCCATGCTATATTCCGGGGCTTCTCACAATCTCATGCCAAAACTAGTGATGGAAATATTAGGCCTAGAAATAACAAAGCCTTACAAAGACTTGTACTCATTTGATTCAAGCAAAGTCAAGTGTTTAGGCCTAATAAAAGATCTTTGTGTTAATGTGGCACAAGTACACGCCAAACACCTGGTCATGGACATAATGGTAGCAGACATCCCTCCCAAGTATGGAATGCTTTTATCCAGGTCCTGGGGGGGCAAGCTTCAAGGAAATATTCAACTAGACATGTCTTATGCCACCATCCCTATGTTTAATCAGACAAGAAGATCATATCGAGAATCACACATGAAGTATATGGTTAGTAGTCAAGAAAGACCAGACAACATACCTCTTTATTCTGTACATTCAGACCTAAATTCTTTCATTTTACACACCGATGAGGAAATTGATGAAAATCTAGGTAAAGTTGAAACAAATCCAGGTACACTACATCAGGCACACCAGTCTCTTTATGATGAGTTGGACACTCAAAACTATCATGACCCAGAACATTTGCATCCTGATGAAAACCAACTTGATCTGAAAAAACTAGAAACTCAAACTTCAAAAACAGAAAATAGCTTAAATTCTCAAGCAAGTTTTTCAAACCAAGGACAAACCTCAAAAGTACAATCACTCCATTTTTCCTATACAAAAGTACTAAAAACCCTGCATGAGACAAAAATCTTTAGAAATCAAGGTCAAGAAAGTCTCATGTTTTTACCTTACCTAAGAACCTCGCCATCCAAAGACTCTACTCCTGCAAATGAAAATTTAACCATTGTAACCACTTCTGCAAATCATAAAAAGGTGTCTAATAAATTTAATATTGAGGGATTTGATGAAAACAATCTTGAGATACCCGAGCTGATTGAGTTGTCTAAAATCTTTTCATTACACAAAAAACTAAGAAATGCAAGAATATGAAATTTTTTTCAGAACACTAGTATGTGTCGAGAAACAAGTTTCAAACAACCTGACACCACCACTTTTCCAAGAAATCACCTTTTCAAAAGGGAACACAAAAACTATGATCATGCATTAGCATTTAAAAATAAAAAGGCTGGACATATGACGTGTTTAGATTTTAGAAACCTAGGTAAACTATCCCTAAACAACACTCACCTCCTTCCAAGAACATATCATACTACCCAAAATCTAGGGGTTTCTAACCATGTGTCCTTGCATGATAGTATTTCAGGTTACCATCAGATGATACCACTTTAAAAAAATCAACTCAAAGATTTTTTCAAATTCGCAGGAAGCAGTTTCAAGTTCAAACCAACTTTTTCCAGTCCAAAGGACACCAGAGACACTTTCCAGAGAACTATGTTTCCAGTCCTAAATTTATTCACTATGGTATACCTTGATGATATCATCATTTGTTTTAAAAATGACAAAGAATACCTGTTCTACCTAAAGAAGAGGTATAACAGAAGTAGAAATGGAGATCAAGAGTATCAGGAAAAACATCAAGTAGTACATGAGTTTTTTAAAGATCATTGGAAAAATCCTTATGCCATGTTTACAAGTGAGAATAGCCCTAAGTTTTCTTTTCAAAAACTGAATGGACTAAGAGTATTTGGAGATCCTTTTGAAGATAGGATGTTCAAGTACCACTGCTGCAAAAATCCCTAGTTTTTAAAATTTTCACTCATTGTACATATCCTTGTTTGAAGAAAAAGTCAGAATTTAGAAAATACAAAAAACAATAGAATAAGTAGAAAAAGAGGGAAGATCCTAAGAAATGGTACAACCCCATACCCAAAAAATAGTCATACTGAAAGTGCGCAAATCTAAATGCCATTGCTAGTGCCAAAAAGATGTCTTGTTTAGTTATCTAGCCTAATCATAGCTGAGCATGTTTTAAATTGATTACTGATAAGTTAGTGAAAATAATGATGGTCAAATGATGAAAGCTTGACTTATCAAAGAAATTATATTGTGAAAGAAAGATATTGGTTCCACAAGCTCAAAACAGAACCAAAGAGGAAAATAGGGATGAAAAACAAACTATGTATCCTAGCCTTGATTTTTCTAAATCTCATTTTGTACAAAAATAAAAATTGTGTGTAGCTTGTTGTTATGCCACAAACACATGACAAATCGGTCTGTCTAATCCTGATTTGGTCATGTTTTCAATTTCATTTTTTTAGTCTAGTAAATGAAATCGTGTCAAACAGCTTAACCTTGACAGTTGAGTAGTGTAGGTAGAGAATCAAATGGAGTTCATTAGCTTAATCTGATCTCCTAGAGGATATAAGTGTAGAAGTAGATATTTTGTTTTCTTTTTCAAACATATGATGTCAAGGGGTTTGCCAGAAGAAGAAAAAATGTTAGGCAAATTAGGTGGGTAGGTAAAAATGAAATTGAGCTAATCCTACCTTCAGTTTTTCAAAGCACCATCTCAGTAAAGTAGTAATGAAAGAGAAAATTGCGCCAATGGATGAGGCACTAGTATTCACAAGCCAAATATCTACAATTCTGGACACCTCCCGAAAATGAGTTGCCCTCCCCAAATGGGGCCACTGTTAGTCATCAATATTTTTCAGCTGTTTAGATGACTATATGCTTTACCCAGGCTTTCTAAGAAACCAAATTCAAAGAATCTTCATGTTTCTAGAAATCCCCTCAGAGAATATTTTTTCACTCTCCCTCATCTCTTGTTTTCCATGATTAGCTTGGTCATCCTATCAAAACCCCATCCTGGACTAATAAGCCTCACTCTATCCATAATTTTTACTTTTGTCTATAGCATTCTACATCTGATGCATAAACCTTGTTACTTCACAAATTTTTCTAGCCAAGTTAAGCCAAGTTTTCCATTTTACTCTCCTAACTACCCAAGTCACTATTGATGACAAGAGTGTCTCTAGAAAACCCTACACAATAATGACAAAGTGTCTCGGTTTATAGGTGATGGTGCTTAGGTAAAAAATCTAAAAGGCCCTGTGTCTAGTTAAAAACTCTGTTTTTAACCATTAAGTCAAGAGCCCTCTCCTAAAAATCCATGCTAACAAATCTATTTAGTGTTCCTTAAGTCATGCACCATCATGTATCATACCTTTCTATTTCAACAAAGCTCAAAGGTAAAATCAAGAGAAGCAAAGCTTACATGTTCATTTTTCTAAAAAGAAGACGCTTCAAACAACCTCCAAGGTGGCCCCTCCTGAACCAGGAGTCAAAACTGCCAAGAATAAGTCACCCTATCAAATACATCTCTGCAGGGATGTCTTGATGTTTGGCCTAAATCAAAATAGGGCAAAAGAGAAGCGCCAAAGAAAAGCTTCAGTCAAGACAGTTGGCATTTTCAAGCAGAGGTACAGTAAGCTAAAAATACAGAAAAATCACGTTTTTCATTACAAAATCAGGGATACCTAGAAGAATTCATAACATCATCCATAGGGGCTAAAAATAAAACAAACTGGAGGCTAATACAGAGATTTTGATGTCATTATAAGAGGCAACATACTGCTCATTCAAGTCCTTGCGCAAAGTCTTAGAATCAGTAAGTGATATGTGAACAGCATGGCACTTTTTGACAAATATGCCCTTGAGATAGTTTATGTGCTTCAAGACATAAATGAGAGAGGGACAACTGCCCTTTTTCCATGCCTCTGAAAACAAGAAAAAAATCATCAGAGGCGCCATTAAAGGAAAATACTAAGACTACTACATAAGGACAATCACACTAAAGAAAGGAACAACATGTATGTTTTGTTCAAAAACACAAAATCTGTTTGTTGTCCTCACAGTGAGAAGGTTTTTCAAGTTTGTTTTTTCAGAAATTTGGATGAATATGCAAGTGGGCATTATGAGGTAAAAACAACACCTCCTTTATAGACAATCAGAGGGTGTAAATTTTTTTCGAGTTATCTCCTAAAGATAAGTAAAAGAGTAACAATCAGAGTTCGTTGGTTAAACTGTCACACAAAGGATAGTCACAGCCTTGTTTCAAGGAGTATGGAGGCACAAATGCTTCAAAATTTGCCTTTCAAAGACAAACAAATGCCATCAAAAATCAATTAAAGGCTCAAACCATAAATCAGTGGTCTAAGAAACAACAAGAAAAATGGCTCCAAAAATGTTTTTTCTCACTGAAAAGACAGTCAAAGGAAAGCAGTGGAAAAATAGAGCTAGAACTTTAAAAAGATGGGTTTTTGTTCCAAATTATTTCAAAAATAGGGATATAAATACCCCCAACTGCCTTTTTCTATTCATTTTCATATTTAGCAAAGAGGAGGAGGGTTTTTTATTTTTCGAAAAACAGTCTTGGGCAGAAAACTAGAGAAGTTGTGCACCTGTAGGTGAACTCGGTGCATTTTTGCACTGGATGTTGCGCGCATGTACACTAGTGCTACGTGTTCTATCAATTTCCTAGCGTACAGACCCTGCCACCCAACAGCGCCCAGGCCACTTCCCGACACCGCGTGCAGATTTCACATGGCCTGACGGTGCTACACACCCAACACTACAATCGTCGCATCTCAGCGTGCAGAGGTTGGCTGGGCCCGATGGTGCTACATGCCTACCATTCCTCCCGTCGCAAACGCTACGTACAGAGGCTTCTCAGGCTGAGGGTGTTGCGCGCCCAGCACACTGCCCATCGTAACACCGCGTGCAGAGGCCACCCATGCAGACGTTGCGCGCTTGAAGGAGAAAGCGCAGCACCACCCTAAAATTCACAAAAAGGGCCAAATTTTCTTGTTTTCACCCATAATTTGTTTCTCATCATGGGGAAGAGCTTCTAAAGGTATTTTCCATCAATTTATATCTCCTCTTGAGGATTTTGAGCTATGAAAGCACCATTTAGGGCTAGGATTGTGTCCAAAACAGTTTGAGGGAAAATTTTGAATGCAAGTGTAACCTATTCTCTGTTGAGCATCTAGCCTTGTTTAGAGGTCCTAAATCTCCTAAAAATCCTTCTTCCTCTACACTTCATCTACAAAAAGGTTTTTTTTTTTTAAATATTGAAAGAAAGGGCAAAGTAATCATTATGTTTCAAGAAGACAGTGATGAGCCTCAAAGACCAAGAAGACAGGCCAAAAAAGGAGGTAGGCCCAACAGATTCGAACCTACAGACACCAAGGAGTTGATTGCCTCACCCTCTGTCTTGTCTTATTTCCAAGAATTAGGATGTTTTAAGTTCTACAACAAGGTACAGGAAATCAAAAGCCATCCTAAATTGACTGAGTTATTTTCCTTAAGACTTCATGGGCATAATGTTCATCTGGCAGGGTTAAATTTTGAGTTGATCCCTAAAGCTGTCTCTAAAGCCACTAGGATCCCTTGCATAGGGGAGATATGGTTTAAAAAAACACATATTGACTTGATCCATTATCATCCTTTTCTAAAGCCTAGTTGTCAAGCTGCTTGTAAGGACATTTTTCCTTTTTCCCATCTACTGGACAAGTATGCCCTCCTTATGAAGATGGTCATGAAATACTTTACCTATGAGGGTTGCTTCCCCTAAATCTACTACTACCATATTAGACTCCTCATGCACTTCACCAGGACCAAGCTATTGAATTTTCCTTATTTCATATGCAAAATCATTGAAAAAATGTCCACCATCGTAAAAAAGAAGCCTCTAGCTCAGCAGATGGCATGCCTTTTTCATCATTCTCTTGTCAAAATCATTATAACTCACCAACTGGAGAAACAAGGGGTTCCTTGGGAATATTTTATCACCCATGATGACTTTACCTCTTCATCCTCCATCCCATTACAAAATGTGCCATCCTCTTCTCAAAATCTCCCTCATACTCCTTCATCGCCCTCTACTAACCGTGTTTCACTTTCCCCCCATGAATCACTCTCCCAAGTAAAAATTCTTCTAGCACCTTCTCCAAACAGAAGTAATCCTAAAGAAAGTAGTGATAATCAAAAGGAAGATGAAGGTGAGGAAGATGAAAGTGAGGAAGACGAGAGTGAGAATAAATATAATGAAAGTAAAGAAGGAGGGAATGGCCTTGAAGAAAGCAGCGGAGGCCCTAAAGAAAACCGTGATAATCAAAATGAATCAAGGAGTGATGATCACAATAATGAAGACAAGGGAGATGATACAAATAGTGAGGGGAAAATTGATGAATACCTTGAGGAAAAGAATGTTGATAATGGCAAAAACAGCAGAGAAGATGAAGATAGCCAAGGGGAAGATGAAAAAAATAGCAGAGAAAATGAAGGCAGCAAAGGGTAGCACAGTAAAAACAGCAAAGACACTGGCAGCCAAGGATAAAACAACAGAAACAACAACACAGAAAAGGACAAGAAGTAAGAGGAAGACAGTCACAGCAAAGAGGAAATTGATGAGGACAGTTCAGAGACAGTTTTTAGAACGGTCTTAAATACACAAGGAAATGATGGCAAAAGTCCTAATGATGAGAATAGTCAAGACATCAGAGAAAAGGGTAAAGACATGGACAATCTTGAAGATGAAAAAATATCAGACTTGGGCACCTCCCACCACATTGAACAAAGAATGACCTTTCTACAGATCCTCTTGGTGGTAAGATCATTACAAACGTTGAAATTGATAATCCAAAGGACTGCCCACAGCTTGGTGACAAGGAGATGTTCACTGAAAACATTCTTGAAGAAGAACACAATTCTGAGTCTGTAGGTGAGAAAATTGAAGAAGTCTAGTTGGTGACACCTCTCTTCATCCCTCATCAGAAATATGGAAAGAATATGTTTACTGCCTCCCATAGGCAAGGGGCCATGCACTCCCCCCCAAAAGCAGTGAAAGGAAAAATCTCCAAAATAGTGAGAGGTAAAGTCACTCAAGCAGTAAAAAGCAATGTCACCAGGGCATTAGGGAGCAGAGGTAAAGTTCCAAAGAAAGGCAAGGGCGGATTTCCAAAGAAAGACAAGGGTAAGAAGCCCATGAAGGACAAAGGAAAGAAGGCAATGGAAGAACAAGAAAGAAACCATGAAAAAGAGAGGGAATTTGAACTCATCCACATTGACAGTGATGAGGAAAATGAAACAAGGATTCTTAATTCCCTCTTACAAGACCGAGATGCACAAGTTAGAGATTTGGTGAATGATTTGGAAAGATCAAAACTTATCAATCATTTCCTGCAAACACAAAACGCGCAAATGAGTGGCCAAATTTCCATTTATGAAGCCTGAGCACTCAAGTACAAAAGAGAGGCTCAAAAATCACAAGAAAAGCTAGAAGAGTACATGGGTGACTATGAAGAGGATGATGAAGAAGAAGTCCAAGCTAGGAAGAGGCCTAAGACTATGGGTCTTAGGAGAGCATTAGAAAAACAGAGAGAGGAAGAATCAACCCAAATGTAGCAATTCCCTCTCACTGAGTTCCTAGCCCTGGAAATTGAAAATGACAAAGAATTTCGGCTAGAATGTGAAAACCTGCATTTAGAGGCCAAATTGGAGAAAGCAAACAAGGATTTAGGCTTACAAAGAAAGATGACTCAGCATTACAAAAGCCTAAATCAGTTTGCTAGAAAAAAGCTCAAAGCTACCCAAAGGAGGCACCCGGTGCTAAAATATGGAAAGGACCAAGCTAGGCTTGGAATCTTGGCTCAAGCTTCATTATAGGTCTATAGGGACCCTTGAGGGACTCACTCACCAATTTTGAGCAAAATTGGACACTTTTTGGTTTTTTGTGAATTTTTTAGCCTAGGAGCGTAGCACCCCAGATGTTGTGCTTTTTCTCAAAGAATTTTCAGCAGTAAAAGTTTACATTTTTGGATTCCTTGGAAATAGGGGAGTATTATAATAAATTTTCAGCTCATTTGGAGCTGTTTTGGTCCCTCAAAAGGCCCAAAAACAACTATTTTCACCTTTCTGCCACTGTTTTTGAGCAGGTGCTGCGCCCCTTGGTTTTTTCACCTTTTCCACTTTTTTAGCATCTTCTAGGGATCATATTGGAAAATCTCAAGTATATTTGGAAATTATACATCCATAGCTTTCCAACAGGCCATCACAGAGCCTTTTTTGACATCGTGAAGGCCTCCAAAACCTTGCTGCAAAAAGGCGTATTTTGGTGTTGCGCACCTGGAAATTCTGCTAAAAAAGAGACAAATTTATGCATTCCTGTGTGAGGAAAAATCAAATGTGTGATAGGAAAGTTCTATCATGTATTTTGGAGCCTAAAAGTCAATATTTTTGCTATTTTGGTCCAAAAAGAATATTTTGAAGAGATATTTTGTGCCTTGGACCTTGTAAGGCCTCAAAGGCAGTTTCAGATATTTTGCTTTGGCCAATGGCCTTCTAGCTGCTCCCGTGAGCTCTTTCTACTCTTGGATTATATAAACCATAAGGATTCATTGTAAAAAGAGGGATAACTTGACATGTTAAGAGCAATACATAGTTTTATGAGCTTGGAGAAAATATTGGTTTTATGAAGTGGATGAATGTCTTGCTTGGCTTGATGGTGGAGGAGCATTGTGTGCAGAATTCCATAGCTTGGTGAATGGTGATGTTTCCCTAATTTTTTTATGTCTTATTGTTTTCAGGAATGTTTCATGCTTTTTATTTGTTGTATATCAAAAAATTATATGTTGAAATATGCTCATGGAAGCACCTCAAAACTCCTGTTTATTACAACTTTGATGTTTTCCTCTTCTTGGTCATTATAAGGAATTCTTAACTACTCCTTAAGTCCACCAAGAAATTGTTATTTGTTTCATTAATGGTCAGTATTTTAGCTATCAAATCTGATTCAAGGTATGCCTTGCTTATTTGAAGTCCTCAAAACTCTATTTTTGAAACCTTTCTATGAAATATCGATTGCTTAGGTCAACTCAAAGAGGTTTTGTTCTATCTTTCCCTTTGTCCATGCTTACCAAACTTGTTTCAGAGTTCCCGATAGTTTGATATATGTTGTTTAGGAGTTACCTCTTCATATATTAAATTATTTGTTTATCTTATGTTTTTTCTCAACAGCTCAAGGTGAATTTCTAAATTTAGGAGATCGTATGCCCCTATGTCTTACCTGAATGTTTATCTTTCATGTTTATTAGTTTAAGTATTGTTCATAGAGATTAATGGTTTGCCCTATCTCATGAGTATTTTCTTTCAAACTATACATGTTTAAGACTTCTTTGTTTTTCACAAACTTAATGTTCATTTCACCTCATACCTCACCCAAAGGATCCATTGACCTTGCTAAATCGACCCTTCAGTACACCTTGTCCATCGTTTATACATCCTTGACTTTATTTGACCCCATAGACCTATTGATTTGATAAACTCTCTTTCTAAGTTTCCCTACTTGATCAGTTTTACCTCAAAACCAAAACAAACAAAAATATACTTAACAGCTAGCCTAAAATCAAACATATAAAGCAAACAAGTTCACATCCTTTGCATAATAGAGAGAGCCCTATGTGAGTGTAGGAAGGCTAGGTCATAGGACTCCAAATATTGGTCTGATGTTACCCTGTCATTTGGTTTACCAATCTGCCAAATTACGGGACTCCAATAGGTTCTTTGAGAACAACCGCAATTCCTTGGGTGCCTTTGAGAAATCGACTCACTTCGGTTCGTCGAGGACAATCCTTGGTGTAGTGCTCTTCGTCACAAATCAAGCAAGGATACTTCAATTTACATTGTGAACCATCATCAGCACAATATTTATGAGAATCCTATTTTGGGGTATCGGCTTTGGCCTTAAATTTACCCTTATTTTTACCCTTGGAAGTTTTATCCGCTAGATTGGCTTGAACAGAATTCACTTCCGCGGTTTTACTAGAATTAGGGATTAGCTGAGAAGCAGTATCATTGGAAGGAGTAGATTTTTTATTCCCAGGATTTGGAGGAGAAGACTTTCGAGAAGTCTAAGACATGGAACCGATGATACTGTCAACAGATGGCGTCGCTGGTGCTTTGGAAGTTACAGTCTTAGGAGCATCAGGCAAGAGTTCGTACAATGTGCCAGACTTAGAGTACACAAGATCAAGATACTGGGCATGAAGACACCTCCATTAATGAATATGATCTGAGATATGAGTAGCTTGATCTTGCTTCAAGGATGTGAGGAGGTGTGTCTCGGTTTCATATCGAACCGGTAACTGAAAGTGCATGATAAATGACATGGCTAAAGAGTTGAAATCTTGGAAGATTCCACGAGATAATTCGATGTACCACTTAGCAGTGGCACCAGTAAGAGTCTGTTGGAAAAGATAGAGTTAGATAGAATCATCAACCCATGAGTTAGAGGAACACCAAAGATGGTATGTCATAACATGTGCTTGGCGGTCTTCTCCAGACTTACCCTCAAACATGGGACAATCACCAGGAATTTTGGTTGGAACTAGAGGCCAATATGGGTTATGACGGATCAGATCCTTCGTCAACTTTGACACATCAGGAAGTTCCAACGTAGCGAGAAAACGCAATTGAGGATTAAAATGAATTGCAAGTTGTTGATAAAGACCAGTATTAGCATTCCACCCAAGTTGAGAGAAATTCTACCCCCATATGTTTTGTCCCAAAGGATTTTGTCCATAGGGGTTTTAAGCCTAATATTTTTGTGCCCATACATGGGTTGAGGACTGGGATATTGATCCTAAGCATACCACTGAGGTCCTTGCTAAGAAACATATGGATTTTGCTGCGGAATGTAAGCATTGCCTTGAGGTGGATTATACACCATCTTGGATTGACCTTGAAGATTATAACTGAAACTCTGGGGCACACTATATACTACCTGAGATTGACCTTGAGGGGGGTAAGTAATGCCTTGAGGCTGAGCAGGTTGTCCCTGTGGAGCAGGTTGACCTGCATACTGAGGTTGGACAGGTTGTCCCTGCGGGGAAGGTTGGCCTGGATACAGAGGTTGAGCAGGTTGTCCCTGCAAGGCAAGTTGGCTTGGATACTGAGAGAGACCGGTTGAACTTGTGGAAGAGGTTGGCCCAATGGTTGGGATAGGCTAGGTTTCCTGTGGAAACCAATTTGACCCGACATGTTAGGGTCCTCATAGTTTGCAAGAATGGCAAGAACAAACACTGCAGGGCCTACATCAAAACCACTTTGGAATCCTAGGATCTAGCCCTCCTAGATTCAGAGAAGGATCTCTCTATATAAGTGTTTTCAAAGGATATATCTTTAAGGCTTATGATATGATATTAGGCTAGTTATGAAGCACAAGGGATTTAATTTGGTTTTGGTTGAGTAGGATATCATCAAAATAAAGGAAGTCTTTTGAAGGGTAAAGGTGTGAGTAGGTTGAAAGAATGGTTTAGCTAATACGATAGGTAAGAGACAGTATCAATCCATTGGGCTATGGAGTCACAAAGGATTTAATTTCACAACAAGTTTCAAGAGTGGTCCATGGGGCAAGTCATCTATGTCTAAGGATCTCTCTAGATTGATTTGTGATATGGAACATTAGAAGTGTTGTGAAAGAAGCAAAGCTAATAACCATTTAAGAATCTATTAACTTCACTAAACAAGAAAAACATTTCAAAGTAACTGTTTGAATCAAGCCAAAGGACAGGGAAAACCATAGACTTTTTTTGGAACACTTTTAGTAAAGCACACTTTTCAGACAACAATCCAGCAATCTAGTAGATTACTGTTGTGGAGGTAAATCCCCTCTGCGGACAGAGGCGATCCCTACTAGCCCAGATCGGGTCTAGAAACAATCATTCACGCTATAGTGCAAGTTCCTAATTTCAAATAAACCAACTAGCGATGAAGGCTTACCTGGAATCCAACGTTGTCGCTCGTAGAGAAAGTAGCGCTCTCGTTCCTTAGCTCCGGTAGATCACAATCCTCACGATCTCCATGATCGAACAACTGCACACACAAGAAACAAAACAAACACAAGCGTAAAATCTAGTATATGCAACTATATGTCAGTCAGAGAAGACATAACTCATCATCATAATCAAAAATAAGGTTGGAACCATAACCAATAGTCGCTTATCATTAGTCAATCAAAAAAGAATACAACCATAACCCTGACGCTGAATTCTCCTTCGGAGGGTCGCCAACGGAACACGTCTCGAAAAAGCCTATCGGGGATAGGACAAACCTCTCTCTTCGGATGTCTCAACAATAATCTCCTTGCTTGGATTTGGCCTTAAGGGAATGAATCAAGGCTCTTGTAGCATAAGGCTCTGATGGCTCTTGGGAACTTGGAGATTCGCTTGCAAAGGATATGAGAAAGCTTTTATATATGGAGGAAGGGGAGTTGGGATCCCTATAATCATGGGATTGGCCCTATCCTCAAGGAAGCTTCCATGAGAGGTGGCAAACATCTTGCTCTACATGGAGATCTGGAGCCAAAACTCCCAACTCAAATTAGATACCAGTTTCTGGATTGGTTAGGACGAAACTTTCGCCATTTATTTTTTTTAAAAACACTCCTTAACATGGCTGGCGCGAGTGGGACTCTGAGAAAGAGCGCCAATTGGCACGCCCTATTTGAAGGATTTCCCCCATTGGCGCAGGTACTGAACTGGCTTCCCGCACCAATGCAAAAAGGGGTTTTTTTAGGGTTTTTCACAAGGAGTTGTCTTCAGGGCAATGAAAGCTCATGTCCAGAGGGATGTCATGAAAGTGGTTTCAAGTCATGTCACTGCTCACAGGTCACGGAATGAGCCCTCCAATTGTGTGGGATGGGGAATTGCAGGGATGGTGACAAATTTCTGTGTAACAGATGCCCCCTAAAGCATGAGGCCCGAAAGAGAGAGAGGGGTGAAATGATTTACGAGAATGTGCCCAACTGAAAACACCACCGTCGGAAAACCTATGTAGAGAAGTACAACTGATATCTCAAATACATGATATATATGTGGTATGGGCACAGCCATCCATAACAGAGTGTGTAATAATCCAGATCTGAGGCATGGATGCAGCCATCCAGTGAGGATCGATAAATAGACTCAGGTATGGTCGTAGCCATCCAATCAGTGAGTCATGTAACTAATCATAATAATCCACAAAATCGCAGCCTGGATTATAACAGACAAAATCCAGGGTCTTGCGCTCCATCTCGAGCCAAACAAAGTACAAGTTCAAGCACGTGAATAATTGAGCTGAAGTCGAACATGCAAGAACATCGTCTGATTACCAGCCAATGATGAAAGCTATTAACAGACACGAGAGGCACCACCATTAATGCCAATGGTCCTCAAGGTACTACAGGTACAATCTACGGCATGTGAACAATGAGCTGACGTCAAACACCCGCAGAATCACTCGATCGGAGGCCAATGATGAAAACCTCACGTTGAATGTGAAGAACCTGCCATTGAGGCATGCAGGCTCCAAGGTACCAGAAGGGAATCTCTAGATCAGCTTCCTGGATAATGAGCTGAAGTTGATAGGAAGTGACCTTGATCGAAGGTGGGCCATAGTGTTTCCCACATCATCAATGCAAGACGGAGGAACATAATTTCTTTATGAATCAGGATCAGATGAGAATCAGAGGAAGGTTGATACTTGTAGAGGTCAACTTCTCTTGAACATACGGGTGGCACGACAGTGGATTTGGTAGTATTTGACATCAAAAGATCAGAGTTCATGGTGATGAGGCAAAGAGCAGATGAGAGGTCAAAAGGGATCACCCAAACCCATGGAGGAAAGTGAAAAAAATGAGATGATATGTCGCCAACCCGACACGAACGCAGAAAAGTGCCATGTTTCAAGAGCGACATACTGCCGACATGACAATGATGTTGGTTCCATTTTTCTCCACCATTTCTAGCGACTACCCCAATTATTTTGATAACAAGCTTGAAGGGGATAGCAGATGCTTGTAATATAAATCCATCCTTCGGATGAATCCATCCTAGTACATTTACCAAGCCCTAGGAAGGATAAACTCGAATATCGTCATTATGACTGGATCCGATGTCATCAAGGTTTAACGAGTCTGACAAAGGAAGAACTCAGTGTCTTTTCATGTTTAGAGAGTTTGAAAAGACAGCGGAAAAGTAAACTCCAAAGGTCCCTTTTCGTAAATAGTTCCTCAGATCCGAAAAGGTAGAAAACAATATCTGAGAAAACCTCCTAGTCACGATAGGCTAGGGTATTCCTTTTTCGTAAATAATCTATCCCAGCCCAAAAAAGGGGTAAACGTATACTGGGTAGATTTCGTTTCGTAACCACTTTAACGAGATCAAAACAACAAGTAACTCGGCAATCTTTTCATGTTTAGAGAGTCATAAAAGAGCTAAAAGATGACTCCTCCTGGAGGAACGAGTGGTATAAAGGGTAGCAACTGGTTCAGGTAATGGTGGAACTGCTCAAAACATGATAAAAGTAAAGAGGCTGGCTAACAAGACCACTCATCGCAGCGGTTCCTCAGGATCGGTTAAAACAACCAAGTGAAGGCATATGATCGGCCAAGCAGATAGTGACAATGGAATGAGAAAACTAAGGCTCATCTGGAAAAAATAGGTTGATAAAATGGCAATCACAAGAGGTAAAATGGGAAAGGTTTCATTTTTACACAATCTTGAAATCAGAAAACTTTGCTTGAAGTTGGTTTCATTTTTACACAAGCTTGAAACAAAGATAAACTATGCTTGAAAAAGTAAGCATGCCCCCCAACATGGTGACTCAATTCGAGGTACATGCCCCCCAAGCTTCAATCCATATGAAAGGTAGATGGACCGAAGGTTCAAGTTACGATATTAAGGAAAATACTCGACTGGTATTTTACGAGAACTTATCAAAGACTCGAATTGAACGGGAAAGTGTTTCATTGTTTTAACGAGGTTGACACATTAAAAGAACTATCCTCAAGACACTTTGTTTCATGGTTTAAGGAGCTTGGAACAAGACAAGGAACTGTGCTCCGAAAACCTTGTTTCATTTTTTAAGGAGCTTGAAACAAGACAAGAAACTCTGCTCCAACAAGCTTGTTTAATTTTTTAAGGAGCTTGACACAAGAAAACGAACTGTGCTTCGACTAGCTTGTTTCATTTTTTAAGGAGCTTGACACAAGAAAACGAACTATGCTCCGACCGACCTCATCATAATGAACAAGAAGTCATTGCTTCCAAGAGTTCCACTCCTGATGGAAGGAAAACATCCTGAAAGTCTGGACCCAATGCCCCCAGCACATTATGCACGATGACATCATCACTGAGCACAGGCACGGGGTAGGTAACCACATAGTTGACCTGCGGTGGGGCAGATACAACGGGTGGATAAAAACCAGGAAGGGATGATGACGGGCCATCTGCCACATCAGGACCAAAGAATGAAAGCTGATCAATGGTCACAATCTGTCCTTCATGTGGAAAACAAACCACACGGAAAAGGGAGGAGACAAGCGCTCCCATGGCATAGGTGTAATCGTGCCCCAAGATCAGATTGAAATCCAAGGGGCCTGGAACAACCATCACGTCCATATGGACAATTTTACCTCACAAAGTAACAAGTAACCTTGGAAGAATCCCTAATGTTTGACTCATTCTTCTGTTAAATGCCAACAGATTCTGCGTAACAGGCGCAAGCGGTGGTGAGACAAAAGCTTGCCAAGTAATTGAGGATAGAACACTAACAGATGCGCCTTCGTCTATAATGGTGCTGGGTATGACCAGACCAAAAGCCTGTACCATTATCTCGAAAGGCACATAAGACAGAAGGCGGTATCCTACAAATCGATTCCAATCGAAGGAAGTGACTAAACTACTCGGAGGGGCTACCATCGAATCGAGATGGTCTTCCCCTAGTGTTACGGGAGAAGAAGGAGCATCCTCCATGACCTCCATCTCGAAGGTGGGAAGAGTATCCTCCGGGACCTTCATCACGGGAGGCGGAGGAGCAGCTTCTTGAGATATAGGGACAGGAGAATATTTCTCCAAGTCCGAAGAATCTAAAGAAATTAGAAGGACATGGAGGGTGTGAGGTCCACTATCTACGAAAAAGAGTTGGTGCACCGCAGACGAGGCCAGCTCAACCGATCCCACGACCAATGATTGGTCAGGAATAGATTCCTGAATTTGAATTTCTGAGGGAGCGGGATCGACCAAGGATGACTCTTGACCAATCATAGGATCAGCTGGTGGAGGACTCAAAGAAAGTTGTTTGTAACCAGCCAGAAGGCACGGCAGAGAAATAGCTGAGTTGTCCAAAAATCGCTTGGCTTCATCCATATACGGACAAAGGTGAATGGCATGGTGGCCTTCACACAACTTACAGGGATTTGTAATCTTACCCTGCTTCTTAGGAGCCTTACCAGCACCAGCTGAAGACGTGCCCCCAACTTGACTCCCAGAAGCCAAAGGCAATGACAGGCCACCGTTGGACCATACTTCAAGCACCTTGGGAATGCCAAGGCATTCTCGAAGAAGATGGTCTCCTGTGCACAACATGCAAGGGAACTTGACTTTCCGTGGAGGGTTGGAAGGTTTGTCAAGAAGAGATGTTTCAGAAGTAGTAGGTGCAGCTTTAGCCTCCCTCTTATCATACTTCTTCTTCTTCTTAGCCACCTGGTTACTCGAATCCAGACTTTCACTAGGCGAAGAGAAGAGGAGGACGTAGAAACAGGTGAAGAAGGGGAGAGGTCCACCTTAGAATCAACATGATTTTGTTCAGGCAGAGGAACTGATTGAACAGTAGCCGAGACATTCAGGACTACAGAGGTTGAGAACAACCAAACATGCAACCCAATAGTTAACCCAGGAAGGGACAACGTTGCCATATAAGGAGCACCAACATTTCCAAAAGGAGGAAAATGACCAGGATTCCCATCGGAGGGGATTCCTTGGTTGGTGAACTCTGGAAAAGTTGCCATCAACAACTCAAAACCGCACACGGGCTAAAAACCAAGGCACACAATCAAACAGCCAACAAGAAAATTCTAACAGGGCGTGTGATCACAGGCGATTTATTTTACCACATTGAAACTTAGAAACTTCATCGTTTCATGTTTTAAGCGTCGAGAAACGGATGAAAGATGACTCTATCTCTTTCAGTTTTGAAGCAAGCGTGAAAGGACAAGCGCTTGGTGATATTTTCAAATTTAAAAAGTCAGATAAGATCAAAATGACTGCTTAGGAATACTAGGCAAAGGGTGTACCAAATAACCGTGAACTGCAATATACATCTTGGTTTCAAAATGAAAGAGAAATCAACCAAGGACTTAACGTACGTGCAGGAAATCTCCCTGAATGTTGTTTCCGGTGTATCACGGGTATAGGGTGGCAGAATCGGCTTCCTATGGATAAAGGATGGCAACCTAATGGGGTCTCCCTTTATATACGCGACGGTACGGGGAGCACAAGTCCGTACTAGTGCTGTCTAAAGCCAAGAGGCGAACGACAACTACTAGGTTTAAAGACGCCGAAACACGTCTCTAGCCTAGACCTCTAAATATTTCGTTAATGTTTCAATGCTGCCTTAGTGTAAATTGAATGAATTTTAATTTTAATATTCAATTATGTTTCAATTTTCAGGCCCTAGCAAGTGTCATATGACAATCTCCTATATGCAGCTATATGAGAAAAGAAAACTTTTCAATTTGATGAATGCTATCTAGTTAAGGGAAGAGCTTCAAACAATGATGCAACAAATAAAAACACTGCAAACGAAATTCTTCCAAACTAGATGACTTTCACTATCCAAAAGTAATTTCAAACATTCAACGATGCGAATAATGCAGTGTAATCTATGCAAAATCCTCTTTTTCGAAAACTATGCAATTGTAATCTATGCACAATTTCCTTTTCTTCGAAAAATATGCAATTGTAATCTATGCACAATTTCCTTTTCCTTTTCAAATTATAAGAATGCATTCAATTCATTTTTCGATGAAATGAGAATCTACTTAATGCATGCTTTTAATAAAAGAGAATGCAATCAAAGTGATTTCTAGTTTTCAATCATTAAACAATGTAATCTAAGTTCAATGATGGATCTCAAAAAATACTTTTCAATGCAATGTGATCTAATGCATTTTAACGAAAAGAAAATTATGAGACAAAAACTAAAAGAATGCAAATCTCCTTAATGAAGGATGAATGCAAAAGAGATGTAAACAAAAACTAAGAATGAAATCGTTTTTTCAAACACTGTCACGAAATCCGTCAAAAGGCGACAAGACATATGAGGTCAAACACAAAGAGGACTTCCAAAGCAAGAGATCAAAACAAGGCATTCATTCCCTTTTACATCAAACAATCATGAAAAGAAGACATTTCAAACAATGAGCAATGTAATCTATGCTCATACAGTGAAAAGGCTGGAAGGGAAAGACACACTGGTGAAGGATTTAGGGAAAAAATCTCAATTTTCACACACCCTGAAATTGGCTCGACTTTGTCATTGACAACTAGCGCCAACCGGAGCGACTTGCCCACTGAAAACTAGCGCCAAGGCCCAATTGGCACGGGTTGCTAACTGACAACAAGCGCCAATGCCTGAAAATGAAAAAACAAAGGATTTCTCCCAACCAAGACCAGACGCACCACTTCAAGAAAAATCCAAAACAAACCCAGAAGCAAATTATTGACCAAAAGAAGCTTCCGAACAAGGGTAAACCCTAGCACCTACAGAATATGGCGCGACTTTTTGGCTCTAATCCGAACCAGACAAAGGATGGCACGAGTGATGAACTGGCAACCCGCGCCAATTGGCGTGACTGTCAGGGTGGAAATAACGCCAATCAAGCCAACCATGAAAAGGTGAGAATTTAGAAAAGCAGAGGTCAGATCTGATCCTATGGGGCTAAACCAAAAGCCAAACACAAAAAGAGCCAGCCAAAAGAGCCAATCAAGCAAGAAGAATTGAGAAACAACCGAAAAGACAAGACAATACTCCAAGTGTTCAGTTCATAAACTAAACCGGAGATTGACTGAAGCAGCTTTGATCTACTTCGCTAATGCAGAGCAATAGCGTTTCGAAGGCTATCTGGCTAACTTCAGGCTCCGTCTGTAGCTTACAAAGCAGAACAACAACAAGCTAGAAGATCCCCAGTGGAGTCGCCAAATTGTTGTGGAGGTAAATCCCCTCTGCGGACAGAGGCGATCCCTACTAGCCTAGATCGGGTCTAGCAACAATCGTTCATGCTATAGTGTAGGTTCCTAATTGCAAATAAACCAACTAGCGATGAAGGCTTACCTGGAATCCAACGCTATCACTCGTAGAGAAAGTAGTGCTCCCGTTCCTTAGCTCCGGTAGATCACAATCCTCACGATCTCCGTGATCGGACACCTGCACATGCAAGAAACAAAACAAACGCAAGCGTAAAATCCAGTATATGCAACTATTTGTCAGTCAGAGAAGACATAACTCATCATCATAATCAACAACAGGAGTGGAACCATAACCAATAGTCGCTTATCATTAATCAATCAAAGAAAAATACAACTATAGCCCTGACGCTGAATTCTCCTTCGAAGGGTCGACAGCGGAACACGTCTCGAAAAAGCCTATTGGGGATAGGACAAACCTCTCTCTTCGGATGTCTCGACAATAATCTCCTTGCTTGGATTTGGCCTTAAGGGAATGAATCAAGGCTCTTGCAGCATAAGGCTCTGATGGCTCTTGGGAACTTGGAGATTCGCTTGCAAAGGAGATGAGCAAGCTTTTATAGATGGAGGAAGGGGAGTTGGGATCCCTATAATCAAGGGATTGGCCCTATCCTCAAGGAAGCTTCCATGAGAGGTGGAAAACCACTTGCTCTACATGGAGATCTAGAGCCAAACCTCCCAACTCAAATTAGATACCAGTTTATGGATTGGTTAGGATGAAACTTCTGCCATTTTTTTTTTTTAAAACACTCCTTAAAATGGCTAGCGCGAGTGCGACTCTGAGACAGAGCGCCAATTGGTGCGCCCTATTTGAAGGATTTCCCCCATTGGCGTGGGTATTGAACTGGCTTCCCGCGCCAATGCAAAAAGGGGTGTTTTTAGGTTTTTTCACAAGGAGTTGTCTTCAAGGCAATGAAAGCTCATGTCCAGAGGGATGTCATGAAAGTGGTTTCAAGTCCTGTCACTTCTCACAGGTCACGGAATGAGCCCTCCAATTGTGTGGGATGGGGAATTCCAGGGACGGTGACAAATTGTTGTGTAACAATTACCTTCGGAAAGTAGAAAACATTCAAGATAAACAAAAGAATAGCCTAAGATCAAGTAATGATTTTGAGCCTATCCTGATTTTGGCATACTCTCATGGAAAACATTTAAGATAAATAAAGAATAGCCTAAGATCAAGTAAGGACTTTTAACCTAGCCTGCTTTCAGCATATTCTCAAAGGAAAACATTTAAGATGAACATAAAAAGTAGCCTAAGATCAGGTAAGGACTTTGAACCTATCCTGCTTTTGGCATACTCTTAAGGGATTTTTTCAAATAACCTGTTGGAGATAAACTAGAGGACAGGGTTAACCATATACTTCTCTAGTTCAAATTTACTTAGCAGACTTTTCAAGAACTTTCAAAGACAATATCTCAAGTTGTACTTAAGAAACATGGGCTTAACAACACTTCACTGGTTATACTCTATTGAATTATCCTCAAAACACAATTAGAAGAAAACATAAAGATAAAGCTTATCAATGAAATTTACAGTACTTTTAAAAGTAAATCCTAATCTAAACTTGTTTTTCTTTATCAGAGAAAGCAGACAGTATGGAAACATAAGAAAAACAACAATTACAGTAAGAAAAACATCACCATTGACATAGACCAGGATCCCATAAATCAACTTGTATATTTTATGTTCAAACCAATTACAATCTTCAAGTCTAGTAGGTCTTTACAACATCAAACTTCTCTTCCCAGCCTATCTTTCTTCAATTACTAACAGAGCTTCAACAACTTCATAAACTATTTACATTCAATAAGTATCGAACCAAAAACAATACTAGGCTCCTCATATGATATATATAGGTAAATTGAGGAGGTGGAGTGAAAGGAAAGTCTAATTATTCAATTAATACAGAGTAAATGCTTCTCGACCTTTGGGAGGCGTAATGGAGAAGATATCTAATGTCTTAACTCTATTAATTGATTTTTACATTAAGTTTTCATCAACTTAGTCACTTTTGTTGACTTTGGAGGCTTTTGGTAGGCTGGAAATTACTTTCTAAGATGTCTTTGGAAAATATCTCTGACTGTGCATTAACTTTATATTCTTTTGAGACAAAATAAACTGGTAGGTGGCATTTTTGGTCTTTGGAGAAGTAAAGGCTTTGGCGATTTGGCATTTGAAGTCTTCTTTCTATTGATCTGTCATGATTTATTGCTTTAAACATTGATTTGCCTTTTATTATGCTTTAAGGCTTTCATTAATCATCTTCGGGGCTTTTTTGTCCTTAACTATGCTTTATCCTTGTAAATCATTGGCTAAGTCCTCGATCTTCTTGATTTACTCCTTAATATTTAATCTTCATTGTTCTTTTGTGTTTTCTTTTGTATAGGTGGCTTCCATGCACTAGAGGGCTTCAATACACGATCAATGTTCATGAGGCACTGATCAAACCTTGGAACTCAAACCCTGGGTCCTTTTTCTGCTTGATTTTTCCCTGAGGATTGTCATCCTGGGCTTTGCCACTATGTTTTTGGCTGAGGGACGGCCTGCATAATTTTCTACCATTAAACTTGCACAACAAAACAAAAAACATATTATGAAAACCTGCACTTAAGGCTTTGACTGCTAACAGAGGCATGGGGTGGGTGTTATGGAGCAACGTAGAGGATGGGGATTATGCAGAGGAGGATTTCCATGGCAAAAATATGAAGAAACAGAGAAATATTTGAATTAGGGTGCGAAATGGCGAAAAATGTTTTTGCTAAACCAGAAGTGGTTTTCGAATGGATTTTAGGTGGTTAGCGGTTTTGGGCATTTTGAACGCGATATGGCTCATCGCTCGACACATGGCTTCTACAAAACCGCCTATTTCGCGCGGAAGTTGCATGTTGGGGAGGTTTGGGCGGATCAAGCATGAAGATGATCGCTAGTCGTCAAATCTGAGAGTGGTAGATCTACGGCCATATGGGAGTGCAATGGTGAAAAGTTGCGCAGCGGGAGGAAAAGGTGGAGGATAGGTGGCAGGAATGGATTGGATGGCAGGGGGAAAGTTGAAGGTGGGCCAATGGGGGTGATGTAGGCTTCTTCGTCGGGTAGCGGGATGGGTTAATTGATCGGGTTAAGCAAGAACCATTAGATTAATAAGATCAACAGTGGGAATTTAATCCCGGTGAATGGGTAGATGGAGATCATGAAATTAAAATGAATGGGATGAAGGCCTGACTATCGTTGGATTGATGAGATCAATGATCAAGATGGTTTGGAGGGATAAGTGAAGAGGGGTAGTAGAAAATTGGATGAGGGTTTTAAGGAACGGACAGAGGAGGTGGTCCGGTGGAGGAGTAAGGGGATCGGGGCTAAGGAGAAGGGGCTAGCGGAGGGTTTCGACAGCCATCAGATCACAGAGAAGATCGACGGCTGAGATCAACTGTGGGGGGACTAGGGGGGTATGAAGGGATTTCGTGGCCTGTGCCTCCATAGTAAATCTCAGCCGTATATCTGATATCTCCCGCGATCAAATAAGTCAACTGCGGGGGCACCAAAAGGTTGACCTACAGACCGATAAGTGCCCACGCGGAGGAACAGGTCTCGTGGGGAAAATGATAGGAACAGGAGCGGAGATAACAAAGGGATTAAGGCTTAGCATTTCGTTCATAGGCCTTGGTTTTATGGAGGAGAAAGGCGGAAGGCTTAAGCCCTTAGAGGCTTAAATCCTATGTATAAGAAGGTCGGAAAATAAGCTAAAAAGGTGGATTTTTTACCCTTTTTGATGTTCTTATAGGAAGAAAAGAGGGTTTTTAACAAAGTAAAGGGTTTTATAATGGTTAAAAAGGGTTTTTATGAGAAAAATGAGGGTAGATGATGGAGAAAAAAGGGGTTTTTTAGGGGAAAAATCTGACAGAGGATAGGAGTAAAAAATAGGTAAAAATGGGTGAGAATGGGAAAAGTTATGAAGGTGAAATGATGAAAGGGGGGCTTGAAAACAATCTCCTTGTGATAACAACAGGGTTTTCTTTGAAAATTTTGAATGAAGGTTATCAATGACATGGATTTCTTAAGGATAAAGATGACAGAGAGGCTTCAAGAAGTCACAATTTTGCTTAAAACTTGTTTCTTGAAGACTAATGACCTGTTTTAGCCATCATCAGTTATGAAAATTTTTTATTGATGGCTAACAGTGGCTCCACTTGGGGATGGCAGCTTCTTGGAGGTGTCAAGAACCTCAGAAATTTATTTTTGGAATGTAGACCTGTGCCTTATCCTTGATAACCTTTTCTTACTTGATCATGTTGCTTAAAAAGATGATCAGTACTTTGTATCAGCAAACAAATTTCTTTTCCCCAAACAACTACCTACACAACATACTTTCCTAACATTTTTTCTTCATAAGGTGCACTTGGACTTGCAAACCTTTGACATCAACATTTTATTCTTTTATTGAAAGAAAAAAACTAATCTAAATCTACCCTTATTTCTTCCATGAGTTCAGATTAAACAGTTGAACTCATTAATTCTCTACCTAAGCTACTATCTTCCAGGATTAAACTGTCCGATAGTTCTTATTCTCCATATTCTAAAACAGAAATTTAAATACAAACAAACCAGGATTAAGCTGTTTGATTTGCTATAAGACTATGGCATAAAAACAAGCTGCACATAGACTGAAATTTACAGAAATTTAAAACAAAATTGTGAAGGCTTAAGATCTGAAAATTATGAATATCCTTTCTTTTTTCTTTCAGCTCTAGTTTTGATCTTTTTAGAGTTGTTCTTCTTCTTTACCTGGTTCAAGTTTTTAGCATGTTAGAACCAGTTATTTTTCTTCTCTTTGGCTCAATTTTTAGTCTGATTAGAGCCATTTCTTTCTATCCCAATATAGTCTACTGATAAGTCAAGATTAAACAATTTCGAAAATCTGATTCACTAACATATTAACAGTAAATTGAAATCTATCTAGTCAGGATTAGGTTGTATGACTAAATAGCAGTGCTCTCTTTTGGTAGTGGCATTTAAGCTTGCACACTTTCAGGTTTTCTTTTCTTTTTTGGTATGGAGTTGTACCTTTATTCTTTTATTTCTTCCCTCTTTTCCTCTTTTTCTATTGTTTTTGTATTTTTTCTTTTTTCAAATTCAAAAGAAGTGTTATATACAATGAAAAAAAAGTTTTGAAACTAAAATATCAGTTAACAGAAATAATGTTTGAGAATCCTGCCATTGACAGGACCTCCAAAATATTCAACTCCATCCAATTCTTGCAGAAAAAATGCATTGTTTCCAATAGTACATTGAATAAGATAAGGGAGTTGACATAAATTATCAAATTTTCCATGTTTGCCCTTATCTTCTCTCCTTGAATCCCATTTCAATACTTTGTCACCAATTTTAAAGTCACTTTCCTTGGTTCTTTTATCAAACATCTTCTTAATGTTTTCTTGTAGTTGTTGTGCTCTGATGTATACTTCTTCCCTGGTTTGTTGTAGATGTATAGTCTGGTGTATTCTTCTTGTCATATCATCATCTTCAGACTGTACTTATTGGATCAAATTCATGGCTAGCACTCCTAAACTAGTTGGAAATATTGCATATGTTCCATAAACTAGATGGTAGGGAGACATTCCAATTATTTTTTTAACTGTCAATCTGTCTGCCCATAATGCATGTACTAGCTTGTTGTGCCATGATTTTTTGTTTTCTTCCAACAACTTCTTGATTATGTTCACCCAACTTTTATTTGAGGATTCTGCCAAACTATTACCTTGAGGGTAATAAGCCGTAGAATGACCCAATATAATCTGATATTTATGGCAGAATTCCACCATATTTTTAGACCCAAATGCAGCAGCATTCTCAGTTATGATCTTTCTAGGACAGCCAAATCTAGACAGTATATGGTTTTCAAGGAATGAAATGATAATTGAGTCTGTGGAATTCCTAGAAGGGATGGCTTCTATCCATTTGGTAAAATAGTTTGTTACTGTGAGGATCCATCTACGTTGGGTAGATGAGGCAGGATGGATTTCCCCAATGAAGTCTAGACCCCACTGGTGAAAAGGAGCTTCAACAGTGATTGGTTGCAGAGGTAAGGGAAGCAGCTTTCTTTTGCCTTAAAAGATTTTGCATATGTGACAGACAATAATCATTTTGTGGATATCTTGAAAGAGGGTGGGCTAGTAGTAACCAACTTTAAGGATTTTATTAGCAGTTGACTTCCAGTAGAGGTGGCCTCCACATTCTCCTTCATGAAACTCGTGCTTAATCTTATCTGCATCATTCTCAGGCAAACATTTAAGAAATAATCCACTAGCATTTTACCAATATAAACATTTATTCGAAATGCAGTAATTTACAGCTTTCAACTTTTAGAATCTTGCCTTTGTTTTATACAAACCAGGAGGGACATTTAGGTTGAGCAACACATACAAAATATCAACATACCAAGATGAATTTAGAAAATGATCTTCAATAATTGGAGTTGTCAACTCCTCCTGTTCATCTAATGCATTAAACATGTTTATATCAAGAGCTTGAAAGTTGGATTTAGCCATAAGTTTTTCTAGTCCTTGACCTTTTATGAGCTCAGTGGACTTGATTTCTATGTCATATTATAAAATTACAGCAATCCACTTTCCTCTTTTTCCATCTGGATCTTGGGTCAATATGTCTTTTACAACTGAATGAGGCACAAATGTTATAATGTGGGAATGTAAAATGCAAACTATGAAGTCTTTTAAGACTTTGACTAAGACAAAGGCTTGTTTTTCCATTATATTGTACTTCAAAGGTGCATCTCTTAATGCCTTGCTGAAAAATGTAATTGGCTGCTCTTGTCCCTTCAAGGTTTTTTGTAATAGGACAGTAGCTACTGTGTGTTCTGATGCAAATGAAAAAATGAAGAAATCCTTTGTAAAATCAAGACTGATAAGAAATGGTGTTTTGGTAAGTGCTTGTTTTACCAGCTCAAATGATATCTTTGCTTCTAAGGTCCATTTAACTCCTTCTTCTCTCTTAAGAATATTTGTCATGATTCTAAGGAGTTCAGCTAGATTGGGTATGAACCTTCTCAAGAAATTAATCTTCCCAATGAAATATTGAAGTTCCTTGATGTTTCTAGGATGGTTGATTTGAAATATACCATCGATCCTCTTTGGGTCTATCCTTATTCCCTCTTCTAATATGATATGTCCAACAACTTTACCTTCTTGGAGACCGAACAATGTTTTCTTTGTATTTAAGGACAACCCATACTTTCTGCATTTCTCAAAGAATTTTCTCAAGTGTATTAGGTGTTCTTCATATTTTTTAGAATAGATAGTGATGTCATCTAAGTAAATCACTATGAAGTAACCTATTTCTTCTAAGAATGCAATATCCATGGCTCTCTAAAATTTGGCACCAAAATTCATTAAACAAAAGGACATTTTCAAATACATGAAAATACCCCAAGGAGTAGTAAAGACTATTTTAAGTTGACCATCAGGATGTATCAATATTTTATTGTAACCTAAGAAGCCATCTAGCAAAAAAAAATTTCTAGAACCAACTACCCTTTGTAAGATATGATCCATTTTGGGTAAGGGATAGTTGTCCTGTAATGAGGCTCTGTTCAAGTTTCTAAAGTCAATAAAAAGCCTTATTTCTCCTGTTTTATTCCTAACTGATACAAGATTAGACACCCACTCTGAGTATCTAACAGGGACCATAATTTCAGCATCATACATTTTTCTAATTTCTTTCTCTACCAGAGGTAATTGAACAGGGTCGATTCTGCGCAATTTTTGTTTAATAGGCTTCTGGTTTTTTTTTAGGGGTATCTTATGCTGGATTATTTCTGTGTCATATGATTTTAGATCTTCATAAATCCATGCAAATACATCAAAAAATTCTCTAAACAGCTCAATGTATTTCCGTTTAATGTGATCTGGTAGTGTTTTAGACAGCTTGATCATTTTAGACTTGTGTTCACTGCCTATGTCGCATTCTTCCACTTCAGCTTCAATAGGTTCTAGTTTTGGCTTTTGGGCAACATCATTCAAGTCAAACAATTCTTCTAATGGGACTAGTCCTTTTGGAAAGCTTTGATTTTTAGATTGTAGCACTTCTAAGTCTTCATTTTCTAAATCTATGTTATTTTCTGTTGTATGTTTGGGTTCATGGGTTAACAGATTTATATCAGCAATCTCAGGAGACTTTTCTTCTTCAAAAAGTGGGTTTTATTCAGTAGGACATTCTTATTCATACTCTGAATCTGACTTTGGTATTTCAAATTCATTTTTGGACGGTAGGAAGTCTTCTATTTGTTTATCTCCTTCAAAAACTTGCCAGTATTTTTCACTATTTGGGATAGCTGGTCTGTATTTGACTTGGATGGTGTATTGTTTGCTTTCATAAGGTCTTAGATAAGTACTAGCAGCAAAATCTAATCCATTGGCAAGAATTTTTTGGTTTCTTGGGACAAAGGTAAGTTGGAATTAAGCAAATATTTTTAACAATTCCATGGCATTATCTCTAGGCTCTAAGTCTGGGATGTTTAGCAGTGTATTCCCCATTTACTTGCCTAATTATCAATTCTAAATCCCCATGAACTGTTATTCTTTTGGCCCCTAATTTTTTCAATAAATGTAGGCCTAAAAGGAGAGCATCATACTCTGTTATGTTGTTTGTGCATTGGAAGTTTAATCTATAGGAATGACCCTCAACATGATTATTCATAGTGTTGTGTACCCATATGCCTACTCCTACACTAGTTTTAGAGAAAGACCCATCAAAACTCATACTCCAAAGAGGAATATTTTCATATTTGTCATTCATTTCATTGTTGCCCTCTCTATTTTGTTTGCCTAATATATCATTGTGTTGTTCCTGTAGGTCTGCACTATGTTGAATTTTGTTTTGTTCCTCAAGATTTTCAATGTTTTGAGGTTTTATTCTTTGATTTTAAATGTTTTGAGGTTTTATTATTTGATTTTCATGATCTCCACTATATTTATGACTGTTTTGGACCTTAAGACCTTTGATCTGTTTGCTGTGATTTTTTGAATTAGCAAATTGTCTTTTAGTTTTCTCCTTATTTTCCTCTTCATCTATGGTTGCCACTATGTTTGGATGTGGAGTAACCACTATATTGGCTGATATTTCATTGACTAACTCTTGCTCATTAGGAATCTCATCATTGTAAATAATGAATGAGTCAAGGTCAGTGTGTATGGAATAAAGAGGAGATTTTTTTGGTCTTTCTTGGTTACTCACCATATATTTCATGTGTGTTTCCCTATAGAGTCTTCTAGGTTGACTGAAGACAGGGATGGTGGCATAAGTCATATCCATCTGCATAGTGCCTTGCAACTTATCACCCCATGACCTTGAAAGAAGCATTCCATATTTGGGTCAGGATAGGCTCTAGTATAAATTCTTCTAGAAGCCACTATGTGGTGTTTTTAGACCTAATGATGAGAAAAGTTCAGCCAAATATGATAGTCTTTTAAAGGCTAACTAATATTTTTCAAAGAAAACTCAATCCTCAAAGTCTTCTTAACTGGGTTTGAATGATGTTTTAAGGATAAAATAATTTCCCAGTGGATTCTAAGGAAAAACCAATGGGGTCAGCAAGCCTACTGAATACCAATGGAGTTGCCAGGTGAAGGATTTTTACTTGTTTTCAAGGTTTCGTTGTTGTTCACCATCAACAATCAATAATAACCAGTCTTGGTGACACTTGTCTCATTTAGAAATAGGGGTTCTTTGAGTTGTGAAGTTATCTATTACTCAATATTCCCCAGTATGGTCGCCACTATGTTAGGGTCCCCGTAGTTTGCAATATTGGCAAGAAAAAACACTACAGGGCCTACATCAAAACCACTTTGGAATCCTAGGATCTATCCCTCCTGGATTCAGAGAGGGATCTCTCTATATGAGTGTTTTCAAAGGATATATCTTTAAGTATTATGATATGATATTACGCTAGTTATGAATCACAAGGGATTTGTTTTGGTTTTGGTTGAGTACGATATCATCAAAATAAAGGAATTATTTTGAAGGGTAAAGGTGTGAGTAGGTTGAAATAATGGTTCAGATGATAGGATAGGTAAGAGATAGTATCAATCCATTGGGCTATGAAGTCACAAAGGATTTAATTGCACAACAAGTTTCAAGAGTGGTCCATGGGGCAAGTCATATATGTCTAAGGATCTCTTTAGATTGATTTGTGATATGGAACATTAAAAGTGTTGTGAAATAAGCAAAGCTAATAACCATTTAAGAATCTATTAACTTCACTAAACAAGAAAAGCCTTCCAAAGTAACTATTTGAAGCAATTCAAAGGACAGGGCAAACCATAGACTTCTTTGAGAACTCTTTTACTAAAGCACACTTTTCACACAACAATCCAGCAATCTAGCAAATTACCTTTGGAAAGTAGAAAGCATTCAAGATAAACAAAAGAATAGCCTAAGATCAAGTAAGGACTTTGAACCTATCCTACTTTTGGCATACTCTCAGGGAAAACATTTAAGATAAACAAAGAATAGCCTAAGATCAATTAAGGACTTTTACCTAGCCTACTTTCAGCATATTCTCAAAGGAAAACATTTAAGATGAACACAAAAAGTAGCCTAAGATCAGGTACGGACTTCGAACCTATCCTGATTTTGGCATACTCTTAAGGGATCTTTTCAAAGCAACTGTTGGAGATAAACTAGAGGATAGGTCTAACCATAGACTTCTCTAGTTCAACTTTACTTAGCAGACTTTTCAAGAACTTTCTGATGCAGGAGCATTAGAATCGAAAATACTTTGTATTTTATTTAAACTAGGGGGTCTTATGTTTTTGAGGAAATATTAATTTTATGTAAATATTAATGAGATTTTTTAGTGATTAAATTATATTTTTAATTAATTATATGTTAGGATTTGTTAATGTTTCCAAATAATTGGAAAACATGAGAGAAAATAGACTTCAGATATCTAAGAATTAATGATGAAGCCTAAGATATACTTAGTTTCAAGATTCTAGGGATAAATCTAGATTGTAGGATTTGTTGAGATATTTGAGGATTTTTTGAGCTATTAAAGGGATGTGAACCAAAATTGGTTCAATTCAAATTGTATAAATTAATGTGCTTCAAAGGAAAAAATATAGAGTGATTTAGAGGTGAGGTTTGGACATAAAATTTTGTAAGCCTACGGGCTTTTGTAAAAGGGCCATTGATTGAAAATTTGGCCATGGATGAAGAGGATTTTTGTAATTGATTACATTTGGTTATATCGATGAGGAATTTGTTTTGAAAATTTTGTGTGACATATATATATATATATATATATATATATATATATATTTGGTCGAGCTTGGTAGGAAGATGTTTGAGTTTCTGAATTTATTCATATGTTAAACTTTGTAATATAAGCTCTGCATATGAGAGAAGGATCGATGTTATCTAACGTCGAATTTTTGGTTTAAAGGTTGCAGATGTTAGAGGAAGCACACATTTGGAACGAAAATGCCATATAGCGGTTGCCAAGAGTTTAAATGGAAATTTGAAAGCCATCAATCATGAATTGAAGGCCTGTTGAAATCATGGGTTGAATAAGGTGGAGAACCCAAAGCAAAGCGCTGTGGAATTTATTTCAATTTGAATCCTAACAAAGATTGAATTCTCAAGAGTGAGTTGTGCGTTGACGGGTTTGATTGACATTATTTGAAGTCGATTTTAATATCATTATAATTGCAGAAGGTTGCTCGGACCTTGAAACGGTGCGAGGGGTTTAACCCATTCGATGGGTCAAGTCTTAATGCAAAGGAAGTGTTTTCATTGCCAGACATGATAAATATTGTAGAGGTCGAATTATATAATGGCCGGAATGATGTTTTGCAGAGGTGTTGTATTGAGTAGCAGATTCAACGGATGGTGATAAGTTGAAGGAGGAAGAGAGATCGATTTACATAAATCGATGTTAATTTGTGTTAAAATCCCCACACAAGAAATCAAGGGCGGAATTGTGTAATATAAAGTAGTGAAACTGAACCAACTCCGTGAAGTCCTGGTCGATGTCGATCCAGTCAAAACTCCAAACAAAAATGAAATGGAGTTTAAATAAACAGCGTGGCAAATTGAGAGCCAATCCTGGTGCGTGGAGAGCATTACAAATACTGGTGTAATGGATCAATCGATTTGCAGAATTGTTGAGGCGAATGATCGAACTTTGAAATCGAAATATTGTTAAGATCGAATTTATTGAGGCTGAAGGAACAAAGACCATTCCGATTCCGTGTCGAACTTGCAGAACTCTATTTCTATTTGATTGAATCTGATTGGTTGTTCCATGGTCAACATGTGCAAACAGAAGGGCACGATGGAGAATATAATACAGAGCTCGTGTATAACGTTGTTGTGGTAGCGAACCAAACTCAGTCAGTAATAACGTTGGAAGCAATTGAAGTTGCAGTGAAAGATGGAGCCATCAAATGAACGGAACGTGAGTATGAAGGTGGGTTTGAAAGAATCCACAAGTGGAATAGCGTGATTTCACAACTGAAGGATGGAGAAGTAATGAATCGAAGCGTCGACGAGTTAAACGCAGAGCCAGAGCGGAGGATGCAAGCCGTTGATGAAATTGACGGACTTGTAAGTTGAAATGTCGTGGGTCCCAACATTATTATATGATCGTATAAATGTTGGCATGTGGATTTCATCCAAGGTAGGGGTGGAGTGTTTAAATGATGCATTTAACATTTAACTATTAAAAAGTTTCAATATTTGAAGAATGAAAGGAAGTGACAAATAAGGCCAAATGCAAGTACTAATGAACACATTATGAGAATTGAATAAGCCGTGATCAATCTAAAATATACTTTTATTTTTAGTGCCTTGGGTGTTATTTAAAGTTCGGTATTAAAAGCCACATGTAAATGTTGGGTTTAAAATAAAACCAATGGGATTTAATGAAAGTCTTTTTCTAAGAATTTTTGAAAAGGTTTTTATGAGAGTATGATTTTGGTTTTAGATGCTATTTGAAGTGGGTTTTAACCATAGATTTGAAGTAAAAAAGAGAGATATTTCGCATAAAAGGATTGAGTGTTGGGTTTGTGTTTAAGTATGGTTTTCATAAACCATAAAAAGTTGTGAACATATGCTATTAGCTTCCACATGTAAAAGTTGTGGAATTGCCCAGACTTGGAGTTTTATTTGGGTAGTTATTGAGAGGCATTTTTATATGCATAGTATTGGAGGGATTCTGGGTTTGGCAGGGTTTTCCTACATCAAGTGGTATCAGAGCTGGAATAGCTCTGTGTGAAGATTCAATTTTTTAAATTGAATTAATTGCATGTGATGAATAAATATCGGATTTTGAACTGATGAAGATTGCAGCACAGAGATGCAGTGCAGTTGAGGAAGTGAAGCAAGATCAACAAGATCTTGAAGGTAAGTTGACAGATGATATTTAACTCTGGTTTGAAGACTTTTTGCAGAATTTAGGTTACAAGCAGGTTGAAGAAAGTCTCAGCAGAAAGAAGCAAATCGCAGCTGGAGAGCAGTGATGAAGGAGTCCAGCAAGGGATTCTAAGAGAGAGTGGCAGAACCTGAAGATTCAACAGAGGTTGAATAAATTTGCAGATGAGTGAAGCCTGAAGGAGCAGTGAATAAATGCTCAAAAGGTTCCAGCAGAGAACCGGTGATTACCAAAAGACCAGATCCAAAGGAAGGGATTGGTGAGGTAAGTGGCAGCAAGAGAGCTTGTTGTTGTAGAGGCTTGGTGCAACTCATGAGTGAGAAACTCATGGCGAAGAAGATGACTATTGGTTCAGAGAGAGGCCACAGTAGAAATAGGGAGAAAGATGTCAAGGAAAATGGCATATGGAAGCAGTTGACTGATGAAGAGTATGAGAAAGAGAAAGCTGAGATAGCAGTTCATCTGGAGTTATTGATGGAATTGTTACAGGAAAATATGAAAGACTAGAGACATGGTTGGACCATGAGGAAGAAAGTGAAATGGAAGAGACTACAAGTAAAGAGGGATCAACAGATAAGCATGCAGTTAACAGAAGAGCTGAAGAAGCTCGAGCAGATGATGAGTTATTGGGAAAATCTAGATCAGCTGGATAATGTAAAACCGTGTATTTTTGTAGCTGACAATTTTGATGTGATTACAGGTTTTACTGAGGAGGATGCACAATCTCTTGAAGCTGTCACAAGTATGGAAAAGAATCTTTCAGGATATAAGTACTCTAAAGAAGGAAGAAGTGATGCATTTGTACTTGAAGCTGTTACAGCACAGGAAGTTCATGTGAATGAAGAAGAGGATCAACTTGAAGAGCCGGTATATAAACCAACAGTTGAGACTATTGAACTTTGTGATTTTCAAACTGAAAGTTTGTGTGTGAATGCAGAGATGGTACATGATAATGAAATGCTTCAGCAATGCTACAGAGAAATTGCATTGTTGGAATACTTGTTGGTAAATTCAGAGTATGACAGAGAAATTGCAGAAGAAAGAGTTCAGTACAATGAACAAGAGAAGAAAGACATCATGGAAACAGATGGTGTGAGAGAAAGACTAGTTGATAGTCTTGGGAATTCTACAGAGAATTTTTTGGAAAGTTTGGATCATCATACTGATGTGCTGATAGAGGAGGAAGAAAATTCAGAGCAGCATACTGAGGTGCTGGTAGAGGAAAGTAAGGCACTGAGGCCTTATGATTTTTGTTTTAACAAGTGTTTTGTGAATGCAGGTGTTGTTGCAGGTGCTGGAGAACATTTGACTCAGTTGAGCAGCCAAATGAAAGAAGAAGATGAAGAAAATTCTGTGGAAACATCTAATCCATGGAGTGAAGAAGTTATGTTGCTGATAGGAGAAGGCAAAGAAGAATTTTTCTGTTGTAGAAAACAAGAGGGCATGGATGATTGGGTGGCAGTAAGAACTGAGTGAGTAAGAACAGAAGTAAACATAGAAGCCAGAGCTCAACAGGAAGCAAGAAATCAGCAATCTAAAGATTTATTGGACCGAGAAATTGAAGTAATCAGAAGAATCATGTTGAAAGTGTCTCAGAGGAAGACATCAGTAAGGAAGAGAAGCAGCAGCAGTAGAAAAATGAAGACATAGATAGATTTTGAAAGTGCAGCAAGTGGAGCAAGGAAGCATAAGATATGGAGATCTGTAGAAAAGTAGCAAACAACAGATATAGACGATGAGTTACAAAACAAAGTGTGGGATCCAGGCAGACAAAGATGTAAAACGCATGATTAGGAGATCATGATCATTTTTCAACCTTGGGAGTCTGATGCAGGAGCATTAGATTCAAAAATACTTTTTATTTTATTTAAACTAGGGGGTCTTATGTTTTTGAGGAGATATTAATTTTATGTAAATATTAATGAGATTTTTGAGTGATTAAATTATATTTTTAATTAATTATATGTGAGGATTTGTTAATGTTTCCAAATAATTGGAAAACATGAGAAAAATTAGACTTGAGATATCTAAGAATTAATGATGAAGCCTAAGATAGATTTAGTTTCAAGATTCTAGCGATAAATCTAGATTGTAGGATTTGTTGAGATGTTTGAGGATTTGTTGAGTTATTAAAGGGATGTGAACAAAAATTGGTTCAATTCAAATTGTATAAATTAATGTGCTTCAAAGGCAAAAATATAGAGTGATTTAGAGGTGAGGTTTGGACAGCAAAGTTTGTAAGTCTACGAGCTTTTGTAAAAGGGCCATTGATTGAAAATCTGGCCATGGATGAAGACGATTTTTGTAATTGATTACATTTGGTTATATCGATGAGGAATTTGTTCTGAAAATTTTGTGTGACATATATATATATATATATATATATATATTTGGTCGAGCTTGGTAGGAAGATGTTTGAGTTTCTGAATTTATTCATATGATAAAATTTGTAATAGAAGAAGCTCTACATATGAGAGAAGGATCGATGTTATCTAACGTCGACTTTATGGTTTAAAGGTTGCAGATGTTAGAGGAAGCATACATTTGGAATTAAAATGCCATATAGTGGTTTCCAAGAGTTTAAATGCAACTCAAAAGCCATCAATCATGAATTGAAGGCCTGTTGAAATTGTGGGTTGAATAAGGTGGAGAACCCAAAGCAAAGCGCCGTGGAATTTCTTTCAATTTGAATCCTGGCAAAGACCGAATTCTCAAGAGTGAGCTGTGCATTGATGTGTTTGATTGACATTATTTGAAGTTGATTTTAATATCATTATAATTGCAGAAGGTTGCTCGGACCTTGAAACGGTGCAAGGGGTTTAACCCATTCGATGGGTCAAGTCTTAATGCAGAGGAAGTGTTTTCATTGCCAGACATGATAAATAATGCAGAGGTCAAATTATCTAATTGCCGAAATGATGTTTTGCAGAGGTGTTGTATTGAGTAGCAGATTCGACGGATGGTGATAAGTTGGAGGAAGAGAGATCGATTTACATAAATCAATGTTAATTTGTGTTAAAATCCCCACATAAGAAATCAAGGGCAGAATTGTGTAATATACAACAGTGAAACTGAACCAACTCCGTGAAGTCCTGGTCAATGTCGATCCGGTCAAAAATCCAAACAAAAATGCGATGGAGTTTAAATAAACAGCGTGGCAAATTGAGAGCCAATCCTGGTGCATGGAGAGCATTACAAAGACTGGTGTAATGGATCAATCGATTTGCAGAATTATTGAAGCGAATGATCGAACTTTGAAATAGAAATATTGTTAAGATCAAATTTATTGAGGCCGAAGGATCAAAGACCATTCCAATTCCATGTTGAACTTGCAGAACTTTGTTTTTGTTTGATTGAACCTGATTGGTTGTTCCATGGTCAACGTGTGCAAACAGAACAACACGATGGAGAATATTATACAGAGCTCGTGTATAACGTTGTTGTGGTAGCGAACCAAACTCAATCAGTAATAGTGTTGGAAGCAATTGAAGTTGCAGTGAAAGACGGAGCCATCAAATGAACGGAACATGAGTATGAAGGTGGGTTTGAAAGAATCCACAAGTGGAATCGCGTGATTTCACAACTGAAGGATGGAGAAGTAATGAATCAAAGCGCCGACGAGTTAAACACAGAGCCAGAGTGGAGGATGCAAGCCGTTGATGAAATTGACGGACTTGTAAGTTGAAATGTCATGTGTCCCAACGTTCTTATATGATCGTATAAATGTTGGCATGTGGATTTCATCCAAGGTAGGGGTGGAGTGTTTAATGATGCATTTAACATTTAACTGTTAAAAAGTTTCAATATTTGAAGAATGAAAGGAAGTGACAAATAAGGCCAAATGCAAGTACTAATGAACACATTATGAGAATTGAATAAGCCATGATCAATCTGAAATATACTTTGATTTTTAGTGCCTTGGGTGCTATTTAAAGTCCGGTATTAAAAGCCACATGTAAATTTTGGGTTTAAAATAAAACCAATGGGATTTAATGAAATTCTTTTTCTAAGACTTTTTGAAAAGTTTTTATGAGAGTATGATTTGGGTTCTAGATGCTATTTGAAGTGGGTTTTAACCATAGATTTGAAGTAAAAGAGAGAGAGCTTTCGCATAAAAGGATTGAGTGTTGGGGTTGTGTTGAAGTATGGTTTTCATAAACCATAAAATGTTGTGAACATATGATATTAGCTTCCGCATGTAAAAGTTGTGGAATTGCCCAGACTTGGAGTTTTATTTGGGCAGTTATTGAGAGAAATTTTTATATGCATAGTATTGGAGGGATTCTGGGTTTGGCAGGTTTTTCTTGCATCACTTTCAAAGACAATATCTCAAGTTGTACTTAGGAAACATGGGCTTACCAACACTTCACTAGTTATACTCTATTGAATTATCCTTAAAACACAATTAGAAGAAAACATAAAAATAAATCTTATCAACGAGATTTAGGGTACTTTTAGAAGTAAATCCTAATCTAAACTTGTTTTTCTTTATTAGATAAAGTGGAAAGTATGGAAACATAAGCAAAACAACCATTACAGTAAGAAAAACATCACCATTGACATAGACCAGGATCCCATAAATTAGCTTGTATATTTGATGTTCAAACCAGTTACAATCTTCAAGTCCAGTAGGTATTTACAGCATCAAACTTCTCTTCTCAGCCTATCTTTCTTCAATTACTAACAGAGCTTCAGCAGCTTCAACAACTATTTACATTCAATAAGAATCCAACCAACAACAATACTAGGCTCCTCATATGATATATATAGGTAAATTGAGGATATGGAGTGAAAGGAACGTCTAATTATTCAATTAATATAGAGTAAATGCTTCTCGACCTTTGGGAGGCCTAATGGAGAAGATATCTAATGTCTTAACTCTGTTAATTTATTTTTACATTAATTTTTCATCAACTTTAGTCACTTTTGTTGACTTTGGAGGCTTTTGGTAGGCTGGCAATTAATTTCTGAGTTGTCTTTGGCGAATATCTCTGACTGTGCATTAACTTTGTATTCTTTTGAGGAAAAATAAACTGGTAGGTGGCATTTTTGGTCTTTGGAGAAGCAAAGGCTTTGGTGATTTGGCATTTGAAGCCTTCTTTCTGTTGATCTATCATGATTTATTGCTTTAAACACTGATTTGCCTTTGATTATTCTTTAAGGCTTTCATTAATCATCTTTGGGGCTTTTTTGTCCTTAACTATGCTTTATTCTTGTAAATCATTAGTTAAGTCCTCTATCTTCTTGCTTTATTCATTAATCTTTAATCTTCACTGTTCTTTTGTGTTTTCTTTTGTACAGGTGGTTTCCATGCACTGGAGGGCTTCAATACACGATCAGTGTTCATGAGGCACTGATCAAACCTTGGAACTCGAACCTCGGGTCCTTTTTTCTGCGTGATTTTGTCCTGAGGATCGTCATCCTGGGCTTTGCCACTATGTTTTTGGCTGAGGGATGGCCTGCATAATTTTCCACCATTAAACCTGCACAACAAAACAAAAAAAACATATTATGAAAACCTGGGCTTGAGGCTTTGACTACTAACATAGGCATGGGGTGCGTGTTATGGAGCAACGCAGAGGATGGGAATTATGCAGAGGAGGATTTCCATGGCAGAAATATGAAGAAACAGAGAAATATTTGAATTAGGGCACGAAATGGTGAAAAATGGTTTTGCTAAACTAGAAGTGGTTTTCACGTGGATTTTAGGTGGTTAGTTGTTTTGGGTGTTTTGAATGTGATATGGCTCATCGCTCGACACATGGATTTTTCAAAACCGCCTATTTTGCGTGGAAGTAGCACGTTGGGAGGCTTAGGTGGATTGAGTGCAAAGATGATCGCTGGTCGTTAGATCTGAGATTGGTAGATCTACGGCCACAGGGGAGCGCGATGGTGAAAATTTGCGCGTCAGGAGGAAAAGGTGAAGGACAGGTGGCAGGAATGGATTGGATGGTGGGGTGAAAGTGGAAGGTGGGCCAATGGGGGTGACGTAGGCTTCTTCATCGGGTAGCAAGATGGGTTAATTGATCAGGTTAAGCGGGAACTGTTAGATTAATAAGATCAACGGTGGGAATTTAATCCCGGTGAATGGGTAGATGGAGATCGGGAAATGAAAATAAAGGGGATGAAGGCCTGACTACCATTGGATTGATGAGATCAACGGTCAAGATGGTTTGGAGGGATAAGTGAAGAGGGGTGGTAGAAAATTGGATGAGGGGTTTAAGGAACAGACAGAGGAGGTGGTCTGGTGGAAGAGTAAGAGGATCGGGGCTAAGGAGAAGGGGCTAGCAGAGGGTTTCGATAGCCATCGGATCACAGAGAAAATCAACGGTTGAGATCGACTGCGGGGGTACTAGGGGGGTATGGAGGTATTTTGTGGCCTGTGCCTCCACAGTAAATCTCAATCGTAGATCTGAGATCTCCTATGATCAAATAAGTCAACTGCGGGGGCACCAAAGGGTTGACCTGCAGACCGATAAGTGCCTGCGGGGAGGAACAGGTTCTGTGGGGAAAATGATAGGACCGGGAGCGGAGATGAAAAGGGGATTAAGGCTTAGCACTTCGGTCATAGGCCTTGGTTTTATGGAGGAGAAATACGGAAGGCTTAAGCCCTCAAGGGCTTAAAGCCTATGTATAAAAAGGTCAGAAAATAAGCTCAAAAGGTGGGTTTTTTAGCCTTTTTGATGTTTCGATAGGAAGAAAAGAGGGTTTTTAACCAATTAAAGGGTTTTATAATGGTTAAAAAGGGTTTTTATGAGAAAAATGAGGGTAGATGAGGGAGAAAAAATGGGTTTTTTAGGGGAAAAAACTGACAGAGGATAGGAGTAAAAAAAAGGTAAAAATGGGTGAGAATGGGAAAAGTTATGAAGGTGAAATGATGAAAGGGGGGCTTGAAAATAGTCTCCTTGTGATAAAAACAAGGTTTTCTTTGAGGAATTTGAATGAAGGTTAATAATGACATGGATTTCTTGAGGATAAATATGACAGAGAGGCTTCAAGAAATCACAATTTTGCTTAAAATTTGTTTCTTGAAGACTAATGACCTATTTTAGCCATCATCAGTTATGAAAAATTTGTATTGATGTCTAACACGGTGTAGGACCATAAGGTTTTCCTTGTTGTACAAAATCTTGGCCTTGTTGAATGTAAGGTTGATGTTGTTGCACAAAAGGTTGTCCCTGTGGTGGATAGATTTTCCCCCTGGGAACATAAGATGCTCCCTGTTTAAATTGAGGTTGACCAGAAGGACTATAGGGTTGTCCTTGTTGGGTTGAAGGTTGTCCCTATAATTTTTGTCCTTGCGGATGGTAAGGTTGTGCCTGTGGACCAAAGGGTTGTCCCTATTGGACCAAAGGTTGTCCCTGATAGGGTTGTCCTTGTAAACCTGAGGGTTGTCCCAGACAGTAAACGGGTTGATTGGGATCAATCAGAGTAAAATATATGAGATTACCATATACATCATAATGATGTGGAGGATTGCCAGAAGCTTATGGCTACTAAGAACCCTAAGGTGTGGAATTATGCTACTGAGGACCCAAAGAGGGAGCATACCATTGCTGAATAGCCAACAAATAGTCATAAAATATATAACCGCTAGGAATATGCATAGAAACCATAGGCACAGTACAAGTAGATGGAATTTACACAGTGCGAGGCTGTGATCCACTCATGGCGAGCCTAATAGGCATCGTGGGATTGATAAAGATAGACCTATGAACAACAGTAGACCCTGACGACGGAGTCGTACTAACAACCAATGCATATGAAGCCACACAAACAATGGGTTAGATCGGGACAGATGTAACAATGGCTGACAAGATGGGTGTCAAAGGAAATATTCTTGATACAGGAATAGATGAGCTTCATGTGGGAATCGATGTACCGGACTGTGTCATGGATGCAACACCAGAAATGATCTGACCCAAAGTACGATAACCGGGTGGAAGAGACACCGGTTATGGGGAAGGTTGATTGGAGACATACGACAAATATTATAGGAAGAGTTGATACTCCCCGGTAGAAACATGAAGCTCTTCACTACCAGTAGGACTCGAAGAATCCATGTCTGACGAGGCTGTAAGATCGTCGAAAAGACGACGAGGACTAGCAAGTAAAGCAGCGGCTAATAGCGGTGATCTCGAAGTAAGAGGAGGGAATTCTTCTTCACTCCCAAAACCAGACCAACCACCCTGAGGTTTCCAATTGATATCATTTCACCCTTCAGGAGGAGACTAGGTAGCAAGAGGCAAGATACTCCGAAGGATAGACTGCCAAAACTCGACAGACCTAGTGGACTGAGGTGTTTCCGAAGAAACGTCAAGAGAAGGATTACCACTAGGAGGAAATGAAGAGGACGATGAAACAAGTGTTTCTGCCACCTTGACTTTGTTTCAAAACAGGAAGGAAACAAAATAGCTGAATCGAGGCTTCAAGACCAAAGACCAAGGAATTACTTCAGAAGAAGCCAAGAAAATATCTTTAATGAGCATGCGATCGTAGGTAGTTAATTTTATGACATTGAAACGAAACTTTGTTGTTTCATGTTTTAGGAGTCGAGAAACAGGAAAAATATGACTCGAGTCACTTCAAAATTGAACAAGCGTGAAAGGACAAGTGCTCGATGATCTTTTCACTTTTAGAGAGTCACGAAAAGACCAAAATTACTAGTCAAGTAATCTAAGAAAGAGGGTGTACCAAGTTTCCGTGAACTGTGATACACACCTTGGTCATAAAATGAAAGAGAAATGACCAAGAACTTGACATACATATAGGTAGTCTCCTCGAATGATGTGTTCGGTGTATTACGGTTACAGGGCAGTAGACTCAGCTTCCTATGGATAAAGGATTGCAACCTATTAGGGTCTCCCTTTATATATGCGACGGTACAGGGAGCACAAGTTTGTACTAGTGCTATCTAATGCCAGATAGCGAATGACAGCTACTAGGTTTGATGACATAAGAACACGTCACTAGCCTATACCTCTAAAATATGTGCGTTAGGTTTCAATTCTTACTTAGGTTGATTGAATTCATTTTAAGGTTGATCTTGAATTAATGTTTTGATTTCAAGGCCTTACCGAATTTTATCTCGAATTCCTAAATGCACACTACATGCAAAAGAACATAATTTCCATTCAATGAATGCAAACTATGAGAAGGATAGGAATCTATGACAAAGTAGCAATCAATTGAAACATAAAAATTTCACTAAATCATCTAATACAACCCAAACGAGAAAAACCAAATTCTTTTCTAGTTCACTAAGAGCTAGTAATGCAAAAGAGCATTTTCATTTTCCATTTAAGAGAAAGAATGCAACCTTTTGTCTTTTTAGATGAATGAGGCACGCAATGCACTGTTACACTAAAAAGAAAAACAAAGACTAGTTCTGAGTACTACGAATGTAATGATCTAAAATAAAGAGACCAATTCAATATAGACATAAAACACACTCAAAACAAGGATGCACTCTTCCAAGAAAACAAAGGGCTTTCGAACTAGTTCAATGAGCAATGTAATCTATGCTCAAAGTGGCGAATGGAGAGCTAAACGAAAACAAAAGTGATCATTCAAAAAACCAGCGACATGAATAATCGAAAGAAAGACTTAACACAATCATTCAATGAATTGAAACGATAAATATCAAAGTGACTCTAACTTAACTCAGAAGGCTCATTAAGGAGAGGGCCAAACAAACAGCATAAGGAACCTAGAAACCCTAGGCTACAAACTCCACTGATAAGATGATGGAAAAACAACTGAGAAGACTGAGACCATAGAGTCAACACAATCTCAGTAGACCAATTTCAAAATAAAAAACCAATCCAGAGCCAATAAACACTGACAAAAACTCAGAAAAGAGGTAAAACTAAATTCTATAGGATCGATGCGATTTTTTAGTTGTAATCCACGCTAAACAGGGGTTTTCACACCTGTGAAAAAAGCAACATGCGCCAATCGGCGCGACTGTTCAAAGAAAATCCGCACCGAGCTCGAAAACCATGGGAAAAAATAAAACCACTGAGCAGAGGTCATACTTGACACTGGAACTGAACAGGATGGTTGAAAATAGTTAGACAAGTCAAGCAAAGCAGAAAAATTATGAAATGACCAAACTCGACTCAACAAGAAAAACACTCAACAAACAACGAGATGACAAACACATATTTATCCCCAGTGGAGTCGCAAACTTGTTGTGTAGGTAAATCCCCTCTGTGGACAGAGGCAGTCCCTCTAGCCCTAGGGTGGTTCTAGTAGCAAGAGGGCATGATAATGCATCGATTCCTAGTTAATGAATGAAACTGAGTCGGGATAGATGTCCTACCTTTGTTCCAACACATTTGTCGTAGTTGTGGCAGTAGTCTCCTAAACTTCGTCCCAACACGGCGCGTCCTTTATTAGTGGTACTTAGGTGCCTGCACAAGGATTAGAGAATGATAGCAGCATATAAAATAATATTTGCATTCATAACTATCTAATTGGTCAAGGAGAATTAAATGTATTGCACAATACTAATCATATCAAATGCAAGACGAAAACTGAAACATCAGTCATGTATTAATTAAGAGAAAGAAAGAGATTACAACCAAATGAGCCTTGACATCATAGCCTCCTTCAGTGGGTCCAGTCAAAATGCATCTTAAGCATTCGTCATGGAATTAGACTTAGCGAGGAAATCATCCTAGACTCTCTCTCGACAAGGGGTCTCTCTCTGCTCTATCTCTCACTAGCTTATTCAAACTATTCAGCTATTGTACAAAATGTTGAGCTAGCTGCATCTATGTGAGAGAGATGTATTTATAGGAGAGGAGGAGGAGGTTTGGATCGCTCTAATGTGGAAGGGAGGCCTTATCCTTTGGAAGGTTTCCCAAATGTAGGTAACAAGAAGCCAAAGGAGTATGTTCGATGTTATTCAGTTCACGAACTGGTTGCCAATGGAAACTTCGCTTCTATATTTAAAAAAAAATCCAAAAACAACTCAGCATGGGCAGTCCACTGAGACAAAGTGCCAATGGGCACGGGGCCCAGTGTTATTTTCTCTATTGGTGCGAGGCCATAACTGCGTGCCAGCATCGACCCAAAATCATATGTTTTTGATGGTCTGTTCCAGGAATAGTCAACAGAGGAAATGTTCTTCTCATGGAAAGGGATGTAATGACACTTTTTGCAAGGCATGACACTACATATAAGTCAATGAAATGGTCCTCCAATGTGCGGGATGGGGATTGCAGGGACGGTGACAAAATGTTGTGTAATATTTACAAGTTCACTTGGAATGAAATTCTCCTTTCCCACCACAAGTTTATCACCCTTAATTTAATTGGTTGTATCCTCAATGTCTTTATCTTTTAAGAACAATTTCATGAAAAATTTCAAGTTTTTTCCACCTTCATTTCCTACAAAGCCTGCATCCACACACATTTTATTAGTTTAAAAAATGCAAGGTTCGTTAGCCTCCTCCTCTCTCAATGTCTCCTCCTATTATTTTGGACCTTTCACATAATCCATTAGACTCTCTATCACTCCCCTCTCACCCTCACTAGAATCTTCTCTAAAGAAAACATATTATATAATCTCCTTATTCGTTGGACTTCCCATAAGTCCCTTCTCATTATCTTCAACGAGTGGTCCTTCATATGGCCATTGTACTAAACTTCTCCTTCCTTTGATGGAGATAAGATCATTACTCAGAGGGGGAGTGAATAAAGAGTGTTATGGTTTATAAAAATGTAAAATATTTTCACCAAGATTCTAAATGATCAGTAGCACAACATATCAAAAAATATGTAAATATGTAAACTCAACATAAAGTTAACACATGAATGCCATAAAAGATATGATTCAACAAAATCATGCACAATGAGATAGAAATTTTTATGTTGGAAACCATAAAGGTGAGAAAACTCACCTTGTTGTTATTGCATTGCTATAAATTTTTATTATTTGTTAAGAAAAATAGCATGCACTAAAGAAAATGTGGATATATTTTTTGGACAATCTAAAGATAGTTATCATGGATTCCATATTGAGGATGAAGGGTCTAATGTAGAGACTTCTAAAATAGGGGCACCTAGAAAAACACAAACTGAAGTATCGGTTCCTAAAATAGAAATTCTCAGGGAATCTATGGAGGTATAGAAAAGATATACTCTCGTACAAACTGCGGTGAAAAAGAGGAAATTAAAGAAGCAAAAAAGTGAAGAAGAGGAGGTAATGGGTTACACTTCTTGGATCCCTTCATAGAAACCCTAAGAGATGGAGTTCCATAAAATTTCTATTGGTACATCTGCTAAAGGAAAAAGAGCATGCACTAAAGAACTTGTAGATATATCTGATGGACAATATGCGGATGCTTATCATGGATTCCTTATTCAGGAAGAAGGGCCCCAGGAAGAGAATGCTTAAATAGGGGCACTTGGAATAGTGTCAACTAAAGCAGTGGTTCCTGAAACAAAAATTCATGGGGAATATAAGAAATAACTTAAAAATTTTACTCTTGTACAAACTATGGTGAAAAATGGGAAATTGAAGAAGAAATTGGGTGGAAAGAATCACAAGAAGGGAGTGCAGGTAATTTTCACAACGTAATATACCCCAATATATGAGGAATTTACTGATAAAATAGAACCAAAATATTTTGAGGAACAATAGAATGAAGAAAAAGAAGAAGAATTTGTAAAATAACATACCCTGACATCTGAAGTTCATGTTGTTCCACCTAAATCAAATTAACCTGAGGAACAATAGAAAGAGGAGGAGCTCAAATAGGAACAAGAATATGTATCTTTAACAGGTAAGTGTGAATCTAACCTCCTTAACAAAGTAATATATCGAAGGAGGAAAATGAGAATTTAATGAAACAACTTACCATCGTTGAAGGATAACTTTAGTTTAAAAAACAAAATGGATTAGAAAATGTTGCAGAAGTAGTAGAAGTAATGTTAGGTAGATTATGTGATGGATTTAAGGAACTTCTAGAGGAATAAGTTTATGAAAGGCCACCCATTATTTCACTTGGAATTCAAGTTGGAGAGCAAGATGAAGAATTCCAAACCATTGTTCCACAAGACCCTGTTCGAGATGTTGTCACTATACAATAACCAATTTTTGAATTAGAGTGAGAGGGATATGTTGGGACATGAAATCACACAAAACATACCACATGAAGGAATTAAAATAGTATGGGGAGGATAACAATATCTCTCCTTACAACCCAAGAAACATCCTTGAAAGACACACACAAATATCATAAGAAAAAAAATCATAACAAATTATTCATCATGGATTTTAGGAATATACAAGTTATTAAATATTCGTACGATTCTTAATACATAAGTAGTTAACATAATTGCCATCCATCCCTAACTAGTTTCTCCCACCATTGCCATCACATCGAGGGTCATGCGCCATGGATATTATGCCACCTCTAGATAAATCTCTGACACATTGACCAACTATCACTTCCCTTGTTATATTGTGCCACTCAAGTGGTACTCTACTACATTCCCCTACATTAACATCATTTAAATCATTTCGCTTGTGCTCTCACGTCAATGTTAGCATTTGGTCTAATCAACATCCCTTTGTCTCAATAACCTTGTTCATATATGCTTAACTCTCCCTAGAAAAGTGCATTATTAGTGGGGGTTATTGGTGAAATGTATATAAAAACATATAATAAATTATTAATATTATTATTGAAAATAGTATATGCTATGTAATTAAATCAAATTAAGAAATGAATACTATTTTGGACACAATCTGATGCAAATGGAAAATAAGCTCTAGATCACCTTGGTATTTCATACATTGATATAGGTAGCTTCAATTTGGATTGGAAATTGGACATAATGTGTAAATAAATCTAGGTAGAATATGTTCCCTAGCCTCCACCACCTCCCAATATCAATGGCTCCCCCTTACAATGTATCCTTGTCTCTTGAGGACTTACATATTTGCTACATACTTGGGGATATAGGTTGGACATATTCTCATATAAAAGTGTATAAATCAATGACCCAAAAGAAAAAATCATACCCTATGACAAGATGTTAGTTGTCATTTTAGCACCATCAATAGAACATGGCCACACATAATAAGTCCCAACTATCACACACTTAATGAGCATAATCCGAACACTTAATATATTTGAGGAGCATAAGAGCTCACTAATAAAATCACTACCTCTACCATATATTGTGTCTTCAATCACTCTAGATATATTATTTTGATTTGATCATATTTCACCTTATCATTCTAATTGTTGTGGGCCTCCACTGATCTAACATATTATAAATGTGTATGTAAGCACCATCCAAATTATTTATTCACGATGAAAAAGAAAATCGATCCATATTGTAACTTCTTTATAAATCCAAAATTGGATTGGGATATTACAAAAACAAGCTATTGAATGTAAATACTTTTTTTATGTGTTTTTAGCATCTTAACTTGGTTGGAATTTAAATTTTGTAGTCCATGGAAATTTCATTTCTTGATCCACTTAACCATTGATATTCCACTTTATCTCCACATAGGGATTCATTCGATGTTATATCCCATGGGATTTGATCACCACAAACCCCCACTGCCATTTTAAATCCACCTACAAAATATCACCCCACTGATCTACCCTATGCTCGTCGATATTATTTTAACCTTGTTTGTTACATTTACAATTTCTTCATACATCGTTATTACTTCTATTGTGGCTATACCTACATTTATTGCATAAACATCTATTGCATCCCCCTACTACCCTACATTAGGATATTTAACCAATGAATATGTCTCATATTTTGGAACGTCAATCTCCATCATTACTTGAGATGTTCATGGGGATATAACTAGATGATGAAATTATTATCCATCATATACCAAGTTTATTTTAGGAATTTTGAAAGTTTCGTTAATTGATTCTTATAACTATTGTAGGGATGCATTATAGGGAAGCTTGGGTCATGGGGGATGGAAATTTCCTTGAGTCTAGAAGTATCATTTATATTAAATTTTGTTATATGGGACACTAATCATAATTTGTAAGATTGTTTGTTGGTAAATTGTGGGAAATAACTTAAATAAATGGTGTTTCTTTTCTAGTCTCCAAAAACGTGTACTACTCCCCAATGTAAGAATACTCAATTTTCCCTAATATTGAAGAAGAGGAAGGTCATATTTACAGATGCACCAGATTGTGGTGAAGGTGGTACAAGTTAAGTAGTGACTGATTATGTATATTTGCATGAGGTGCCATTGTGTACTTTGGGCATGATTTTCCATTTTGGGTAGAGGGTGCATTGTGTCGTCAACATGAGTTTCTATTATGTTCCAATTTGGAAAAGAGGTGTGGCATTATGTATCTTGGGTACAATGTTTTATTCCACAAAAAGGGTACATTTGGGCCAATTTCCAAATCAAATGCATGGCTTTGGAAATGTATAATAATTTTTTAAGTCTTAATTTCTAAATAATATTTTTCTATTATTCAATTTGTTGTTTATTTTAATTTGATGATGAAATTTGTAAAGTAGATTATGAATTATTTTTTCTATGCCTAAAACCATTATTCTATGTATTTAAGATGCAACTATTAAGCTACTGAAATTTACTCACCAATGTAAGTAATCTGCACCAATAGATTGATGACAATACTAGGGAAAATATCCATATATTCCTCCTCAATTGTGGTCATTCTTGTTTTCTAGCTCATACCACATTTCATAGTATATATTTTGTATTCAATTTCTATTTTTATGTTTTTTGTTTAATTTTCACACTAGGTTGGAATCCTTCATTTATACCTCAAGAATAAACCGTCAACCTCCATTATCTATTTTAGGGACAACGTAAATTTTTACCCATATTTTTGCACTAATTCAATTCAAATTTTGACCGCTATTTTTTCATTCGATCAATGAAATTTTTGGGGTTGTACTTATAATCATTTAGCATAATTTTCATTTTTGTTTTTTCACTTCCAATGCAACTTTAGCAATATTTTTCTACATTTTTGTTAGAACTAATTACTTTTTTCAATTATGGTCTTATATTAGTCTAAGTAGTACTCTTGCGCCATCCTTTCATTGTAGTAGTATTGTAATGTATTGTAATGTAATTTTAGAGAAATGATGTAGATAGAGGGAAACCCCCCTAGGGATCCTAACAACTTCCTCTCCTATGAATTTTTTTTTTTTTTTTGCATTACATATTTATGTCTCAATATAGTAAATACAAAACCATATCTTATTCATATAGCTCCTAGAATCACATTAAATTATAAAACTTTAGATGAAGAAAAAAACTCGTTGCCGCATTAGTATGTCCTTGGTTTTGATTTTTGTATTCACTTACCTAGTCTAGATTGATACCTATTTTCATATTTCAAATATTTATAATATGTATCTAGAGTATTATTTAGATGCCAAAATGAAAATTTTATAAATTAAAAAAATAAAAAAAAAATCTCCTTTATTTCCTAGTATTTCACTTCTTCAATTTGAAATTATATGTATAATTAGTTCTAGTCCTTAGCCACAAAGAAGAAAGAGTTTTCACTTGCTGATATGACTTTATATATGCAAATTTACCTTTCAAAATACCATTGAGGGAAAGGAAATGTTTCCCTTACTTAAGTATTAGTATTAATTTTTTGTTATCATTTCAATTTCAAATCTACTTGCAATTTCTTCTATTTCAAGAATTTACTTTCAATGTTATCTACACCATAGTACACAAACTTGAATCACTAATCATATGATTATTTCATGCCCCTAGGTTGAACATAAATCGACCACATAATTTAACACATGAGTTTCCTCCTTTGAGGCCAAACGAATTTTGTAGTTAGGTTAGCATTGTGGGGAAAATAATCTAAAAAAATTATCAAAATCATTAACATATAATTAATAATGGTTGACATTTTAGGGAATTAGAAATCATATTTATTGAATATAGTGAAGACAAATTGAAGAAGAGGTGCACCCTTGAGAGTGGATAATAACATGGGGCTTAATTGAGACTCCTCACTCTTTCTAGATTGAAGTTCTCCTGATTGTTTGGTTTCAACACAAAGGCAAGGTGATATATTTCATGTATCCATAAAGATGTAGCTTTGAGTTGTATTTATACCGGGTTTTGGTCTGGGTGATTCTTATAAGAGGGTGGGTGTCTGAGATAAATTTTTATGTGCAATTTGGATTTCATTTCCCTTTACCTCATAATTATATCTATTGTATATCTCCCTTCACTGATCTTCACATGGGCTCTCCTTTCCTCTCATGTTAGTTGCTTGGAAGGAACTACTTTCTACTCTTCACCTTATTTCATTACTGATGCCTTCAAGCATTGTTGAATAATGGATTTGCAAAGGTCATACTCTAGGATAGTTTGAGAAATTTTACTTTATATTTTGGCTCAAGTATTTTTCTTGATTAGGAAGAAATATTTAGATAGAAAATTCATATTTTTATTTAAAACATGTTTTTTTTTATGATTAATTTCTCTAAGTATTATATTTCATTTTTATATTACAAATGAGACAACATCTTGATCATGGTGAGAAATAGATGTACCTTATATTCTCTGTGCATGATATGTAATTCAATGATATTTTTTTTTGAATAATTCAACGCAATAATGCAATGGTTACACACGGATGGAAATATAAAAATTAATTGACTTATTATCAATATTTAAAATTTAATAAAAAAGAAGAAAAATTTCCTACATAAGAAAATATGAAAGCACAAATAGAATCATGACATTGAAACGCATGCATACATTTTCATCACTTATATGTGCCATTTTGTTTTCGTTAAAATTACGACATAAAAATATGACATTGAAATGCATGAATGTACTTTAGTGGTATAGTTACATTTTCATTAGGGACAAGTCTACTGAGGCGGAGAAATTTCCTGAACAATAAAAAGTGGCCACCTAGTTAGACTTTTTGGTTACTGGTATGCATAGGTGAGCATTGAATGTATAAGCATAAATGGAAACAATATATATGAATTCATTTTTAATTAATGAATTAATATTATTTATTATATCATGTAATGATATAAATTAAACCAATAGCTATATATTTATCAATGCTTAATAATATAATATATAGTACACAAATTATTTATATTAATAAATTTTGTATTCTAAAAATAATAATAACTTGAGAAAATTTAAATCTTCTATTCAAAAAAGACGTTGAAGAACTCCACATGTCAACATTCATGGACAAAAAGAGAAATATTAACAAATTTAAAATAGCAAAATCAACCAAACAAAATTAATAACAACAACAATTCTCAAATTTCAATAAAAAGATGTCAAAAGAGGATAGTTGCACGATGATATGTGAAAATAAAATCTTTATGGTTGCAAATGAAAGGTTTATCGTCATATGGATTAGAGACTTTTGTGTAGTTCTCAAAATTTAATACTAGCACAACTATATTAATAAATGTGACTAATAAAAAATAATAATTAATAATAATATTAATTAAATAAAAATAATTAATTAATTAATAATATTATTTAATTATTATCCAATAATAATAATAATTATTATTATTCAATTATTACCAAATAATTATTATTATTATTATTATCAAATAATAATAATTATTAATTATTAATAATATTTAATTTAATTAATTAAAAGAAAAATTAATTAATTTTAATAAATAATTACAATAATTAATTAATTATAATAATTAATTTATTATTATTATATTTTAAAAAGTATGGTTTACCCTTAACAATAAACAATAATGTTAGTTAATTATTATTAAATATTACTTTAATAAATAATTAATAATATTAATTAATAAGAAATAATTATTTCTTATAATAATTTATAAATAAAAAATTAATTAAATTATTATTATTATTATTTAATTATTTGATAATAATAATTATTAATATTTATTTAATAAATTATTTTGAATTAATTAAATGATTATTATAATTTATTAATAGTAATTACTTCTTAATAATAATATTAATATTAATATTAATAAATTAATAGTAATTATTATTATTATTATTATGTAATTATAATAATAAATAATTATAATAATCAATTAATTAATTAACAATAAATAATTTATTATTAATATATTTTATAAAGACATATAAATAAGGTTTTTTTTCATTCTTATTTTTTACTATTAACATTAAAAACAATAAATATTGTTAACATTAATAACAATAAATAGCCATATATCAACCACATTTCTTAATAATAATCAATTGTTAATTATTAATAATTAGTATTTATTAACCATTAATAATTATTAATAATTATAAAGTAATTATTAATAATTATATAATAATTGTTAATAATTATATAATAATTGTTAATAATTATATAATAGTTATTAATAATTATTAATAAGTAATAATTATTATTACTTATTAATTATAATAATTAATTAATTAAAAATAATAAATTTATTATTATTATGTTCTATAAAAACATATAAATATCGTTTTTTTAAGAATTCCTATTGTTTACTCTTAACAACAAATATTTTTAATTGATTATTATGAGAAATTATTATTAAATATTACTTAAATAAATAATTAATAATATTAATTAATAAGAAATAAGTATTTTTTATAATAATTTATAAATAAAAATAAAATAAATAATTTATCATTATTATTTAATTATTTGACAGTAATAATTATTAATATTTAATTTAATGAATTAATGAATTATTTAGAATTAATCAAATGATTATTATCACACAATTAATAGTAATTAGTTAAAAATAATTATAATAGTAATAATTTAATTATAATAATAAATAGTTATAAGTCCACTAAGTGTAGTTCAGTTAGTGATTTTCTTGTTATAAAGTCATATGTAAACCAAAAGATTCAAAATTCAAATCCCGATAGTTAGACCAACAAAAAAGAAATTATAATAATAATTAATTATATTAAATACTTCATTAATTATAATAATTAATTAACAATAAAAAAATTATTATATTATTATTATTATTAAAGACATAAATGTGTTTTTTTTTAATTCCTATCCTTTAGTATTTAACATTAATAACAATAAATAAGCATATATCAGCCACATTTATTATTAATAATAAATAATAAATTATTATTAATAATTATTATTTGTTAACCATTATTAACCAGTAATAATTATTAATATTTTAAATAATTAATTATTATTTATTATTATTAATTAATTATTATTCATTTATAATTATAATTATAATAATAATTATAATTATAAACCCAAGGGATTAATAAACCCAAAGAATCTATATTATAAATCCAATGTATTATAAACTAAAGGAATTTATATTAAACCTTAGCATTAATATTATAAACCCTATAAATAATATATACCCTAGGAATATGAAACCTTAAATTAATAAACCCAAGGGATTGATATTATAAACCCAAGGCACTAATAAACTCAATGGATTAATACTAAAAACTCAAGGGAATAAAATTATAAACCCAATGGATTAATAGTAAAAATACAAGGGAATAATATTAAACCCAAGGGGTGAATATTGTAAACCTAAGGTATACAAACCCTATGATAAATATCATAAACCTTAAAATAAACATGGTTGACCATTGTTGACTTTCACATTGAGACAATCTTTGTCATAATGTGACGTTGTACCATAGTTGACCATGGATGACCATGATTTACCATGGTTGACCATGGTAGATTTTCATGTTCAACCAATCTTTGTCACAATGCGATGTTGGACCATAGTTGACCATGATCGACCATGTTTGACCATGGCTGATGTTCATATTGAGACAACATTTGTCATAATGTGACGTTAGACCATGGTTGTCCATGGTTGACCATGATTGACCATGGTTGACGATGATTGATTTTCATATTAAGATAATCATTGTCACAATGTGATGTTGGAACATGGTTGACCATGATTGAACATGGCTGACCATGGTTGTTTTTAAAATTGAGAAAACCTTTGTCACAATGTCATGTTGGACCATCGTTGGCCATGGTTGACAATGGTTAAACATGGTTGATTTTCATATTGAGACAATATTTGTCACAATGTGACGTTTAACCATGGTTGAACATGGTTGACCATGATTATAAACCCAAGGAATTGATATTATAAACCCAGGGGATTATTACAAAAAACTAAAGGGATTATAAACCTAGTGGATTATTACAAAAAACTAAAGGGATTATAAACCCGGGGGATTATTACAAAAAACTAAAGAGATTATAAACCCAAGGGAATAATATTAAACCCAAGGGATTAATATTATAAACCTAAGTTATATAAGCCCTAAGATAAATATGATAAACCCTAAAATAAACATAGATGACCATGGTTGACCATGGTTGATTTTCATATTGACATAATCTTTATCACAATGCGACATTGGAACATGGTTGACCATGGTTGGTTTTCATATTGACACAATATTTATCACAATGCAATATTGGACTATGGTTGATTTTCATATTGAGACAATATTTGTCACAATGCGAGGTTGGACCGTTATTGACAATGGTTGACCATGGATGACCATGGTTGTCACAATGTGACATTGGACTAACAGACAACCTTTGTCACAATGTGACGATGCTTATTAACCTTGGTTGAAAATGGTTAATTTTCATATTGAGACAATCTTTGTCATAATGCATCATTGGACTATCATTGACCATGATTGAACATGGTTGATTTTCATATTAAGAAAATATTTGTCACAATGTGACGCTGGACCATTGTTGACCATGGTTAACCATGATTGACCATAATTGACCACGGTAGACCATGTCTGGCCATTTTTTACCATGATTGACCATCGTTGACAATGATTTATTTTCATATTGATAAAATCCTACAAAAAATCTAAGATAAATATTATATAAGCCAAGTTATATAAACCCTATGATAACTATTATCAGCAATCATTTTCACAATGTGACATTGGATGATGGCTGACCATGGTTTATTTTCATATTGAGACAATCTATATCACAATATGACATTAGACCATGGTTGACCATGGATGACCATGATTGTCACAATGTGATGTTGGAACAAGAGACAAACTTTGTCACAATGCGACATTTAACCATGGTTGACCATGATTTATTTTCATATTGAGACAATTTTTGTCACAATGTGAAATTGGACCATGGTTGATTTTGATTGATTTTCATATTAAGAAAATCTTATGATAAACACTAAGATAAATATTATAATATAAGGAGTTAAACCCTAAGATTAATATTATAAACCTTATGAATAACACTAAACCCTAAGAATATGAACCCTTATATTGATAAACCCAAGGGATTGATATTATCAACCCAAGGGATTAATTCTAAAACCCCCATGTATTATAAACAAAAGAGAATAATATTAAACTAAAGAGATTAATACTATAAACCCAATGTATATAAACCTTATGATAAATAAACTCAAGAGAATAATAAACCTAAGGGATTAATATTAAAAGCTCAAGATATTATAAAACCAAGGAATATAATCCCTAAGATAAATATTATAAACCATAAAATCAACATGGTTGACCATGGTGAGAATGAATGATTTTCATATTGAAAAAATCTTCACCACAATGTGATGTTGGACTATGGTTGACCATGGTTGATTTTCGTAATAAGACAATATTTCTCACAATGCTACATTGGACAATGGTTGACCATGGTTATCCACGGTTGATTTTCATATTGACACAATATTTATCACAATGTGACATTGGACCATGTTTGACCATTGTCTACCATGAGTATAAACTCAAGGGATTTATATTAAACCTTATGATTAATATTATAAACCTTATAAATAATATTATACCCTTGAAATATCATCCCTTATATTAATATGAAAATTAATCATGGTGGACCATGACCAACCATGGTCCAACATTACATTGTGAAAAATATTGTCTCAATATGAAAATCAACCATGGTTAACCATAATCATTTTAGAGTGTACAATATGTATCTTAGGGTTTTGTAATATCCCAAAATTAGTAGTCAGCTAATTGAGATATTAACTTTTAATTTTGGAAAATCCTAATGTTGGGTGAAAATCAAATGAGTAGGGGACCCACAATTAATAATTAGGAAATTTTTTTTTTTTCCCTAAAGTCCCTAAGGGAAAATTGCGGCTCTATTGGTGGGGTCGAGTTGGCCTTAGGTGGAAACATAGAAGAGGCACAAAAAGGACAGTGTGGGATTGGCTAGAGGAAGCCAGCACGTGATTGGCCAAGGAGAGGCAGTGCAGGCCAAGGAGGGACCCAAGGAATACGTTGGGTCTCAATGGATAAAAGGAAGAAGGGAAGGCTCATTTGGGGATTCATTCATTCATCTTATTTCTCTTGTTCATTTTAACTAAAGCATGCTTGAGCCAGAGAGCCAAGTCTACAATTTTGTTTAGCACACAAGATCTTCAAGTGGAGATCTCAATCTCTACCTCAGGGGACTTCGAGTGCTCTCTCAGGAGAGGAGTTATACATTTTGGTGAGACAATTATATAGCAGCAAAAATAGGAAGAGTGTAGCCCCTTCAAGATTGCGCAGAGGTAGATTAAACTGCGCAATGATTGCACAGTTCAGTTTGATGTGGGTGCTGAGAGTGTGGAGGGCAGTTGAGTTTTAGTAGGAGATTTGGAGTGGAGGTTAGACACCTCCTACCAGGGATTTTGGTAGCTCTCGGGAGGAATTTTATAGAAGATTCATCCAGAGGTTCGATTTCCCTAGAAGCATAGTGAGCCAAGCCCAAGAGGGAAAAATTATGAAGTCAAGATTTGGTGAAACCTTTTTGGGTTTTTCTGGGTTTTTAGAGGAGAAGCCAAGATTAATTTGGAAGAATTTTCTGGGCCGGTTTGAGGCTTCAAACAAAGATCCTAATGCAGCAAGCAGTTAGAGGAGCTAAAGGAAATTGGGCCGATATTCTGGGGTCAACATCTGGCCAATTCCTTCGCGAGTTTTTTGTGGGTTTGGTGAGTAGATTCCGGGGTTAAAACCCCAGAATTTTCTAAGGAGAGGAAGCAACCCAACCAGGAGTCTGAAGTCAGCCAACAACAATTTTTCTGGGCTAGGTAGCACAGAGACTAAGCCACACAAAGGCACTTTCAGCTAGATTTTTTGCTTGGGTTTGAGTTGTTCTTCAAGGCTTCCTTGAACAGGCCCAGGTTGGAAATTTTCAGCACCTCAATTGTACTCTTTCCTAATATATTAATAAAATGGCTCAGGAGTGATTTGTGCTCCAGTTTGTGTGTTTTAATGGTGTTTTCATTTTTTGTGTAGTTATTTATCTATTTTCACTTTTATTACTGTTAATCCCCATTTTTGATATTATAGTGGTCTCAGAGCTTTGTTCTTGGCTCAGTTGTGGGGATATTTTTCTATGAACAAGGAGGGTAGGCAGAACCTTACCCACCAAAGAAAGTAGAGGTGGAAAATATGGGGGAGTCAAGGAGAAAAGGGGAAGCAACATTTGGTATCATCTTTAAGGCCCTAAATGATTTAGCCAAAGGATAAAAGGGAATGTTAGAAAGACTCAAGCAATAGAATAGGAATGAGAGCATCCATCATGAATCCCTATATGGGGAGACTTTAGGGGTCTCACAATAGTGTGACCACCCTTTACCAGCCACTTACCCGCTAGCCTTTATCAGGCCAAAGAGGACCACGTTGCCTACATTTTTACCTTCATTCCCAAATGAGCAAGGTAGGCAGCATGATCACATACCCATGGGAGATTATTTCCGAGAATGGCAATCCATGGGGGAAAACTTCAGAGCAGCTTTGTCCTTCAGAGATTACTACCATCTCAGGGAGGATTAAAAAGGTAGGAATGGTGGGGGGTTTAGCATGCATAGCTCAGAGTTGCAGTGTACCATTGGGAGGATACCTTTCCCAAAGTATGATGGATCCACCGACTACACGACACGGGATTAAGTGGGAAATTTGGATACCTTTTTCAAGCTTAACCGAGTAACAGAGGGGGAAGCCATCAGAATTCCTACCTCGTTCTTAGAGGATGAGGGCACATAGGATCATGGGGAGCATGTGGATACACACAGTATGATAGAGGGGTCACTCGTGTTGGATACATCCTTGACCATGTTGGTTGAGATCCTAGTAGAGAAAGTAGAGCCTACCCCAGTAGTTCCATCCATTAAGGTGATGACCTAGGTAGTGTCCGAGTCTTAGGGTGGTAGCAGCACGTGGCAGATGGGTGAGGTGCCAAGAGATGTATCCAAATTTGATGAGGTTCTAGGAGATATAGAGGTATTGGACAATGGTCACACACAATAGTGTCATCAACTTCAGGCCAAACTTCCAACTTTCAAAGTGAAGGCCAGATCACTATGAGAGGCTATTTTGTTGCAAAACAAGGAGCTGGAGAGCATGAGATTTGTTTGTGCCGAGTCAGCAAAAAAAATTTCCCACGTTGGGGAATAGTTGGATTCCATAATTGTACAACTAGAGGAAACATTGGAGTGTCAGAGCAGCCCCCATCAGGCATACATAGAAATGGATAGTAGCATTTTCAGGTAACCTCTTCCTCTTGGAGAGAGATATGGAGCCACTTACTCATATCTCATGTTTACTTAGATAGCGGGATGAGACAATCAAAGTTACACAGGGTGCAACATCCGCATGTTGGGGTTGGGTGGCGAGAGATTTTGAGTTGGTACCCATGGAGTGGGTTATGGACATGGTGGTGTACTCGGGTGTAGTTCAGTAGGAGATTCCAGGCACTGGGAATACAGGAACCCCATATTGGAATTGGGATCCACGTGGGACTGCCTATCATTTCCCAAGTAGGTCGATTGACTATGTCTTGGAGGGTAAAATTAGCCTAGAAATTGAGCAAGCACATTCGCTAGGGGAGTTTCAGTCAACTCCAGTTGCCAACCATTTTATGGGAAAAATCCTTGGGTTGTCTTGGTATGAAATTTGTACGCGGCGTCACAGGGTGTTTAACATACTTTGGCAGGAGCTTGTTGGAGGAGATGGAATTGGCAGGACACTAGGAGGTGCCTTGTATGGAGCCAAGGATTCTTCACCTTTGTGTGGGGCACAGAGGTCGCAACAGAGCAGAGCAGTGGTGGTATCACTACTGAAACATATGGAGATTCACTTCTCAGACCCCTCAGGGAGGGTTTGGAGTGATGATCTATTCATCAACAGGTGTAGTGATGTGATGGTGGAGGTGATGATACCGATCGGGGGTGGTCCGCCATGTAGAGACACAACTCTAGGCCATCACATCCAAGGATGTGTAGGACCATCTAGCATTGAGAAGTGGACTACTGGGGGCCATGGAGATGCATGGTGGTGTACCGTACTGTGTTGGAATGCATTTTGGAGGAGGAGTGTCTTACATCACATTGAGTACATGTGTGGAGTGCCTAGTGAATTGACACAGACAAGGCATGAGACGGTACAAGGTGGTAAAACAGTAGCAGGGGGTATCCAACAGTGTATAGGGGTATGACGTAGTGTGTAGTGGCATATCAAGGAGTACATGGATGATCGGTGTTATGCAAGGGTGTATGGTGCTACAAAATAGGGTCTTAGTGTATTGCATCTAGGGAGACTCATGGACGGAGACACTGGGCATACCTTTGGGGGTAGTTCACCCAAGATCGATGGGGAGACATATGAGCGATACTTGACCATATCTGTGGGGACTCACATGCCTGACCCTCTTCTTCATTACTCATAGGAAAAGTCGATTTATTTGTTGTCCTTTCACACCATGGGGCATGATAAGCGGGGCACGCGAGGCTCTCTCAAGATATTTGGATGACACTCAACACATTAGGGGAGAGACTTCTCAGAAGTGACATTGGGTCGGTGTGCTAGTTTACATCCATAGGTTGGGAGATGAGATAATCATATACAGCTGTGGCATATCAGTCATCATTGAGCCTATGCCTAGGGAGCGGGTCATGAGGGAGACATGTGTCACTCTTTCCTCAGGACAGGTCGAGACTGTGCATGAGCGGAGGATACTGGGTACAACTGAGGTAGCCTCCCATATTTTTTTGGGTGCCAGAAATTGTATCGACACATGATCGAGGGAGTGGATGACAGACCTAGATATGGTTAACAAGAACAAGAGGGATCCACATACCTTGAGTCGATTGCGAGTATCAGATATCCATCTATTGGTTGCATTCAGGGGGTAGTTATTTGTCACATGTGGCTTCCAGTGGTCATTGGTGCTACAAAGTGGTAAGCACAGGGAATATTAGCAAGCATCAAGTTAGCTCATGATATATGGACCCTCTATATTGGTCACATGCAGGGACTAGAGATGAGGCATGGATGAATTCTGGTAGTTGTCAAAGCTATGGTGTAGCAGGTCCAACTATGGAATTTAGAGACTCGGTTGATTGATAGACCATGTTGTCTCCTAATGGTCAGAGTCAGGACCGTGAATGATCTACTTCACTATTGAGTTGGAACATGAGGGTACATAGAGGCCTTCATTATATGGCAAGGTAGACTTTCTCTATTACTGCATAGATTTGGAGTTGCATTCAGAGGGGTTGATATTGGCATCATGGCGATGCCTATGCCGGATGAGCTTGTCTCTCACATATCTCCTGCCACTAGGCCTTAAGAGACGAGGATACAATATACACAAAATGGAGAGTATCTCATGGTCAGATTAGTGCAGCATCATCATGGTGGTACCTCTCCAAGATTTGCAGGGAACCCAAGCATTACACCTTTACACAACTCGATAACTTTTAGGGGTGAGCTATATATTACATGGGGAGATAATGTAGATCTTCCATTGGGCTTTAGCGAGTCACTAATGGAGTGGGGGACTTCATTAGCATGGCAAGATGGTGAGTGGAGCAGGTATATCTTCATGTTGGACAAGATGACTTGGGATCCTCGCATTGAGGGATCCCTTTATATCAGGGTGATGGAGAGGACAGGGATGATTCAATGGTGCATCTGGGACCCAGGCACATTTTTGCAGTGACAGTGGGGAGTGTCAGGTAGAGAGAAGGCTTATTCAGGAATTGCTTGAGGACAAGAATTTTTTTGTGGGGATGACTGCAATATCCCCAAATTATCAGTTAGATAATTGGGATATTAACTTTTATTAATTTTGGAAAATCCTAAAGTTGGGAAAAAATAAAATTGGTAGGGGACCCACAATTAATAATTAGGCCAAATAAAGTATTTTTCTAATGTCCCTAAGGGAAAATTGTGGCTCTAGTGGTGGGGTCGATTTGGCCTTAGGTGACATCATAGAAGACGCACGAAAAGGACAACGTGGGATTTTCTAGAGGAAGGCAACATGTGATTGGCCAAGGAGAGGTAGCACAGGCCAAGGTGGGACACAAGGAATACGTTGGGCCTAAATGGATAAAAGGAAGAAGGGAAGGCTCATTTTGGATTCATTCATTCATATTATTTCTCTTGATCATTTTAACTGAATCACGCTTGAGCTGGAGAGCCAAGTCTGCAATGTTGTTTAGCACACAATATCTTCAAGCAGAGATCTCAACCTCTACCTCAAAGGACTTCGAGTCCCCGCTCAAGAGAGGAGTTCTAAATTTTGGTGATGGAATTACATAACAACATCAATAGGAAGTGTATAGCCCCTTTAGAACTGCGCAGAGGTAGAGTAGACTGCGCAGTGATTGCGCAGTTAGGTTTGGTGTGGGTGCCAGGAGTGTGGAGAGAAGCGGAGTTTCAGCAGGACATTTGGAGGGGAGCTTAGCCACCATTTACCATGGATTTTGGTAGCTCTTCGTAGGCATTTTCTAGCAGATTCATCCGTAGGTTCGATTTACCCAGCAGTACAGTGAGCCAAGCCCAAGCGGGCCAAATTCTGAAATCAAGCTTTGGGTGAACCCTTGATGGGTTTTTTTGGGTTTATTAAGGAGAAGCCAAGATTAATTCAAAATAATTTTCTGGGCAGGTTTGAGGCTTGAAACAAATATCCTAACGTAGCTAGCAACTAAAGGAGCTAGAAGAAACTGGGCCAAAATTCCGAGATCAACATTTGGAAAATTAATTCATCGGTTTTTGTGGGCTTGGTGAGTAGAGTCTGGGGTTAAAAGCCCAGAATTTTCTGAGTAGAGGAAGCAACCTAACCAGAAATCTAAATTCAGTCAGCAGTAGCATTTCTGGGCTAGGCAGTGCAAAGACTGAGCCACGTGTAGGCACTTTCAGCCAGATTTTTTTCATGGGTTTGAGTTGCTTTTCAAGCCTACCTTTAGCAGGCCCAGGTGCAAACTTTCTAACACCTCAAATGTACTCTTTCCCAATATATTAATAAAATGGCTCAGTAGTGATTTTAGCTCCAGTTTGTGTGTTTTAATGGTGCTTGCATTTTTGTTGTAGTTAATTTTCTATTTGCATTTTTATTACTATTAATCCCCATTTTGGATATTACAGGTTTATATACCTTGGGTTTAAAATATTAATCTCTTGGATTTAATATTATTCCCTTGAATTTATAATATAAATCCCTTAGGTTTATTAATCTAAGAGTTCATACTCCTAGTGTATACTATTATTCATAGGGTTTATAATATTAATCCTTGAGTTTAATTAATTGATATTAACTGATATAAATTTAAAAAATAATATTTATATTTTTTAATAAATAATAATAATTTATTAGATAATTTTAACCATATTTATTAATTACATTAATAAATTAATATTAAATTAGCAATTATTATTATTATTAATTAATATAAAGTATAAAAAAATGGAGTTGTCTTTAGTGCAACTTTTTGGAGTTTCCGGTGCCGAAATCCGGTGAAAAAATTGAGTTAAAATCTTGATTTCTATTATTTAAATTGGTTTTTTTATTGTATATATGGATTCAACACCCTAAAAAACCCCTAGGGCACTTCGATTGTGCAAGGTTATCCATCAAACTTATGTTTTCAATCAATTATTGCCGGAATTTAGAGAAATTAGACCAGAAAAATCCACCAAAAAATCCTTCAAAAAGTTGCACTAAAGACTATTCGAAAAAAATACTTACACTTAATAACTAATTAATGATTGTTTTGTTAATTAATTAATTGTTAAAAATGGTTATTATTAATATTTAATTTGATTTATGAATTAATTATTAATAATATTTATTAATTAGTATTGATACTGTTAATTAATAATCTTATATTATCAATGATATTATATTAAATCATTATTAATGATATTAAAAAATTATTATTAGTTATTAATGATATTAAATTTAAATAATAATATTTATTGATAATTGTAATAATATTAATTAAACATAGTAATAATAATTAATTCGTTGTAGGAATAATTATTTTTAAATAATTATAATAAAAAAAATTTAGTATTTAATATATAAGTTAACAATATTTAATATTTAATAAGTTAAGAATATTTATTATTTATATAATTAACAATATTTAAGATAAATTAATAATCATGATTAATTATAATTATAATATTTTTATTTTTATTATAAATATTTATTATTATTACATCTATATTATTAGCTCGTATTAATTTTCAATCACATTTATTTATATAGTCATGCTAATTTATTTTATCATTATTAATGATATTAACTAATCATTATTAATTAATAACGATTTTAAATTTAAATAATAATAATAATATCTAATAACAATAATTATGTTAAAATCATTATTAAATAATTAACAATATTTAAATAATAATATCATTAACAAAATTTAATATAAATTAATAATTTCTAATAAGTTAAATTATAAAGTTAAACTCAACTAAATTATTATAAAAAAAAATAACAAAAATTAATTAGAAATTAAAATTAATTAAAATAAAAGTAAAGTAATAGATGTGGTTGATAAATATTCAAGGTTGATATAATATTAAATATATAACTTATGTTATTAAATATCTTGGGTTGATTTTTTACACTAACAAAATGCATTCATCATTAGTATTCCAAATTCTAGAAATATAAAGCAAATAAGTATTAAATTTTCATTTTTGTGATGAGTATTAAAATAAATATTATTTAATTACTATTAATTTTAAAATTCATTATAAAAAATAATTATTTATCCATGAAAAAATAATTCATGCGGCATCAAGGATAAGGATTAATGTAATGATCAAATTATTTATATGTAAATATAACTATGACCCACATGGAAAATATTTGATAGTTGTTCATATGACTCCAACTTGAAGGAAACGCCTTGATAAATGGTTATTATTAGAATAAGATCATGGATATTTATAAAATTTAACAAAGAGATTATTTTTATATATTCATGGCATTGCCAAAAGGCAAGAAAAGTAAAGCTTAATATAGATATTTGAAGGTCCACAACAATATTAATATGAAGAACTCTTTGTGCTACCCAAGATGTAAGCCGCTGATTTAGCTCTCAAATGAAGCATATTAAATGCATATTTCAAGGACAGTCAATCACAACCGTTGTTTTAAATAAAAATTAATAAATCCTCACATGTACTTGCACCCAAACCTAAAAAAAATACGCATATCGGTGAACAAACATGCCAAAAGAGGATAGTTGCACTCGATGATGATATTTGAAAATAAAATCCATATGGTTGAAAATGAAAGGTTTACCATCAAATGGACCACGAACTTTCATTACATGGATTTTGAGAATATTGAAGTACATCACAATAGTTTCAAGCCTTCTTGTTACTAAGAAGATTTTAATCATATAGATATATATGAGGTCTAGCTTACTATAACTATCATCTATGTAAGAATTTAAAAAAAAGTATATTTAGAGTTGAAAATAATTAACATTATATTTTATTAATGGAGAAATGGTTACATGGTTGTAACGTAACTCCTTAAGTCAGAATTAGTTCCTAGGCTGTAGGAGTTTTCTCCCAACTCTCTATTCCTTTGAGATGTATTTATTGATGTATGTTTAATCAATTGATGTAGAGTGTATGCTCCAGTTTCTGCAGTCTCCAAGTGGAGCTTACTCACCTGTGAGTTGTTGGTTATTCAATTCATTTCTTTTCTTTCTAGTTTTTATCATGGTATCAAAGCTCAAATCTGGTGAACCTAATTTACCTACAAAGCCCTAGTGGCTATAGAGCTTTCATGGCTATAGTACCTCAATGGCAACATAGGAGCCTCAGTGCTCATAGTTTCAGAGTTTAGGTGGTCGAGAGAAATACCTAAGTCACAGGAAAAACATGGTTTCTCACAGGCCTCAGCAAACTAAGCACAAAGCAGTCAGGGCTGATTGTGGAGCCACAGTAGCGTTGATCAACATGGATTTCAGGTTCATTCTAGCACTAATGTCCATTTGCTTAAATCAATTTTGATCAGCGTGGTTTTTAAGTTAATAGGCGTGCTGATCTCGTCTTTTATGGTTACGCGCATGAGACTTTTCTAGATTGGTGGTAGATCTGAGTGTGACAGATACTACAAAGATTGGTGGCGGATCTGAGTCACAGACACAACAATTTTTCCATATCAATGGTGGATCTGCATTACAGAAACAGAGATCGTGCCAGATCGGTGGCAGATATGTGATCAAGTTCTGGTATGTGTTGATTTTTTTTAGTGTAGCTTGTAATTGTTCACTTGATTAGAATCGACTGAATATCGGTGATTTTGGAATCTGATTGTAGAAATTTTAATACAATTATGTATTGCTTACATTCTCCTGATCTAAAAATTATATGCCACTATTAAATACATAATCCATCTACTTAAATCTTTGCGTAAATTTAATCACCAATTACAAACACATGAAGAAAGATCAATCACACATAACACAGATGTTTTTACAGGGAAAGCATAAAGCTAAAAACCCCACTATCATATATTATGTATATATCCTGCATCATTAAAAAATCTCATACAAAACTCTAATCCAAGAGCTCTCAGTACAATATACAATTGTCTCACACTGTCATACAAAAATTGGCAAATACATGCACCAATTTACTGCCTCCAGATAGCCTGCCTCTACTGCACAATCCATGATGGTCAAGAACCTTTGTATGATTAATTATAGTGTACCTTGACTACGAAATACTCATAGGCATCTCCAATGTGTGTGTGGTTGCATGAGTGCACCGACTAATGTCACAACTAATAGTCAAACTATCCCTTTCACCTATCTCTCAACTGGGTCTCCACTGGATTTGACATGCATGTAGTTAATAATAGTAAAACTTCAATTGCATGTGATATCACTCAATGTGAATTAATTTATTATTAAATTTACTGATCTCTCACTAGTGTTTCTTTAGTTACAACTAGTTACAACTAGCACAATTGAGTTTAGCTCACTTAACTGAGTTAAACTACTTTACAACTCACATAACTACACATCCAACTCTGTTACAACTTTGAATCACTCGGTTACAACTAAGTCCACTTGCATGTCCCACCAACCAACCTTAGAACTCGAAATTCCTTCAGCTAACTTGTTTGCCACTTCAGTGAACTAAAATTAAGTGCTTCAAGAGAATAGATTATTATTTATTGTCTAATTATTATTAAGAGATAATAATAATCGACATGCATTCTATTTTTAGACATGTGATCTACGAATGGACTTCGCATATGCATTCTAAAAATAGAGCCCCATATATAAATATAATTTTCTCAACCATCTATAAATAGACTCCCACTATAAATAGAATTTTCTCACCATTCTAAAAATAGACATACACCTAAAAATAGCCTGTGTGGGCCCCACCTAGTGTAGGTGCTTAATTTTCACTAGGATTAAGGACATTGTTTCCGAATGCCAATTTCATTGTTTCTTGTTGCAAACTTCAACACCGATCAGTCGAAAATGAATAATTTTACAAAAACTTATCTCAACGAGACTAGAAAACTTGACGGGACCAATTATACTAATTGGAAATTCAACCTATAGACGTTGCTTGAGGGAGCAATCACATGGTCAATCGTCAACAATGATGAGCAAAAGTTGAACATTGTGACAAGTGCAGCTGCACTCATACAAGATTGGGATAAAAGGGAGAATAAGGCGAAAGTCTTATTGAAGATGTCTATTAAAGACAATATTATCCCACATATCAGAGGTAGTAAATCATCCAATGAGATCTGGATGACACTCAAGAATCTATACCAGACACAAAACACCAATCACATCTTGTCACTCAAAGGAAATTTGTTTTCCATGAGAATGGAGGAGAATGAATTTTCTGATGGATTCATTGCAAGGGTCAATTTCCTGAAGGATAGATTGAGTGACATCGAGGAGAAGGTTTTTGATTATGATCTTGTCATAATTACTTTGAATGGGATGACAGATGAATACCAGATTTTCATCACAGGCTTGTCTGCATAGGGTAAGTACCCTGCATTCGAAGAGATGATAGTAATATTGTTACATGAAGAAAAGTGGCGGTAGAATTTGAGACCACATAGTGACGATATTTCTCCTATGGAAAAAAATAATCCATACAAAGGGAAACAACCACGGGGACAGAAAGGCAGTGGTGTTTTTTAGAAAATATTGTGTAGAGGTATGTCTGCAAGTAACATTGGTAACATTTCTGGCATTAAATGTTTTTACTATGGGAAAATCGATCATGTAGCTAAGTTTTGTTTTAAGATACAGACATATGAGGCTATAAATAAACAAAGAAAGCACACAAGACACTTTGTCGATGAAGGCCGCAATCATGATCCTCGATTATTTGTAGTTAATTGTGCTCTTTCAGCTTCTGAGGAGGATGAGGCTGAAATATGGTTCGTTGATTCAAGCGCATCATCACATATGAGAGGTAATAGAATTTGGTTCGAGAATTTTTAAGAAACAACTTGTGGAGCCAAAAAATTCTAGGTGATGATAGAGGTTATGAGATTAAGAGGTACGGTGATATTTCGGTAATGATGCCTAGTGGTAATATCAAATATATTAAAAATTTAATGTATATACCCAGGATCAAGAAGAATTTAATCTCCGTATCAATGATAACAAATCAGGACCTGTAAGTTGAATTCTTCAGAACATATTATGTCATAAAGGATAATAAGAAGGAACTAGTTACATCAGGAGTGCGTGTGGGAAGCCTGTATAGGTTGAATGTCAAGAGCATGCCACACCAAGCTCTGGTTTCAATAGGATTGACAGCCGAGAATCTTTAGCATCATAGATTTGATCATCTTAACATACAAGATCTCATAATGCATCAAAGGATAGGTATGGTTGATGGACTTCCTACTTTTCATAATGTTTATTTAGATTGTGAAGGATGTGCATTAGGGAAAATGTATATGGAAGAGTTTCCCTTGAATGTTGATAGGAAGAAAAGAGATATTCTGGAGCTTGTTCATAGAGATATATGTGGACCTGTGCAGACTAGGTTGATAGGTGGTGCGTATTAGTTTTTACTCTTTACTGATGATTGGACTAGATTCTATTGGATATACTTTATCAAAAAAAAGAGACATACATTTCAATGCATTAAAGAATTTAAGAATATTATGGAGAATCATAAAGGGAAATTCATTAATATTCTCCACTCAGATCAAGGGGGAGAATTCAAGCTGGGAGAGTTCATGAAATTTTGCATAAATCATGGGATTATTCAACAATTCACAGTACCTCACACTTCGCAATAGAATGGAGTTGTAGAATGAAAGAATAGAAACCTTGTGGAGTGCACACGAAGTATGCTTCAAGGTAAGTGTCTATCCAATGGTTTTTGGGCTAAAGCAATCAGCACTGCAGTTTACTTAAAAAATAGCAGTCCAACTAAATTTCTTAATTTTAAAACTCCTTTTGAAGCACTTTATGGATATAAGCCAGTAATGAATCACTTAAGAGTTTCTGGGTCAAAATCCTTTACCTATATACCCAAGGAAGATAGGAAGAAGTTAGATCCTAAAGCCATGAAATGCATCTTAATAGGATATTGCACTAAGTTTAAAAATTATAAGTTTTTTAACCCTTTGACTCATGAAGTATTTGCAAGTCGAGAGGTGATATTTCATGAGCGGGTTGAGGAAGGAAATAAGAAAATTGTTAGGGCTCTATGTTACTAGTGTAGTCCCTTATTTTTGTTAGTATATCCCCCTTATTGTTATTGTTGTACACATGTAGTCTCCATATTTTTATTATTGTGCCCCATAAATAGCCCACTGTTGTTATTGTTGTGTTGTTACATTATTGTTGTTAGGTCGGCTGGGATTATATTTTGACCCCATGGACTCCTATATATAGAAAGGAGGTTTTGTCATTTGTATCATCCATGAATTTTTCATTTATGTAATGTAAAGAAGGTTTCCCCCTCGAAGTCATTGATTTCTAAGGCATTGATCTTTTTTTTCTTCTATTTTTGGAGCTAGTTTCAAAACATTTAGAATCAGAGCTTTGGATTCTAGGGTTTCGCTACTTCAAACAGGTCATTGTGGAATGTTCGCTATAACTTTTTTTTACGAATTTTCAGATGATAAAAAAAACATTTGCAAAGAAATCTTGAGGAATTTAGTGTAAAAATTTCAGATCTTAGTTTGCAATATTTTCGGAGATATGATCAGTGGAAGTTAGGGTTTTTGCAGGCTCCCGAATTTCACATCAAAGATGTGACCTTCGGAAAATCATCATAACTCTCTATCTGAGCATCAGATTGGAATTATGTAAAAAGTGTTGAAAATCAAACGGACTGTAGTTTCATGTATATCAATTTAAGAGCCAAAAAATGAAACACTGACACATGGATGGGTGTACAAGTTCGCTCTACTCAACCAATCCATAATTAGTTCATTTTGGGAGATTGGGCATAACTTTGTCTTGAAGAATCCAAATTAGGTCACACCAATGGCATTGGAAAGAAGATTCAGAGGGCTAATAATGAGTTGAAGATAAAATTTTGGGGATCCAAAATCACAGGGATACATCAGATTCAATATCAAGCTCCTCAAAATCAAGAAAAATGTGTGTATTTTTTTTAAATTGCACAAGTCTTGTTTGAAAAATCGGTTTGAAGGGATTCCAAGGGAATATTGATTCTCATATATCACTATTGGGTTCTAAAATAGCCCCTAAAAATAATTCAACACCGATTAAGCCCTCATAAGGCTCTACTATGACTCATGAAGAGGAAGAAGTGCAACATGATATATAAAATTTACAAGAACAAGTGAAACAAATTCCGCTTTCGCAAAAAGTAACAAAAATTGAAATGGATGGTTTGAAGAAAGGAATGGAAGCTAAGATGGATGGTTTGAAGAAATTCATGGAAGCTGAGATGGATGGCATGGACGCTAAGATGGATGTCATGGAAGCTAAGATGAATGGTATAGAAGGCAACATGGATGGTTTGAGGAAAGGCGTGGAAGCTAAAATGGATGGTTTGAAGAAGGTTGTGGAAGCTAAGATGGATGGTTTGAAGAATGGTATAGAAGGAAATATGGAATATTTGAAGAAATACATTGATGGTTTGAAGGAAGGTTTGGCAAAGTTGCTACAAGAAAAGCTTCCTAATGGTGAAAAAGTAGTAGAGGAAACTCATGATGAGAGAACAATAAATGTTAATCATGATTTAATAGACTCTAATGTTGGATTTAATACCCACCATATTTCAAAGATAGATATAAGGAATTTTCATGGCAAGGATCCAATAACTTGGATACTATAAATGGAGCAATACTTTGAGCTCAATAATATGCAAAACACACAAAAGGTACGCATTGCAACTTTATATTTAGAACAAAATCAATTTTTATGGTATTGATACCTTTGTTCTCGTAAATTCCTGGTCGCCTTGTCAATTTTTACGGAGGAAATAATAGCACGTTATGAGGATACAAAGAGCAACGCCATCTTTAGCCAATTGATAAAACTCAAGCAAAAGGGTTAAATGATGAAGCACTTTGAGAACTTGAAAATTTTGAATATAAGGGTAAATAATATTCCAGAGGAACATAGGATTGATGTCTTGATAGGGACTCTAAAGGATAAAATCCAACATGAGGTTGGTTGTTGGGAACCTGATACATTGGAGAAGGCATTCAGTTTGGCAAAAAAAATTGAAATAAAAATTATGGCAACAAGGAAGCTACCACTTACAACTATAAAGATGGAAGTGTTGCTACTCTTAGACTTCCATAACCTACAAAGTTGACACCACAACAATTGGAAGAAAGAAGAGAAAAAGGGCTTTGCTATATTTGTGATAGAAAATACACTAAAGGTCAAAAGTGTGGTGAGAAGAAATTATTTTACATAGATTATGAAGAGGAGAAAGAAAAGGAACAATAAAATTCAAAAGAGGAGGATATACACCAAGAACCAACCCTAGAGGAAGAAGAAATGAATTCGACCATATCCTGTAATTCATTGGAAGGAATTACCACTCCTCAAACTCTCAAAATAGAAGGACATATCAGGAAGAAGAAAGTGATAGTTCTTATTGATTTGGTTAGTACCCATAATTTTATCCATTGCAAGGTATCCAAGGAATTGAATTGTTTCCTATAAATTTCCCTAGAAAGTGCCATAATATCAAGCTAACCATGGGGGAATATGTATCTAATAGTCCAATTCTTTCCATTCCAATTGGTGGTGCTGATGTTGTACTAGGAGTACAATCGTTACAATATTTGGGGATGGTAGCTTTTAATTTTTAAGAACTTATCTTTAAATTTTTTCCGGAAGGAAAGGAAGTTGAATTACAAGGTATCACAAGGAAGCTGGGAAAGATAATAAGCTTTAATGTCATGACAAAGCTTCTGAAGAAAGAACAATGAGGCATAATTTCACAATTATGTTCACATCGAGCATCAAAAACAAGTTCTCCAACTATTAAAGGATAACCTAAATTTGGCACAAAATTAAATGAAACAACAGGAAGATCAACATTGCAGCAAGAGAAGTTTTGGTGTAGGAGACTGGGTATTTTTACGGCTACAGCCATACAAAAAAATGTCCCTCAAGAAACCTAATAAGGATAATAAATTATTGCCAAAGTAATACGATCCTTAAAAGGTGTTGTAAAACATTGCTACTATGGCATACAAATTGGAGCTTCCTGCATCTTCCCGAGTGGACCTAGTTTTCCATGTTTTATGCTTAAAGAAGGTTATATGTGACACACTTATGGTTCAAAAAATATTTCCAAAACTTGATGAGGAAGGAAAAATCATATTGGAACCTGAAGCAGTCATGGAAATAAGAACTCGACAACTACGAAATTGATCAATTTCAGAGTATATCATCAAGTGGAAGAACTTACCCACTGAAGATTCCACATGGGAGGATGAGAATTTTATACAGAAGCATCTAGAACTACTCAAGTGTTGAGGACAACACTTTTTTGAAGGAGAGGAGCATGTTAGGGCCCTATATTACTAGTGTAGTCACTTATTGTTGTTAGTATAGACCCCTTATTGTTATTGTTGTACCCATGTAGTCCCCATATTTTTATTATTGTGCCTCATAAATATCCCACTATTTTTATTGTTGTGCCCTTACATTATTGTTTTTAGGTTGACTAGGATTATATTGTGACCCCATGGACTCCTATATATAGAGAGGAGGTTTTTTCATTTGTATCATCAAAGAATTGTTGATGTATGTAATGTAAAGGAGGTTGCCTCCTCAAAGTGGCTGATTTCTAAGGCATTGATCTATTTTTTATTCTATATTTGGAGCCATTTTCATAACAAAAACAGTCTTAAAGAATGGCATGTTCCATTTTTGATGGAAGAAAGTAGTGAGGACAGTCAACAACAAAAATAGTAGCAGAAAGAGGAAGAGGCAAATGATGTATTCAGTAAGTCAATCACGCTAAGGTCTGAAGAAGAAAAATTTGATGTGAGTCCTTTACCGAGAAGATCAGGTAGGCGAACTCAACTACCAACCATATTGAAAGAATATGCTTTAATGTCAAACATTTTAAATGTTCTAGATCCCACAAATTATAAAGAAGCTAGTCAATATCATGAGTGGAGGATTGCAATGAATTTGAATTTGAATCTGTTATTAGAAGCAATTCATGGGAACTAGTTGCATTGCCTGAAGGAAAAATACCCTTAGGTTGCAATTGTCTTTACAAACAAAAATTTGATGCAAATGGGAGTATAGAAAAGTTTAAATCTATACTGGTAGCAAAGGGTTATTCACAAAAAGAGGGAATTGACCATGAAGAAACCTTTCTCTTGTAGCCAAACTGAATACCATTAGAATCTTAATTGTCTTAGCAAAAAAACATAAATGGAAGCTACACCAATTAGATGTTAAGTCTGCATTCCTAAATGGTGATTTAAAGGAAGAGGTTTATTTAGTGCAGCTTGAAGGGTTTGTTACGAAAGGGTAGGAGCAGTTAGTGTGTCGGATTGAAAAAGGCACTTTATGGTAAAAAACAAGCATCTAGGTCTTGGTACGAGAAGATTGATTCATTTTTCTTACAGCATGGTTTTCATATGATTAAGAATGATCCAAATCTATTTAACATATATGATGAACAGAGGCAGATAATTTTGATTTCATTGTATGTGGATGACATGATTATAATAGGTAATGCAGGTGCATTAATCAAGGAAATAAAATTGCAGATGTCGAAACTTTTTGAAATGAAAGACCTTGGAATTTCACATTATTTTCTAGTTCTGGAAGTATGGAGAGACTCTTGACAGAATTTCCTTACTCAATGGAAGTATGTCAGATAGCTGCTCAAAATTTTTAGAATGGAACAGTGTAAGACAACATCAATACCTCTGCAGCAGAACCTGAAATTGTACAGTGACGATGGCTCTAAGGAGGTGGATGCTACTTTGTATAGGCAGCTAGTTAGTAGTATAATATATCTAACTACAACTAGACCAGACTTAGCATAATCTATCAATGTGCTGAGCCAATTCATGTATAAACCTCTTTAAATTCATTAAGTGGCAGCAAAAAGTGTGTTGAGGTATTTTCATGGTACTAGTAATTATGGTTTTTTTACACTAATACATATGATGTTACTTTAGCAGGTTTTTCATAATATTATTGGGAAGGCAACCTGGATGATCGACGATCTATCACAGGTTATGCATTTAGTGTTGGATATGGGGTCATAGCATGGAGCAGTAGAAAGAAGAGCATTATATCTTTATCTTTAGCTGAAGCCAAGTACCTGCAAGCATTATGCACGACAACATGTGAAGCTATCTGGTTGAGGAGGCTTCTCCATGATGCAGGCAAAGAGAAAAAAGAGGAAACTATCATCAAATGTGACAAACAAAGTTCCATTAAGCTAGAAAACAACCCAGTGTTTCATAAGAACATGAAACACATCAATACTCAGTTTCACTTTGTTAGAGAAAAAGTTCAGTCAAAATAATTTTTTATTGAATATTGTAGAACATGTGACAATGTGGCTGATATTTTTACCAAGCCTCTTGGGAAAGTGAAGTTTTATTTCCTTAGAGGGATGTTAGGACTACGGGATAATCCTTTCTCCACTAAGGGGGAGAGTTGAAAATAATTAATTTTATATCGTATTAATGGATAATGGTTACATGGTTGTAACGTAACTCCCTAAGTTAGGATTAGTTCCTAGGTTGTAGGATTTTGTTCCCAACTCCATATTATTTTGAGTTGTACTTATTGATGTATCTTTGACTAATTAATGTAGATTGTATGCTCCATTTTCTGTAGTCTCCAGGTGGAGCTTGCTCACCTGTGAGTTGTTGGTTATTCAATTCATTTCTTTTCTTTCGAGTTTTTTTCATGGTATCAGAGCTCAGATCTGGTGAGATTGATTTACCTACATAGCCTTAGTGGCTATAGAGCCTTCGTGGCTACAGTATCTCAGTGGAAACATAGGAGCCTCAGTGCTCCTAATTTCGGAGTTTAGGTGGTCGAGAGAAATACCTAACTCACACAAGAAACTTGGTTTCTCACACGCGAGGTAATGGCACAACTCTAGGAACCTTCAACCCTTTCAAACTTCATGTTTTAGTTTCAACTCATTCCAATGGGCATGTTATATGTCCTTGCTAGTACCACAACAATGTGCACTCACTTGAACCTAGTTAAAAGACATGTTTCGCCCCCTTGATTTGGTAGGTTCTCAAGCCAGTGATTTGTTACGTTAGAGCTTAAACCCACAATGAACATGTCACATGATATACACAAGATAATAACATGTAAAACACTTATATTCAAGTATGTGCTTGGTGACCAAGTGTGCCCTTTCCAGATGGGGAATGAATGGATGTTTGCATGTACAGACACAATATAGTTACTCTATAATTTCATTTTGAGCACATAATCACATCAACAATTTTTGGATCAAATTCAATCTATGGTAAATCATTGGCATCAACATCTGTCAACATGGGCATTGGAGTATGTGTATGAGCACTTAAGTTATATCTCCCCTACACAAGTTTTTTTGTGTGTGTGTGTGTGTGCATGCACGCACACATGCACATACATATATGAATACCACTACAAAAAAAATCCTAATAATTAATGCTTCAATGCCTCTAAATTAGCCCCTTTGTCTTGAAAATTTTTTAGTTAGTGGGGCAAAACTGTTTGGTGGATTAAAGAGCCCACTATATGTATGCAATGAAGACCTAAAGCCTTGTGGTCTGATACATAAATTTAGTAACAAATTTGTTTTCCAATTCTTAGGATTGAATTTATTAATGTGTAAATAGATTCCAACATTTCTTAATGGTATCCCCATGTTTATAACTTGCAAAAATAAAAATAAAAAATTTGCAAAACTTGAAACTTATGAAATTTGTTTGCCTCGTCCCTTTTTTACATCCAAATACATTTAGATTTTGCATCATATCTTGACTTCTTATTATTTATAATCTCTTAGGCATATAGATAGTTCAATTAGAGTTTTTTTGAGAAAACAAGACTTGAAATTACATGTTTTTTTTCCTTCATACATGTAGTTAATAGCCATATTCCATCGAAAGGACCCAATTGGAATCATAGACATCAATTTCCTTGGGATAGTGAGTTCAAGGTGAGATTTATCACCCAAATTAAAGTAGGTAAATTTCAGGTTCAAGAGCTCATTATAATTCAGAGGAGAAGTACAAAATTAAGGCCTACTTCTCAATGATCAAAATATTTATGGTTTTCTTACTAGCCTAGTACAAAATGCTCATATCTATCTCTCCTTAATTATAACACCCACATGGACACCATTTTTCTTTGCAAGGTCATCAGCATTACTTCATTGATACTCCAAAATTTAGAAAAAAATAATTCTAGTCATCCTAAGAACACAAAGAAAATGAAGATCTCAAATTCTTCCACTTTTAAAGCCTCAATGCATGCCACCTAATTAAACAATACGGTTGTTCCAAAATTTATTTTCTCAACATATATAAATTAAGAAGGCCCTAATAATTCCCATTTAAATCCTTGCAATAGGTTTTTACAAATCCATAACTTCATTAGTGAACATTTTAATAAATTGCTTCACATGTTTTATGAAGAATTTATTAATTTAGTTCTCATTATAAATTAAGATGTTACATTTATATCATATTTACAAATTTATTTGGACCACATTGCCATGATTCCTATTGCATGGGTCGTGCAATCCTAACTCTGATAATTGATACCCAATGGGATTCTTCCACCGTAAGTCATCCTCCAAGGAAACTCAAGATGTTGATTTGATGTATTCATCTTCCTTTCAAGCCATGAATTCTTATGCAAGAAGATTGCTAGAACAATATTATGTAAGATATCGATTGGATTACATTTCCTCTAAGTATTACATATATTAGCATATTGAAATTTAAATACATAACCACATACATGATAATAAAATTTTCAATTCAGAAGACAACATGTTATCGAGATATTCACGAGCATCATTTTGATGAAATCTAATGCCAATTTCATTGCAAAATATATCACAAAGACACTTATTTTATTCAATTTAATAGTTTCTTATGATTGATGAAAGGTGATCCATTTTCCATCTAACCATAAGGTCAACTATTTGGTGTTCCCTTTGTAGCTAGCCACCTCCTACAAATTTATGAGGAAACTTACACTGAATAAAAATGATGAAATATGAAAGCCACTCTCCCTCACAATTACAAAATAAGTAAGGTTTTCCCTTGAACCCACTAAACAAAGGGTCTACTCCAAGTCATGAGGGGTCACTTCATCTACCTTACATAGCATAAGGGGGGCGCTTCACTATCTCAATAATAACTTCATGCCTTCATTCCTTCTCATTTGGACATCATTATTTGCATTCCTAGTTTAAAGATTGGGTCAAGGGCATACCTACTATGGATTAAGAAATAATGATGTATATATGGTTTTTAAAAAATAATGATGTATTTATGGTTTTTAACATGTGCTTCCTTTTTCCACTCTTCATTCTCATCTTGTCTTGAAGATGGATCCCCGTTGGGATTCGAAACGTCGACCATTGTTTTTCGATACTGTGGATAATCCGAAGAATTTTGCAATAATAATGTATAAACAAGTAAAATATTGTTATATTATTTTCAATCCTTCAATAATCCATAGAGTATTAAAAACCATCCATTTACATATGGTTGAAAATCAAACTAGTAATGGCAATGTAAACAATCCATTAAAAAGAAAAAATGTTGTCAATATTATTTTCATTTTTCCAGTAACATGAAGAAAATTTAAATGATCCATTTATACATGCATGTATAAAATAAAACCGATAATAGTAACTTAAATATTATTTTCTTTTTCAATTTATTTAATTTCAAATAATGAACTGACTAGCCCAACCATATACATAATATATATCAAAACACTTATTTATTGACAAATCTCATATTGTTAACATTAAAAAAATCATAAAAATCAATTGATTCATAACTTTATTTAAAAATGTTATTATTATTATCACTAATAAAAACAATTACTAAACATGTAACAAGATTCTTAGTCATGGAGAATCACACCCACTTTATTATAAAGATTATTAGTTTGCAAATAGGCTTTGTCATAATTCCATGGGCCAATACCGTGGTTTGTCACAAAAAAACATAACTCATTTCATATGACACTTTGCCAATAAGATTTTTTTAATCAATCAATTTGATTACAATTAGAAAAAATAGACTTAACTACTTTGAAGATAAATATCAACCTTTTATTTGTGAATATCACTAAGAATATTCCACAATATTATGTGGAAGTTAAATCCCTACCATCCACTTAATAATTATTCATAATGAAATTAAAATTTTAAAACATTTATCGACATAATAATATAAACCCTATAAACATATTTTCCAAAAAATTATTTATAAACATAAATGATGCTAAAATTTTTTAATCCCCTAATAACACATAGAGAAATGCGAATTATTAATCTATTCATCTTTGAAAACTAATACAAGTAAAAAAAAAAACTAAAACACAAATGTTACATAGGAGAGTCAATGAAAACTTAAAATAAAACTATCCTAGTAGTTATTTGTAACATATGCCCTACTATTTCCCATCCAAACTAAGGTTAATAGAAGGCATGTCACTATGATGACCCGACTCCCATAGCAGTTCATGGAAATGGAGTATAAATGTTTCGATTCCCATTACTCCTTCAATACTCGAAATGCTTGATATCATCACTTTCATCTCGTCGAATTCGAATAATATATAATTTTACCACATTAGTTTATCCAAAGATGGGCCTACCTACCATGCCATGTTCGCATGCCATGTGAAATCCACGTGGCTATCTAAATAGTGCAAGACTTACCACATTAGTGGGCATGTCCTTTATTAAAATACTTGCTACCCCTTACATGTGCATATCAATATCCACTTAGCCCAACAAAATTCACACACATATATGCACAACCCCACTCTATTAGCGTGTGGCTATTTAGACTATCCTCCCATTCCAGTGCACATGACCACACATTGAGACCTCGTCTCTGCTCTCTTAACTTATCAGCTTTTACACGTCACCCCGGTCCTTTCTAAACGATGTACAAAATGGCCTATCAATGAATTCTTCTAGGAGAAATATTCGAGGATGTAAAATTTCCCATAACTTTTACACGTCACCCCGGTCCTTTTTAAACGATGTACAAACTGGCCTATCAATGAATTCTTCTAGGAGAAATATTCGAGGATGTAAAATTTCCCATTAGCCGTTATGTCGGGCTATCGTCAATCAACATCATGCTCCTTTTATAAGAGTGCGCACACCACTTTCTCCTAGAAGGACTGAACTCTCCCTCGCCGGCCCTTATCAGTTTTGTGTTAAATATGCTAGCTCCACTTCAGCCCGACATTCTCCACGTTGACCGGCTTCTATGCTAACTCGGTCCTCGTCATGTTGGTGCTTCCCTTGCGTACTCTTCCCTCGAGCTTTCGGGGATGAGATTTTTTGGACGGAGTTGTCTACTAATGTAACAAAATAGTTTGGACGACAATTTTTGTCGGAAACCAGTGAAAAAAAAATTCAAAAAATCATGTAGTTGGAGTGTTTGAATTTCATTTTTTATGGTGAAAATGGATTTAGAACCATCAAAAACTCTTAGGGCACCCAATATACTAAATTTTAACTAGTGTAACCCAGATTTTCAAAAATCTTTGCCAGAATTTTTCATAATCTTACCGGAAATTTTGGGTTATTCTATGGGTTTTTTAGACTACTACCTTCTGGGACAAGTCACCCTCATCTCCTTCCCCTATGATGCACTTAGCATGAATCCAACTCATCTTGGCCTCTTCCACGCTATCAGGGTCCTCCACATCATCCAAATCCTTGTCATCCTAGAGCTCCTCTTCGAGTGCTCTTCATTGAACTAAGTTTTGTTTTTGTTTTCATTGAAGAACCAATTCTTTTATTACATTACATTTAATCATATGGAAATTTAGCTTGAGTTGGAAGTTCCTCCCAATCACTAGAGATAAACCCAATTGAATATACATATGTATATGGCATTCATATTCAATATGTGTGTACCTCATGACAACCTCTCAACATAAAACTAATTAAAGATACATATGTATATCTTATTCATATTTAATATCTATGTACCTCATGAAAAATCCTCAACATAAACCCACTTGAAGATACACACACACACACACACACATATATATATATATTATTCATATAATATCTGTGTACCTCATAACAACCCCTCAACATAAACCCAATTGAAGATACATATGTATATGCAATTCATTTTTAATGTGTGTGTACCTCATGACAACACCTCACCTAACCCATGCTCCTCATAGGGCCAATACTTTCTATGATGTAATTCAATTCCACCCATCTCATAAAATTATATCGTGAAACAGAATCATGTGCTACCTTCTGCACACCTTGTATTTGAAATTGTAGGTACATTAATGAGATTTAATGAAAGAGATATCAAGTATCCTTAGTAAGATAAATATGACTCTTCCCATGGGATCAATAACCCAATACAACCTTTAGTACACTCTCATAGTTTTCTATGGCACTTTGTAATGCTACCCAAAACCACTTCATGAAGCCCTAATAATCACCATAGTTTTGTACATCAATCCATCAACTTAATGCCTTCATATATTAGCATTCACTAACAAACACAAATAAAAAGACTAACAAAAAAAAATAGAAAAGATCAACCAACCAAAAATAACAACCACAATAGTTCCCAAAGTTTAATACAAGCATTCCAAAAGAGGATAGTTGCACACGACGATATCAGAAAATAAAATCCGTATAGTTACACGGAAAAAGTTTTAACCTTAGATGCTTTTAATTATATTTGGGGATTTATATATATCAATTCAAGGAGTTCGAACATTATATAGCTATGATACATGTAAGCATTGTAAGGAAAATATATTTTTGGGAAAGTTTTTGGTGCATAAGATTATTGAAGAAAAAAAAAACACTATTTAAAAATGGTAATTATTGTTTTATAATCAACGTTTGTTTAGTAGTTAGAGAATTTTTAGTATTGTTGAATATTTAGAGAATTTTTATTATTCATAATAATTATTTTTCTCCACAGACCAAGAATTTAGAATATATTATTTTTTTGTCAATTAATTTGCGATTTGAATCGATGAATTATTGCAAGGAATGTTGTAATAGTGCACCTATTCACTCTTAATATATTCCATCTTATAATGGTAAGAATAATAGTAATACAACAATGGAAATATCATTAAAATAAGTTGTGTTTTTGTTGTCATTATAAGCATCAATTATTTTATTACATTACATTTAATCATATATGGATTGAGTTTCGGTGGGAAATTTCTCCCAACCACTCTGACATAAACCCAATTGAAGATACATATAATATGTGTGTACCTCATGACAACCTCTCAACATAAACTCAATTGAAGATACATATGTTTACAGAATTCATATTTAATATATGTGTACCTCATGACAACCCCTCAACATAAACCCAATTGAAAATACATATATAGATGGAATTCATATTTATTATGTGCACATCTCATGACAACCCCTCAACATAAACGCAATTGAAGATACACATGTATATGGCATTCAAATTTAATATGTGTGTACCTCATGACAACCCCTCAACATAAAACCCATTGACGATACATATCTATACGGAATGCATATTTAATATGTGTGTACCTCATGAAAACCATTCAACATAAACCCAATTGAAGATGTATATGTATATGGAATTCATATTTAATATGTGTGTACCTCATGAGAACTCCTCACCAAACTCATGCTCCTGATGGGGCAGATACTTTCTAATATAATACAAGTCCACCCACCCCATAACCTTATATCTTGGAACATACTCGTGGTCTACCATACTCACACCTTGCTAGTGAGATCATGGATGCATTGACAAGATTTGATCAAAGAGATATCAAGTATCATTTGTGGGGTAGATATGACACTTCCTAAGGGCCCATTAACCCAGTACCACCTTAAGTGCACATGGCACTCTCATAGTTCTATAGCGCTTTGGGATGTTATCCAAAACCACTTCACCAAGGCCTAAAAAGCACCATAGTTTTTCACTTCAGTCCACCAATATAAATCATTATACCTCCAAGTTATGTTTTTTCTAATTCCAAATAAAAAAAGTGGTGTAGTTTCAGGATTTTCATGTGCATATTGCATAAGAGGTAATGTCACATCTCTGGGAACCTTCAACCCTTCCACACCATTTTTCAATGTCAAATAATTCCTATGGGCATGCTATATGTCCTTGCTAGAACCACAACAATGTGCAATCACAATCACCTAGTTAAAAAGCATGTTTGCCACCCTATATTTGGTAGGTGCTCAAAGTAATGATATAGTGTGTTAATGATGACAACCATCATTACCATGCCACATGATATGCACAATATAATAACATACATATCACATCTATGCAATTATATGTTAGGTTTCCAAGTGTGACCTTGGATGATGAGGAATGAATGAATGCTTGAGTGTGCACACACAATATAGTTACTCTATAATTTCATTTCAAGGGAATAATTGTGAGAACTTTTTGGATCAAATTCAACATATGGTAAATCATTTCCATTAAGATCCATCAACATGTACATTGGCACATATACATAACCCCTTAAATTATAGCTCTCATACACTCGTGTGTGGGTGTGTGTGTGCGCCCATGCTCATACATATACATATACTACTGCAATATGAGTCCAACAAGGAATGCTCCAATGCCCTCTAAATCAACCCTTTAGCTCCACAATCTATTATTTGGTGGGTCAAGAAAGTTTGGAAACTTAAAGAGTCCACTTTATATATGCAGTGAAGACCTAAGGCCGTGTGGGCTGATACACAATGATGCTAAAAAATCCTTCTTCCTATTCTTAGGATTGAATTTATTGAACTGTAAATAGCTTCCAAAATTTCTTAGTGGTATCTCTAATTTTATAAATTGAAAAAAAAAGAATAATTACAGACGAAGCAACTTATATGAAATTTACATGCCTTTTCCCTTTATTACATCCAAATACATTTAGAGTTTACACCACAACTTGGCTTCTTATTATTGCTAATCTCTTAAGCACAGAGATAGTTCAATTAAACTTTTGTTGGGAAAACAAGACTTGAACTTAGATGTTTTATGCCTCAATACATGTAGTGAATAGTTACTATATTTTTTCAAAAGGAACCAATTGGAATCATAGACATCAATTTCCCTCAGGGTTGTAAGTTCAGGGTGAGATTTATCACTAAACTTAAAGTAGGTAAATTTAAGGATGAAGAGCTAATTAAAATTTAGAGGAGTACAAAATTAAGTTCTAATTCTCAATTATCAAAATGTTTATGGTTTTTTGCATCCATTTTTTACAAAATGCTCATATGTATCTCTCCTTAATTATAACACCCCCAAGGGAACCCATTTTATTTACAAGATCATGTGCTTTTCTTCATAGAAACTCCAAAATTTAGAAAAAAAAAAACATTCTAGCCATCCTAAGAGAAAAGATACAAAGAAGACCTCCAGGTTCACCACTTCAAACCCTGAATGGATTCCACCAAATTAAGAAATGCAATTGTCCCAATAGGAATTATGTTATCAACATACATTAACTAAAAAGTCCCTAATAATCCCAATTTAAGTCCTTGAAATAGGATTTTACAAATCCATAATTTCATTAATGACCGTTTTAATAGATTGCTTCACATGATTTATGAAGACTTTATTAATTAAGTTATCATTATAAAATTAATATTTTACACTTATATCATATTTAAAAATTTATTTGCAATGCATGCTCTAGAGCAACATGCACATGACTCATTTTTCATGGCTGGTGCAATCCTACATCTCATAGTTGATACCCAGTAGGATTCTTCCACAACAAGCATTCATTGGAAACTCAAGATGTTGATTGGAAGCATTCATCTTCCCTTCAAGCAATGAATTCCTATGTAAGAGAATTTCTACAACAATATTATCTAAGATATTAATTGGATTAAATTTCCTCTAAGTATTACACACATTAAAATATTAAAATTTAAATACATAACCACATACATGATTTTTCAATTAAAGACAACACATTATCAAGATATTCATGAGCATCATTTCCATGACATTTAATGTCAATTTAGTTGAAAATTATATCACAATGACACTTATTTTATTTTATTTAAAAGTTTCATACAATTGATGAAAAGTGATCCATTTTCCATCTAACCATAAGCTCAATTATTTGATGTTCCCTTTTGCAACTAGCGACCCCATAGCAAAACTATGAGGAAACTTACACTAAGTCAAAAATTATGAAATATGAAAGTCACTCTCCCTCACAATTAGAAAATAAGTAAGGTTTTCCCTTCAACCCGCTAAACAAAAACACATGCTAAACAAAAAGTCTACTAAAATCCATAGCGGTCACCCCAGCTACCTTACCTACCATAAGGGAGGCCCTTTACTATCCCAATAGTCCCTTCATGCATTCATTCCTACTCAATTAGGCATCCATATTTGTATCCCTACTTTAAAACTTGGGTTAAAAGTACCTTTACTATGTATTAACAAGTATTACGAGTAAAAATGTTGTCATATTATCTTCAATCCTTCAATAACTGATCCATAAAAGATTAAAAGCAATCGAAATTTTATATATGGTTGAAAATGAAACTAGTAATGTAAACAATTCATTAACAAGAAAAAATGTTGTTAATATTATTTTCAATTCTCCACTAATATCATGAAAATAGAAAATGATCAATTTATACATGGCTAAAAAAAAACTAACCATGGTAACTTAAATATTATTTCCTTTTTCAATTTATTTAATTTTAAATAATGAATTGGATAGAGTGTTGATATAGATTAAATGGATTCTATATATGGATATGCATCAATACATAATAGACATCAAAACATTTAGTTATTTATGCATATCACATTGCTAAAATTTAAAAAATCATAAAAATTAACTAAATTATAACTTTATTTTAAATTTTTATTATTATTATCACAAATAAAATAAATAATTATATAAGTTAAAAATATATAGATTTAAACAGGTAATGAGATTTTTAACCATGGAGAATCACACCAACTTTATCATGAAAAAATTAATCTATAAAGAGGCTTTGTCATGATACCATGGGCAAATACCGTGGCTTCTCAATACCACATGTGAAAAAATACATAATTCATTTCATATAAAACTTGTCCATATGATATTTTTTTAATTAATCAATTTAATTAAAAGAATAAAAAATGACATAATTTCTTTGAAGATAAATATCAACCTTATTGTGTTGGTGCATTTGACACATGGGTGTACGAAATGCACTATGCTTGGTAGGGAAGGTTGCTTTCCTACCAGCAATGTCACAGGAAAAAATGAGTTGTTAGATGGTTAGTGAAGCATCATAACATGTAGAAAACTAGTCATAAAACATAGCAAGCTACAATAGAGAAAGAAACAATAAATAACAAATACAAATAAAACACAAGGTCAATATTGAGTTTAAACAAACTAATAATACCAACAGAGAACGAATTCCCTTTTATTAGTTGCAGATCATAAAAGAGAGGTAGAACGCTAAAACACTTGCAGTGAATCCTTAGAGCTATGGAGCTCTAATATTCAAATCAAGGAGGGCTCTTCCCTTAAGCTTCTTGCAAGCCTCTCTCTCTCTCTTCTTGAATGAGTGGTAGCATAATGGACAACTAATGCACATCCCCCCTTGGATTGAGATGTCGGATGGCCAACAAATGAATCCCTCCACTCCTTGCTTCTTGGACAACACACTGTTGGTTTTCTCTTGGGCAATTTGGCCAGCATAACAATGTGTTCTCCTTTCCTTCTTCTCATGGTGGTATTTTATAGGAAAATTCAAATTTTCCTCCCTCCTCTTGGTACAACGTGGATGTTGACACAAGAATGGGAGGCTTGATTCCATTGTGTGTTGTACTTGAGGTCTCAAGGTGGCTTCAAGGCAGTTGTACCTGGCTAGCTTGAGTGAGAATATCCTTTGTCAAGTGTGCCAAGTGGTCCTGGATAGTGACTTTCTGCATACCCAGCATCGTGTGGCTATTTGAGGGAAAGACATAGAGATTTGCGCTATTGTCAAAGAAAAGTGCACACGGGCCGCCTAATGCTAGTGTTTTATGTGTGCAACTTGATAAATTTTCCTATTTGACCTTAGAAAAATTTAAATTTTAAGATCCTGTAATGTCTTTCTTCCCTGTAAATCCTTATGTGTACCTTTTGCTTGACATTTCCTAATGTCTTTTGCTTGTACAAATTTCCAGTGATATTAGTTGCCCCCTAATGTATGAGGTCTAGGAATAATTGTATAGCCGAAATATATTATAGTTTATTTTATGTATAATATGTGTTAGAGAGAGGGAGAGAGTAACTTGTGTGAAACCTAAGGTTGGAGACCCCATTGCTGTGAGTAAAAGAGGGACCATGTTCTGTCTGAAACCTACAAGATATAGCATAAATTTAATATTTATACGAGGCGGGCATGTCCCATGCTCATGATTCTTTGGCTAGTTAAAGCCTATCTGATAGATAGAGGTTCTATCTGTGTCACTTGCATGGTAGTGATCTAATAATTTGGTTGATGAAGACAATTGTTGATGCCTTCAAGGGCTTTTTTTATTTGACAATAGGTTTAATTCAGTGCCTACATGCATAATCTTGGTATGGCATATAAATGATCATTTTATGAATGGGTGCATGACTTAGACCTTCTCGTGTAAGCATTTCTGAAATAGATGCTTATGGTGGCACGGGTATTCGACGAATTCTGACAAAGTGCAATGGTTGTGAAGTACGATACCACTTTGACATGAGAGCTTGTGTTGTAGTCGAGTTTCAAAAGGATCAATGACATCAATGGGAAATGATGATTCCCATAGTTACATCCGAGAATTCCCCTATTGAGGTGAGGAACCATCCAAGGTACTGCTTCCTTCTTGGAAAATGGTTGTTGAATTCGACAACAAGGAAGTCTCAACCGACCGAGAGAAATACTGATGTAAGGGACTAGGGTCTCTGATACAAAAGGTGTGGAATGATAGGTTAACATAGGCATGTGTTGGGCGTCGAATATGCCCATGTTTTCATCATGCAATATCATCATTCACACCCTAAAACCCTGGGATTTTAACCCGTTCCGTACCCTAATTCCATAACTTGCTGTCAAATACACTCCATGGTTGGTTATAATTTGTTTTATTAGATTTTATATGATTAAAGATGATTATTCCATGATTTTCTAATTATGGTTTCATTAATTTCAATTGTCATACAGTTCCATCGCTAAAACTCCTCACAAGTCAGTAGAGTACGTAAATGTCTAATTTGGGGCTTTGACACTTTCGGCTTGCTCCCAGAGAAACTGAGGGATGTTATTGTAAAAAATAGTGTTATAATACCTTCCCATGGATTGGATTGCACCCAAGTCATACATATGGGTATCTATAAGGAAATTAACAAATTTTCCCAAATCTGCAACAAATTTCAAACTACCAACTTCTTCCTCGATTTCTATGCAGGTGAAGGAAAATGAACACATTATGGAACATCAGTTGTTGTACCAATATAGAAAATTATTTAAGAATGAAATTTTTTTCTAAAATTCATTACGGTTTGGGAGATACCCGAAGGTCTTTGAGGCAAATTTATATAAAAATCCAGAAAATCTAGATTTGTAAAACAACCCTGTTTTGCATTTTTGTACTTAACAGTCAAGTTCCATATTCGTAATCATGGCTTTGAAGGGGTCAATTTAATTCAGCAAGGTTCTGGAATCCTGAGCTCAATGATCCCTAAGTAGCCAGCCTCCAAATCAGAACATCATTAACACAACCCAAGGATAGAATGTAGTTGGAAGCGGTTAATTATGAAACTATATATCTATTTGAGATCGGATTGTAAAAGACTGAGATTAGTAAAAATATTTTGACTTTCCATGTAAATAAAATATTTTTCCATTTTATGATTAACAGTCTTGCCTAAAAAGGCCCGTCTAGGAATGAACTACGAGGAGACAATTAGAGAGCTCAAGAGATTGAAGTTGTATTGCAGACTTTTCTATCTTAATTGAAGACTTGTTTCAATACCATGATGGGCGTATATTGATTTGAATTATTTTGAGTACAATGTTAATGCATTTCTATTTTGAATGTGTTAGATCTCCTTTTTTTACTGTAAGTTTTTAACCTTCGCAGGTGTGTCAAGGGCCCACCACAGTCTGGGACTGAATTCTTTTGGTAGGTAGATTATATTTTTTTACTATGTTTTTGTTACAGAACGTGTGGATTTGATAATGATTGAAGCATGATTATACACATTGTGAATTGATTTCATTGAGATTATAATTATACCTCGCATCGTATTGATTCAGTTTTGAGAATTCGTTATACTCATGGCATTGTGTGCTTAAATATTTTCACATAGTAGTACTTTGTTTCTCTTGAATGTTGTGTTGTTTTGAAATCAATATGAAAAGAATAACCATTTATGAAAATTTCTAATTTATACACTATAATGAAAAATCTCAATTAAATTATGTGCATTCGTAGATAGCAGTGAAATTGGATGAATGTGTGCAAGTTCTTGATGTGTGAGCTGATCTAATTGAGTGTGTCAATTTTAAAATCTGTATATGTATGCGGTAACTGTGTTTGAGAAAAGAACAATGTTCATAGAGTTCAGTTTTATAACCCCTTTCGAAATCACAATTAGAATTTGAAAGTCTCTTTTATATGTTGAATTGATTTCCCAAGATTTGTAGTTCAGGAGTCATTAGGATCGAATGTTTGAAGTCGGCCTCTTAAGATAGACAGTGTGAGCTTTGAATTTAACAGTGATTGATTCTATTTCGAAGAGCATTATTTTTCATAGGTTATGCAACAATATGAGTGTGGATTTGAATTAACATCAATGAGTTTATTTTTAAGAGTAGTATTATTTTAGGATCAGTGTGAATTTTCTTTCATTGTGTGACAATATGAGTTTTAGTGTGAGTTGTATCGTTGAATTCGATTTCTTAAGTGTGTGTGTGAGTTCAACAACATTGTGAAATTTAAGAGTGATTGAATTCCATTTGAAAAGCTTAGGGAAAGTTTCTTTAATAGTGTGAGATTATTTAATCTGCAAAATGAATCTTTGAGAGGAGTGATTAAATTTCATTTAAAAAGCTTTCGTGTTTCCTTGTTCTCATTTCTAGTTTCTGAATATTAAATTGAGCAGTGAGGTTTTCATTCTAGCATTAATTTAATTTAGGTACAACATTTCAAATTAATTTAGGAGCAGTGTGATTTGTTTTTGTGTTACAAAATTCAATATCATAGGTTAATTAATTTAATTTAGCTCAACAATAGCATTAGATTTGATTTTACAAGCAGTGTGAATGATTTGATTTTCTATTTTAATTACCAAAGTTGATTTCATAAGCAGTAATTTTATTTTTCATGCGCAGGGTTTAAGTTTGTTGTTTTTCATAATGTAGAATTGTTTGAAGTGTGAATTTAATTTCATATTGGAGGCATTAGTTAACTGTCATTTGGTTTTGTTATAAATTTCATGTTTCATCTAGATTAGGAGTCTTTAAATAAAAAGCTTTTTGAGATTATTTTAATCCCTTAGATGAGTGTTATTTCCAACAAATGAGTGGTAGATTAGAGTTTCCTTCTGGAAAATGAATGGTGTGTTCTTTTACAGCAAGTCACCAATGTTTTATTTTGTAGAAACAACGATTATGTACTTAGGAATTAAATTGATTTTATGCCCTAGTTTAGGTTAGATGCTCTAATCCTGCATTACCTATGCTTGCGCCTCAAAGCTTACAAGTCTTGGATTGATAATTTAATGTTGGAAACTATAAACATATAATTTCCCTAACATTTTTGGTGTCATTGTCGAGGAGGTGCTAAAGGGATTAGAGCCTAGTTTCTTTCAAAAAAAAAATTGTGTGATTTTAGTCGTAGGAAAACCAAAGGGAGGAAAGTTTATAGTAAGATGTGAGTGAAGAGCCACACATCCACTATGGTGGGCTTGCTCCAAAGTTTGGCTGTCCAAGTAAGCAAGTTTGGTGAGTTTTATTGCAATTGGAAGTTTTAAGTTATTTAGATTAAAATTTCAAGCTCTTTAAAAGATAAAACATTTTTGGGGTGCTGTAAGAAACCTTGTGTACTAATCCATGTGATGATAGAATATACCAGTTGGCTTGTTGATAAAAAGAAAATGGTATTTTGAGGAATCATTTAATGAGGAGTTTTGATGTTGCTACAAAGACATATAAGTCATCCAATGAAGAATTCTCAAGTGTAGAATTTAATATTTTTCTTGAACATAAATTTAATGTTATTAAATCTTTAATTTTTAAATTGGATGATTTTCAAGAACAAGAGAAAGATGAAGAACCAATGATTACCCTTTGCACCAACTATAGAAAGAAACACTTCCTTGGAAAGTGTCCACTTAGCGGTCTGTAAGTCTGCAAAATTTGTGACGATGGTCATGCAACCGAACATTGCCAATCACTGCCACAATTACTAAAGGTACTCAGGAATTCAAGTAAGAAATAAAATCAATTTCGAGGTATAACTCAAAACCCATCACCATTCAATCCTTGGAATAATGCTTATTCTCCTGGGAAGGTTCCTCAACATATTTATAATCTTGCAGTTTCATGGAAAACTTTTAATCCACCTCCAATTGAATACCCTACTTCATGGCCACATTGGCCCTCTCCTTATCCCTCTTCTTTGAATCATATAGTCCCATGGTTTGGAACATTTTCCCTAGGGTAGTCTTTCATGAAAAATCAACAACGATCACAATTTCCATTCAATGTGCCATCAAGTTATCCTCCTTCATGGTCTCAAGTACTTGTGCAACCTTTCTTTAACCCTAACCCTAATTGATACCCTAGCCCTTATCCATACCCTAGACCTAATCCAAATCCTAGCCCTAACTTAAACCCTAGACCTAACTCTAGTCCAAATCCAAATCCTAGTCCAAGCCTTAAACCAAACCGTATTTCAAACCTTAAGCCAAATCCTAATCCAAACAAGGAGGTTGCACAACAATTTACAATAATTGTTCTTCCTATTGATTCTCTCGCTAAACAAAATGATATATCTTCAAGGTTGAGGAATAGGGTGACTTTAGAAAAATATCCTATCACTACAAAACATTTACCCCAATAATATATAACTCAAAGACCATTAAAGGAGAAATCTATAATTATAACCTATTCTAAAACTATTATTGAAGCTCAAAACCCTATAATTCCCCTTGACCATTCTTGTCAATTTGAAAAGTAGATATTTGGGCCTGAACTTGAGGGATTTATCTTTTGTATTTCACTAGATCCCTTATGCCTCCAAGAGAGCTATTGTCAAACTGTGGAATACACGCATAAGACGGAGAGTCATAAATATGTGGATCTCATTGAAACTTGGTTTCAAGTAGTCGTTAACACACCCTATTCCCTCATCATTCAACAACTCTTGGTACCATATCAATTAAAGAAATTGGTTTCTCATACTCTGGGACGTGTTGAAATTTGTTCCTTAAAATTGAGCATGAGTATATTTATCATTCTACACACATGGTTACATTGGAATTACTCCTACACTTGACGGATATCTTCCTCTCTCTAAATTAGGGTACGATAGTATTGTCATTTAAAATAAAAATTTTACAAAAACATTCTTCAAACTGCAATTCCTAAAGCACAACCATTGAAATTTCCATCATTATACACTCTCATGGTAAGACTTGTCAGAATAAATTCACTCTTAATGCCTCATATTTTATAAAGTGACTTTGAGTATTGGCCAAGGTTATTTACTGGGAAAATTAGGGAAATTGTTATTATTATACTTTCCATTCATAATCTCGACAGATTGTCATCCAAGAAACCTTTTAAATTTTCTCTTTGGAGGTATTGATGAAAAGTCTCCTATGGTGAACCACACCTATAAAACCATAATGAGCTCTCATAAGAACCCTAGCATGACCAACTTGAGGAATCTTTCAGTTATTATCTGAGATGTATTTTTTTTAATGGGTCTTTAGGGTAGGAGGACCAACCAGTAAATCTTAGTAATTAAAAACTTTTCACGCCATCCTGCCCTCTTGAGTATATTTTCCTCCCCACTTATTAAGTAACCTATTAAGGTTAATCATAATCAGAGGTTTTCTAACATAAACGGATTAATTAAGGGATATGAGGTATCATTACGAGCCGACCTACTATGATCATGGGCCTTAACGGGAATGAAATTACTGCTACTGGTCACTAACCCAGGGTAATGGCTTTCAAGTTGAAAAAATGGAAGACAAGAGGTCTCATCACAAGCCGACTTGTTCATTCTTGTTATCTCTTATGAATGGCACTGTCGTTCGTTGGTTACCAAGCTAGGCCATTGGTCTTCAGTTAATTCCCAAATCATAGTAAATTCTTTTGAATGACTTTGAATCTATATATAATAGGTGGGACACAAGAATTTCGCTGATATATGTGCATCCCCACTCTATTAGCTTATGGCTATTTAGACTATCCTCCCATTGCAGTGCACATGAACACACCTTGAGACCTTGTCTCCTCTCTCTTAACTTATAAACTTTTACATGTCACCCTGGTCCTTTTTAAATGATGTACAAAATGGTCCATCAATGAAGTATTCTAGGAGAAATATTCTAGGATATAAAATTTCCCATTAGCCATTATGTCGAGCTAGCGTTAATCAACATCATGCTCCTTTTATAAAAGTGTGCATGAAACTTTCTTCTAGGAGGATTCAACACTCCCTCGTGGGCCCTTATCAATTGTGTGTTAAGTATGCTAGCTCCACATCAGCCCGACATTCTCCAGGTCGACCAACTTCCATGCTAACTCGGCCCTCATCATGTCAGCGCTTCCCTTGCGTGCTCCTCCCTCGAGCTTTCATGGATGAGACTTTTGGGACAAGTCACCCTAGTCTCCTTCCCTTATGACACACTTAGCACGACTCCAACTCATCCTAGCCTCTTCCATGCTATTAGGCTCCTCCACATCATCAAGGTCCTTTTCATCCAAGATCTCCTCTTCGGGTGCTCCTCATTGAACTAAGTTTTGTTTTTGTTTTCATTGAAGAACCAATTCTTTTATTACATTTCATTTAATCATATGGGAATTTAGCTTGAGTTGGAAGTTCCTCCCAATCACTTGAGATAAACCCAATTGAAGATACATATGTATATGTAATTCATATTCAATATGTGTGTACCTCATGACAACCTCCCAACATAAAACCAATTAAAGATGCATATGTATATCTTATTCATTTTTAATATCTGTGTACCTCATGAAAACCCCTCAACATAAACCCAATTGAAGATACATATGTAATTATTATTCATATTTAATATATGTGTACCTCATGACAACCCCTCAACATAAACCCAATTGAAGACGCATACGTATATGCAATTCATTTTTAATGTGTGTACCTCATGACAACCCCTCACCTAACCCATGCTCCTCATAGGGCCAATACTTTCTATGATGTAATTCAATTCCACCCATCCCATAACATTATACCGTGAAACATAATCATGTGCTACCTTCCTCACACCTTGTATTTGAGACTGTAGGTGCATTAATGAGATTTAATCAAAGAGATATCAAGTATCCTTAGTGGCATAGATATGACTCTTCCCATGGGACCAATAACCCAATACAACCTTCAGTGCACATTGCACTCTCATAGTTTTCTATGGTGCTTTGTGATGCTAACCAAAACCACTTCATGAAGCCCTAATAATCACCATAGTTTTGCACATCAATCCACCAACTTAATGCCTTCATACATGTAGCAAATACTTGGACTCACATGTTTAATGCCCTCATACATGTAACAAATAGTCATATTTCATCAAAAGGACCCAATTGGAATCATAGATGTCAATTTCCTTGGGGGTAGAAAGTTCATGGTGAGATTTATAAATCAAATTAAAGTAGGTAAATTTAAGGTTCAATAGCCCATTATAATTGAGAGGAGAATTGCAAAATTAAGGCCTAGTTCTTAATAATTAAAATATTTATGATTTTTCATATCAATTTAGTACAAAATGCTCATATGTATATCTCCTTAATTATAACATCCCCATGGGCACCCTTTTTCTTTGCAATGTCATAAGATTTGCTTCATAACAACTCTAAAATTTAGGAAAAAAATCTTTCTAGTCACTCTGAAAGCACAAATACGAAGAAGACCTCCATGTCTTCACTGTCATATCTTGAATGGATTCAACCTAATTAAACATTGCAATTGTCCCAACAAGGATGTGCTATCAACACACATTAACTAAAAAGACCCTAATCATCCCAATTTAAATCCTTGAAAAAGATTTTTACAAAACTATAATTTCATTCATAAGCATTTTAATAAATTGCCTCAGCTTTATTAATCTAGTTTTCATTATAAAATTAAGCTGTTACACTTATAGCATATTTACAAATTTATTTGGACCACGTGCCCTTGAGCAACATGCCCATGACTCCTTTTATGAAATGGTTATTTTGAATGTAATAAGTCGTCTCTCGATTTCTATAGCTTTTAAATATCTTACACTCACATAACTATGCAACTTTAAAAACATGGCTCAAAATAAATTTAACAGCGGGGATAAGCTTTTATTCTAACGAATTCAATTGATAGGATAAACTAGTTTTTCATTCGATCCTTTTTGTATTCATTTATTAAATTAGTATATTAAATTTATATTTTTTATTCATCATTTAGATATTCAGAACTTAAAAGAAGGATAATATACCCATTTTGTTATATCAATAAATTTTATATCTTAAAAATAATTATAAATTTATTATTTTATTATGAAAATTTAGAATTTTAATCCAAAAACTTGTTATAGAATACTACGTGTCATCATTCACTAATTAATTAACTCAAGGCTATGTGTGAGCTTTCTTTAACCGACTCAAATAGGAAGATTAAATAACCAAAAACAGCAAGATAAACCAAACAAAAATAGTAACAACAATATTCATTTTATGTATTAAATTATTTTATTATATATCTTTTAATTAATGATTTAGATATTCAAAACTTTATATATATTTTATATAATAAAAATAAAAATAATTTTGTTTTATTAAAAATATTTAAATCTTCAATTTAAAAAGATATTCGAGAACATCATATATTAGCATTCACTAAAAAACACAAATAAAAAGACTAACAAAACAAAAATAGAAAAGATCAACCAATCAAAAATAACAACCATAGTTCCCAAAGTTTAATACAAGCATTCCAAAAGAGGATAGTTGCACACGACGATATCAGAAAATAAAATCCGTATAGTTACACGGAAAAAGTTTTAACCTTGGATGCTTTTAATTATATTGGGGGATTTATATATATCAATTTAAGGAGGTCGAACATTATATAGCTATGATACATGTAAGCATGGTAAGGAAAATAAATTTTTGGGAAGTTTTTGGTGCATAAGATTATTGAAGAAAAAAAAACAATTTTAAAAATGGTAATTATTGTTTTATAATCGAGGATTGTTGAGTAGTTAGAGAATTTTTAGTATTGTTGAGTATTTAGAGAATTTTTATTATTCATAATAATTATTTTTCTCGAATTTAGTATATATTATTTTTTTGTTAATTAATTTGGGATTTGAATCGGTGAATTATTGCAAAGAATATTGTAATAGTGCACCTATTCACTCTTAATATATTCCATTTTATAATGGTAAGAATAATAGTAATACAACAATGGAAATATCATTGAAATACGTTGTCCTTGATTGGGGTGTCAGATAATTGATTTATGAAGGCCGTTGCCATCCTCTTCACATCCTTCGAGCCTTTATGGTTAATTATACTCCTATGCATGGTCTTACCATCCCACGATGGATGGGTATCATTTCAATGAACAGTTGGCGAGCACGCATTAACTGCATGGCTCGTTCCCTGAATATAGCAACCTTTCCTCGTAAGATTTTCTTTCTATCTCTCTACATTATGTTACTTTGCTCTGCTCTATGGAAGGAGTTCACGACTAGCACGGAGCTTTGAACCTGCGCTCCGACATTCCGCCAAGGTGTCCAAGGTATGTGATGGCCTTTTCCTCAAATCTCTTTTGGGATTCTTCTCTAGATAAGTTCTCTGAGTTTGCTACTGTTTGTATGGTTAAAAAGTCTGCTCTACTCTGTTCTTGGGGTTTGGTAGTTTTTCATGTCTCTGAAATCATAGTGGAAGCTCATATTATCCCCTGTTTTCGCAATCCAGACCATCTTAGTATTCAAATAATGGTATATTATAGGTTAAATGGGACTGTCTATTAGATACATGGGACTGTCTATAGGTTAAATAGGACTCTCTGTTTGTTGTTCTTTCCTGAAGCTGTTACTCATACTTTAATTTCCGCAATTGTTCTAGGCATAGCAAAGGTATCTATGTATCTTTTTATTACAGCTGTTATTCAGGTCAATCTAATGTCTCGGGCATTGGGTGTATGTTCAAATACCCTAACTTCTGTTTATCTTGCTAAGTTGCCTCTTATACAGTTGATAAGGTTTGTGTCAAATCCTCTCATCTGTTTCCATGATATTACAGCCTACTTTCATTCCATGATTCCCAATTATACAGTCAATTCTCCTCGTCCTCTGCAGCGTTTTCTTCTTATTCTACTCCAAAGGAAATTCTATTGTTTTCAAAACTATAGTTTCACTATTAATGGTATCTATTTCACTGGTCCTCCCGTGTCTCCAGATAGTATGCCTCAAACAAGAGCAGGTTCTTCTACAACAACTAGTATTCCTCCTAGAAAAAGAGGAAGGAAAACAAATTCAGAGACCTTGGAAACTATGGCTACGATTTATGAGGAAACAAATCCTAAAGATATTAAGAGTTCAATTGAGACATGGGAACAGGATTCTGAGGAAGATGATATGGATATCAGTGAGAAACAAGCTAGAATGGAATTCATCCTGGACCCGGCAAGTACAAGGGGGAGAGTCTCCCTATTTCAATAGAGTGTGAAGACCTATTGGAAAATTAAATGTGTCCTAGATAAAGCTTTGATGAGCCTACAGGAAAAGAGGGTTAAATCGCATTCTTCAGTGATTTTCGAACTCCAGGCTATGAACCAAGAAATGCGGGAGATGGCGAAGGTTCAGCACCAACAAAATGCTTGAATTGGTAACATTGAGCAACAACTCAGATTGCTTCAAGCAGAGGTCTCTGCTGTTTCTGCAAAAGCTCCAAAAGAATCATCTGATGGATAATCAGATTTCTGTTTTAATTCATTTTTGAAAGCCTTTAAATAGCTTTTATCTGTTTAGTTTAATATATAATTTATTTGGACATTGTTGTGATAAACTAGAGGCAACTAGAAGACAGAAAAAATTTCAATTTTGGTCTGCATTTAACTCTTTAAGGTGGCCAACAGACCTGGTTTCCTTCAAGCAGGTTGAGGCACCTTGACACTGATGTATTTATTTTTGCAACTTTCTTTTATAAAATAAATGGTTAGGTACTACGGAATTTACAAAAAAAAAATCATTGAAATATGTTGTGGTTTTGTTGTCATTATAAGCATCAATTATTTTATTAAATTACATTTAATCATATATGGATTGAGTTTCAGTGGGAAATTTCTCCCAACCACTCTGACATAAACCCAATTGAAGATACATATAATATGTGTTTACCTCATGACAACCTCTCAACAAAAACTCAATTGAAGATACATATGTATGCAAAATTCATATTTAAGATGTGTGTACCTCATGACAACCCCTCAACATAAACCCAATTGAAGATACATATATAGATGGAATTCATATTTATTATGTGTGTATCTCATGATAACCCCTCAACATAAACGCAATTGAAGATACACATGTATATGGCATTCATATTTAATATGTGTGTACCTCATGACAACCCCTCAACATAAACCCCATTGACGATACATATCTATATGGAATGCATATTTAATATATGTGTACCTCATGAAAACCATTCAACATAAACCATATTGAAGATGTATATGCATTGCCATTCATATTTAATATGTGTGTGCCTCATGAGAACTCCTCACCAAACTCATTCTCCTAATGGGGCAGATACTTTCTAATATAATACAAGTCCACCGACCCCATAACCTTATATCTTGGAACATACTCGTGGTCTACCTTCCTCACACCTTGCAAGTGATATCATGGATGCATCGACAAGATTTGATCAAATAGATATCAAGTATCATTTGTGGGGTAGATATGACACTTTCTAAGGGCCCATTAACCCAGTACCACCTTAAGTGCACATGGCACTCTCATAGTTCTCTGGCCCTTTGGGATTTTATCCAAAACCACTTCACTAAGGCCTAAAAATCACAATATTTTTTCACTTCAGTCAACCCATATAAATCTTTATACCTCCAAGTTATGTTTTTTCTAATTCCAAATAAAAAAAGTGGTGTAGTTTTAGGGTTTTCATGTGCATATTGCATAAGAGATAATGTCACATATCTGGGAACCTTCAACTCTTCCACACCATGTTTCAATGTCAACTCATTCCTATGGGCATGCTATATGTCCTTGCTAGAACCACAACAATGTGCACTCACATTCACCTAGTTAAAAGGCATGTTTTCCACCCTAGATTTGGTAGGTGCTCAAAATAATGATATAGTGTGTTAATGATGACAACCATCATTACCATGCCACATGATATGCACAATCTAATAACATACATAGCACATCTATGCAATTATATGTTAGGTTTCCAAGTGTGACCTTGGATGATGGGGAATGAATGAATGCTTGAGTGTACACACACAATATAGTTACTCTATAATTTAATTTCAAGGGAATAATCATGAGAACTTTTTGGTTCAAATTTAACATATGGTAAATAATTTCCATTAAGATCCATCAAAATGTGCATTGGCACATATACATAACCCCTTAAATTATAACTCCCATACACTCGTGTGTGTGTGTGTGTGCGTGTGCGCGCACGCATGCTCATACATATACATATACCACTACAATATGAGTCCAACAAGGAATGCTCCAATTCCCTCTAAATCAACTCTTTAGCTCCACAATCTCTTATTTGGTGGGTCAAGAAAGTTTGGAAACTTAAAGAGTCCATTTTATGTATGCAGTGAAGACCTAAGGCCATGTGGGCTGATACATAATGATGCTAAAAAATCCTTCTTCCTATTCTTAGGATTGAATTTATTGAACTGTAAATAGCTTCCAAAATTTCTTAATGGTATCTCTAATTTTATAACTTGAAAAAAAAAGAACAATTACAGACGGAGCAACTTATATGAAATTTACATGCCTTTTCCCTTTATTACATCCAAATACATTTACAGTTTACACCACAACTTGGCTTCTTATTATTGCAAATCTCTTAAGCACAAAGATGGTTCAATTAAACTTTTGCTAGGAAAACAAGACTTGAACTTAGATGTTTTATGCCTTCATACATGTAGTGAATAGTTACTATATTTTTTCAAAAGGAACCAATTGGAATCGTAGAGGTCAATTTCCTTCAGGGTTGCAAGTTCAGGGTGAGAATTATCACTCAACTTAAAGTAGGTAAATTTAAGGATGAAGAGCTAATTATAATTTAGAGGAGGAGTACAAAATTAAGTTCTAGTTCTCAATTATAAAAAAATTTATGGTTTTTTACATCCATTTTTTACAAAATTCTCATATGTATCTCTCCTTAATTATAACATCCCCAAGGGATCCCATTTTCTTTGCAAGATCATGTGCTTTTCTAACATCTCCAAAATTTAGAAAAAAAAACATTCTAGCCATCCTAAGAGCAAACATACAAAGAACACCTCCAGGTTCACCACTTCAAACCCTGAATGGATTCCACCTAATTAAGCAATGCAATTGTCCCAATAGGAATTATGTTATCGACATACATTAACTAAAAAGTCCCTAATAATCCCAATTTAATTCCTTGAAATAGGATTTTACAAATCCATAATTTCATTAACGATCGTTTTAATATATTGTTTCACATGATTTATGAATACTTTATTAATTAAGTTATCATTATAAAATTAATATTTTACACTTATATCATATTTACAAATTTATTTGGTATGCATGCTCTTGAGCAACATGCACATGACTCATTTTCATGGTTGGTGCAATCCTTCATCTGATAATTGATACCCAATAGGATTCTTCCACAACAAGCTAGCCTCTAAGGAAACTCAAGATGTTGTTGGAAGCATTCGTCTTCCCTTCAAGTAATCAATTCTTATGTAAGAGGATTTCTACAACAATATTATCAAAGATATTAATTGGATTAAATTTCCTCTAAGTATTACACACATTAAACTATTAAAATTTAAATACATAACCACATACATGATTTTTCAATTGAAAGACAACACATTATCAAGATATTCATGAGCATCATTTCCATGACATTTAATGTCAATTTAGTTGAAAATTATATCACAAAGACACTTATTTTATTTTATTTAAAAGTTTCATACAATTGATGAAAAGTGATCCATTTTCCATCTAATCATAAGCTTAATTATTTGATGTTCCCTTTTGTAGCTAGCGACTCCATAGCAAAACTATGAGGAAACTTACACTAAGTAAAAAATGATGAAATATGAAAGTCACTCGCCCTCACAATTAGAAAATAAGTAAGCTTTTCCCTTCAACCCGCTAAACAAAAAAACTTGCTAAACAAAAAGTCTACTAAAATCCATAGTGGTCACCCCAGCTACCTTACCTACCATAAGGGAGGCTCTTTACTATCCCAATAGTCCCTTCATGCCTTCATTCCTACTCAATTAGACATCCATATTTGTATCCCTATTTTGAAACTTGGGTTAAAAACACCTTTACTATGTATTAACAAGTATTACGAGTAAAAATGTTGTCATATTATCTTCAATCCTTCAATAACTCATCCATAAAGGATTAAAAGCAATCAATACTTTATATATGGTTGAAAATGAAACTAGTAAAGTAAAAAATCCATTAACAAGAAAAAATGTTGTTAATATTATTTTCAATTCTCCACTAATATCAAGAAAATAGAAAATGATCTATTTATACATGGCTAAAATAAAACTAACCATGGTAACTTAAATATTATTTTCTTTTTCAATTTATTTAATTTTAAATAATGAATTGGATAGAGCGTTGATATAGATTAAATAGATTCTATATATGGATATGCATCAATACATAATAGACATCAAAACATTTAGTTATTTATGCATATCACATTGCTAAAATTTAAAAAATCATAAAAATTAACTAAATTATAACTTTATTTTAAATTATTATTATTATTATCACAAATAAATTAAATAATTATATAAGTTAAAAATATATACATTTAAACTGGTAATGAGATTCCTAACCATGGAGAATCACACCAACTTTATCATGAAAAAATTAATCTATAAAGAGGCTTTGTCATGATACCATGCACAAATAACATGGCTTCTCAATACCACATGTGCAAAAAAACATACTTCATTTCCTATAAAAGTTGTCCATATGATATTTTTTTAATTAATCAATTTAGTTAAAAGAAGAAAAAATGACATAATTTCTTTGAAGATAAATATCAAACTTATTGTGTTGGTGCATTTGACACATGGGTTTACGAAATGCATTGTGCTTGGTAGGAGAGGTTGCTTTCCTACAAGCAATGTCATAGGGAAAAAAATGTGTTGTTAGATGGTTAGTGAAGCATCATAACATGTAGAAAACTAGTCATAAAAATTAGCAAGCTACAATAGAGAAAGAAACAAGAAATAAAAAATACAAATAAAACACAAGCTTAATATCGAGTTTAAACAAACTAATAGTACCGACGGAGAACGAATGCCATTTTATTAGTTGCAGATGGTAAAAGAGAGGTAGAGCGCTAAAACACTCACAGTGAATCGTTAGAGCTATGGAGCTCTAATATTCAAATCAAGGAGGGCTCTTCCCTTAAGCTTCTTTCAAGCCTCTCTCTCTCTCCTCGAATGAGTGGTAGGATAATGGACAACTAATGCACATCTCCCCTTTGATTGAGATGTTGGATGGCCAACAAATGAATCCTTCCACTCCTTGCTACTTGGACAACACATTGTTGGTTTTCTCTTGGGTAATTTGGCCAGCATAACAATGTGTTCTCCTTTCCTTCTTCTCATGGTGGTATTTTATAGGAAAATTCAAATTTTCCTCCCTCCTCTTGGTACAACGTGGATGTTGACACAAGAATGGGAGGCTTGATTCCATTGTGTGTTGTACTTGAGGTCTCAAGGTGGCTTCAAGGCAGTTGTACCTGGCTAGCTTGAGTGAGAATATCCTTTGTCAAGTGTGCCAAGTGGTCCTGGATAGTGACTTTCTGCATACCCAGCATCGTGTGGCTATTTGAGGGAAAGACATAGAGATTTGCGCTATTGTCAAAGAAAAGTGCACACGGGCCGCCTAATGCTAGTGTTTTATGTGTGCAACTTGATAAATTTTCCTATTTGACCTTAGAAAAATTTAAATTTTAAGATCCTGTAATGTCTTTCTTCCCTGTAAATCCTTATGTGTACCTTTTGCTTGACATTTCCTAATGTCTTTTGCTTGTACAAATTTCCAGTGATATTAGTTGCCCCCTAATGTATGAGGTCTAGGAAGAATTGTATAGCCGAAATATATTATAGTTTATTTTATGTATAATCTGTGTTAGAGAGAGGGAGAGAGTAACTTGTGTGAAACCTAAGGTTGGAGACCCCATTGCTGTGAGTAAAAGAGGGACCATGTTCTGTCTGAAACCTACAAGATATAGCATAAATTTAATATTTATACGAGGCGGGCATGTCCCATGCTCGTGATTCTTTGGCTAGTTAAAGCCTATCTGATAGATAGAGGTTCTATCTATGCCACTTGCATGGTAGTGATCTAATGATTTGGTTGATGAAGACAATTGTTGACACCCTCAAGGGAATTTTTTATTTGAAAATAGGTTGAAGGTAGTGCCTACATGCATAATCTTGGTATGGCATATAAATGATCATTTTATGAATGGGTGTATGAATAGGACCTTCCCATGTAAGCATTGCTGAAATAGATGCTTATGGTGGCATGGGTATTCCATGAATTCTGACAAAGTGCAATGGTTGTGAAGTACTATACCACCTTGAAGTGAGAGCTTGTGTTGTAGTTGAGTTTCGGGAGGATCAATGACATCAATGGGCAATGATGATTCCCATAGTTACATCTGAGAATTCCCCTATTGAGGTGAGGAACCATCCAAGGTACTGCTTCCTTCTTGGAAAATGGTTGTTGAAGTCGACAACAATGAAGTCTCAACCAACCAAGAGAAATACTGAAGTAAGGGACTAGGGTCTCTTATACAACAGGTGTGGAATGATAGGTTAACATAGGCATGTGTTGGGCGTCGAATATGCCCATTTTTTCATCATACAATATCATCGTTCATACCCTAAAACCCTAGGTTTTTAACCCGTTCCGTACCCTAATTTCATAATTCGCTGTCAAATACACTCCATGGTTAGTTATAATTAGTTTTATAAAATTTTATATGATTAAATATGATTATTCCATGATTTTCTAATTATGGTTTCATTAATTTCAACTGTCAGTAGAGTACGTAAATGTCTAATTTGGGGCTTTGACACTTTCGGCATGCTTTCGAAGAAACTGAGGGAGGTTATTTTCAAAAATAGTGTTATAATACCTTCACATGGATTGGATTTCACCCAGGTCATACATATGGGTATCTATAAGGAAATTAACAAATTTTCCTCAATCTGCAACAAATTTCAAGCTACGAACTTCTTCCTCGATTTCTGTGCAGGTGAAGGAAAATGAATACATTATGGAACATGGGTTGTGGTCCCAATATAGAAAAAATTTTAAGCATCAAATTTTTTTCTAAAATTCATTACGGTTTGGGAGATACGTGAAGGGTTTAAGGCCAATTTATATAAAAATCTAGAAAATCCAGATTTGTAAAACAACCCTGTTTTGCATTTTTGTACTTAACAGTCAAGTTCCATATTCGTAATCATGGCTTTGAAGGGTTCAAGTACAATCAGCAAGGTTTTTGAATCTTGAGCTCAATGATGCCTAAGCGGCCAGCCTCCAAATCATCACATCATTAACGCAACCCAAGGATAGAATGTAGTTGGAAGCGGTTAATTATGAAACTAAATATGTATTTGAGATTGGATTGTAAAAGACTGAGATTAGTACAAATCTTTCGATTTTCCATAAAATAAAATCCTTTTCCATTTTATGATTAACAATGTTGCCTAAAAAGGCCTGTGTAGGAATGAACTATGGGGAGACAATTAGAGAGCTTGAGAGATTGAAGTTGTATTGCAGATTTTTCTATCTTAATTGAAGACTCATTTCAGTACCATGATGGGCGTATATTGATTTGAATTATTTTCAGTACAGTGTTAATGCATTTCTAGTTTGAGTGTGTTAGATCTCCTTTTTTTACTGTAAGTTCTTAACCTTCACAGTTGTGGCAAGGGCCCACAACAGTCTGGGACTGAATTCTTTTTGTAGGTATATTATATCTTTTTACTGTGTTTTTGTTACAAAACGTGTCGATTTGATAATTATTGAAGCATGATTATACATATTGTGAATTGATTTCATTGAGATATATATTTATACCTCGCATCGTATTGATTCAGTTTTGAGAATTCGTTATACTCATGGCATTGTGTGCTTAAATATTTTCACATAGCAGTACTCTATTTCTCTTGAATTTTGTGTTGCTTTGAAATCACTATGCATTGAAAAACCATTTATGAAAATTGTGGATTTATGCACTATAATGAAAAATCCAAATTAAATTATGTGTGTTCGTAGATAGCAGTGAAATTGGTTGAATATGTGCAAGTTCTTGATGTGTGAGAAGATCTAATTGAGTGTGTCAATTTTAAAATTTGTAGATGTATGCGGTAACTGTGTTTGAGAAAAGAAAAATGTTCACAGAGTTTATTTTTATAACCCCTTTCGAAATCACATTTATAATTTGAAAGTCTCTTTTGTATGTTGAATTGTTTTCCCAAGATTTGTAGTTCAGGAGTCATTAGGATCAAATGTTTGAAGTCGGCCTTTTAAGCTAGACAGTGTGAGTTTTGAATTTAACAGTGATTGATTTTATTTCAAGTAGCAGTGTTTTTCATAGGTTATGAAACAATATGAGTGTGGATTTGAATTAACATCAATGAGTTTATTATTAAGAGAAGTATTATTTTAGGATCAATGTGAATTTTCTTTCATTGTGTGACAATATGAGTTTTAGTGTGATATTTATCATTGAATTCTATTTCTTAACTCTGTGTGTGATTTCAACAGCAGTGTGATATTTAAGAGTGATTGAATTCCATTTGAAAAACTTAGGGCAAGTTTCTTTAATAGTGTGAGTTTATTTAATCTGCAAAATGAATCTTTGAGAGGAGTGATTAAATTTCATCTAAAAAGCTTTCGTGTGATCCTGGTTCTCATTTCTAGTTTATGAAGATTAAATTGAGCACTGAGTTTTTCATTCCATCATTAATTTAATTTAGGTACAACATTTCAAATTAATTTAGGAGCAGTGTGATTTGTTTTGGTTTTAAGAAATTCAATATCATAGGTTAATTAATTTAATTTAGCTCAACAATAGCATTAGATTTGATTTTACAAGCAATGTGAATGATTTGATTTTCTATTTTAATTACAAAAGTTGATTTCATAAGCAATAATTTGATTTTTCATGCCCGGGGTTTAAGTTTTTTTTTTTTCATAATGTAGAATAGTTTGAAGTGTGAATTTAATTTCATAGCGGAGGAATTAGTTAACTCTCATTTGGCTTTGTTATGAATTTCAAGTTTCATCTAGATTAGGAGTCTTTAAATAAAAATATTTTTGAGATTATTTTAATCCCTTAGATGAGTGTTCTTTCCAGCAAATGAGTGGGAGATTAGAGTTTCCTTCCAGAAAATGAATGGATTGTTCTTTTACAGCAAGTCACCAGTGTGTTCTTTTATGGAAACAACGATTATGTACTTAGGAATTAAATTGATTTTATGCTCTAGTTTAGGTTAGATGCTCTAATCCTACGTTACCTATGCTTGCGCCTCGAAGATTACAAGTCCCGGATTGATAATTTAATGTTGGAAACTATAAAAATATAATTTCCCTAACATTTTTGGCGTCGTTGTCGGGGAGGTGCTAAAGGGATTAGATCCTAGTTTCTTTCACAATTTTTTTGTGTGATCTTAGTCATAGGAAAACCAAAGGGAGGAGAGAGTATGGTAAGATGCGAGTGAAGATCCACACATCCACTATGGCAGGGTTGCTCCAAATTTTGGTTGTCCAAGTAAGCAAGTTTGGTGAGTTTTATTGCAATTAGAAGTTTTAATTCATTTAGATTATAATTTCAAGCTCTTTAAAACATAAAACATTTTTGGGGTGTTGTAAGAAACCTTGTGTACTAATCCATGTGATGACAGAATATACCAGTTAGCTTGTTGATAAAAATAAAATGGTATTTTGAGGAATCATTTAATAAGGAGTTTTGATGCTTCTACAAAGATGGATAAGTCATCCAATGAAGAATTCTCAAGTGTAGAATTTAATATTTTCCTTGAACATAATTTAATATTATTAAATATTTCATTTTTAAATTGGATGATTTTCAAGAACAAGAGAAGGATGAAGAACCAATGATTATCCTTTGCACCAACTGTAGAAAGAAACACTTCCTTGGAAAGTGTCCACTTAGCAGTGTGGAAGTTTGCAAAATTTGTGAGGATGGTCATGCAATCGAACATTTCCAATCACTGCCATGATTACTAAAGGTACTCAGGGATTCAAGTAAGAAATCAAATCAATTTCCAGGTATAACTCAAAACCCATCACCATTCAATACTTGGAATAATGCTTATTCTCCTAGGTAGGTTCCTCAACAAATTTATAATCCTGCAGTTCCATGGAAAAATTTTAATCCACCTCCAATTGAATACCCTACTTCATGGCCACAGTGGCCCTCTCCTTATCCCTCTTCTTCCAATCATATAGTCCCATGGTTTGGAGCATTTTCCCTAGGGCAGTCTTTCATGCAAAGTCAACAATGATCACAATTTCCATTCATTGTGCCATCAAGTTATCCTCCTTCATGGTCTCAAGTACCTGTGAAACCTTTCTTTAACCCTAACCCTAATTGATACCCTAGCCCTTATCCATACCCTAGACCTAATCCAAATCCTAGCCCTAACTTAAACCCTAGACCTAACTCTAGTCAAAATCCAAATCCTAGTCCAAGCCTTAAACCAAACCGTATTTCAACCTTAACCCAAATCCTAATCCAAACAAGGAGGTTGCACAAAAATTTACAACACTTGTTCTTCATGTTGATTCTCTCACTAAACAAAATGATATATCTTCAAGGTTGGGGAATAGGGTGACTTTATAAAAATATCCTATCACTACAAAAATTTTACCCCAGCAAGATATAACTCAAAGACCATTAAAGGAGAAATTTATAATTGGAACCTATTCTAAAACTATTATTGAAGCTCAAAACCCTATAATTCCCCTTGACCCTTCTTGTCAATTTGAAAAGTAGATATTTGAGCCTAAACTTAAGGGATTTATCTTTTGTATTTCACTAGATCCCTTATGCCTCCAAGAGAGCTATTATCAAACTTTGGAATACAAGCATAAGCTAGAGAGTCATAAATATGTGGATCTCATTGAAACCTAGTTTCAAGTAGTCGTTAACACACCCTATTCCCTCATCATTCAACAACTCTTGTTACCATATCAATTAAAGTAATTGGTTTCTCATACTCTGGGACATGTTGAAGTTTATTCTTTAAAATTGAGTATGAGTATATTTAGCATTCTATGCACATGGTTACATTGGAATTACCCCTACACTTGAAGGATATCTTCCTCTCTCTAAAGTAGGGTAGGGTAGTATTCTCATTTAAAATAATTTTTTTACAACAACATTCTTAAAACTGCAATTCCTAAGGCACAACCATTGAAATTTCCATCATTATACACTCTCATGGTAAAAATTGTCAGAAGAAATTCACTCTTAATGCCTCATATTTTATAAAGTGACTTTGAGTATTGGCCTAGATTATTTATTGGTAAAATTAGGGAAATTGTTATTATTATACTTTCCATTCATAATCTTGACATACTGTCATCTAAGAAACCTTTTAAAGTTTCTCTTTGGAGGTATTGATGAAAAGTCTTCTATGGTGAACCACTCCTATAAAACCATAATGATCTCTCATAAGAACCATAGCATGAACAACTTGAGGAATATTTCAGTCATTATCTGAGATTCTTTTTTTTTAAATGGGTTTTTAGGGTAGGAGGACCAACTAGTAAAGATTAGTAATTAAAAACTTTTCATGCCATCCTTTCCTCTTAAGGATTATATTTTCCTTCCCACCTATTAAGTAACCTATTAAGGTTAATCATAATCAAATTTTTTCTAACATAAGCAGATTAATTGAGGGATATGAGGTATCATTACGAGCCGACCTACTATGATCATGGGCCTTAAAAGGAATGGCATTACCGCTACTGGTCACGAACCCAAGGTAATGGCTTTCAAGTTGAAAAAATGGAAGACAAGAGGTCTCATCACAAGCCGGCTTGTTCATTCTTGTTATCTCTTATGAATGGCATTGTCATTCGTTGGTTACCAAGCCAGGCCATTGGTCTTCAGTTAATTCCCAAATCAAAGTAAATGCTTTTGAATGACTCTGAATCTATATCTAGTAGGTGGGACACAGTAATTTCATTGGGTTAGGAGGCATCCCTGTCGAGGCAATATACACTTGCTGGCAAAAGGGCCATGCCTATGGTATCAAAGTTAATTTTACACTATGATTTACTCAATTGTTTTTGTCTTTCCCTGAATTCATTATCATATCTCTTTGAGAATGGATTTAACATCATTTCAGTAATGTGCTTTGGAGTTCTATCTTTCATAAATAATTTGGTTTTCATGGATGTGAGACCCTTAGTGCAGGTGATTCACTTTTCTTGAATAAGAGAAGCTTCAACTATATGCTTGGATAACGGTAAGACAATCATCCTCGAACGGTATCATTTTTTCATATTTATTTGTCACTATTTCTATCCATTTTAATGCCCTGGTTTTCAAATAATTTCACTTCTATTTATAATAATGAGGCTATTGAAAGTGAAGACCTACTGCTTTGGACTATTGTTGAGATTTTTTTTGGAAATTTTTATGGTTAACCATTTAAGGATGACACTATCCCTGTAGTAACAACATTGTTAGCATTCCTTTAGTAGCCCTAACATTAGTTACTCTTTTGGAATAATAAAGGTAAGTCTTGACATCATTGAATCCCTAGTCACAAATTTTTCTTATCTTATTGATGCAAAGGAAGTTGACATCAAATGAAACTTACTGACATGCTCTCACTTAATTATCCATGTAGTTTAAAGCATGAATCTAATATAAAAACCCTAGCCTTCTGTCTTAATTAATCTTTGGTCTCCGTCAGAGGTTTTGCTTTCATGTGGACATGCAAACTGATCAGCATGGAGGGAGAGAGAGATATTAGGAGAGCAATAAATGGAATTTTTATGCTTAATTCACAGTTCTACCTTATGCTTACTCATCATTTTCATTATCACAATTGTTGGGCTAGTATATTAATCTTGGAACATGATCAAGTAATTGTGCTTTATTTAAATTATTTCCTTTATTTCAATAAAGAGGATTATTGATGAGGATGCTTGTGTTGTCCCAGGAATCCAAAATAAAAAAAATACACATGCATCAACATTTTCGGGATAATGTGGATGTTAAGGCCTTTTAGCATCTTCATTTTATCCTTCATCTTCTTTAGTAGTTCATATAAGCAGTCGCATCAACTCTAGCCATTCCATCATTCACTTCATTTTGCAGTGTTGAGGACACCAACAACAAGGGTAAAACTTGAGATAAAGTTGTCTTAAGATTCTTTAACTCATTTGAAATTTAAGAAAGCTTTGATGATTAACCACCACATATTCTGTATATTTGTTTTTTCATATACCCTCCATTTTCATGCTACTCTTATAAGGTCATAATAATATTGGTTCATGTAAAAATAAGCAGTAACTATAGTACATTCCCCTCCTACATTCACACATATTGTCAGATGGTGAATTCAATGTTTCCTTTCATAAAGGAACCGTCCATAAGCATTGGCCTTGCAAAAATAGAGCATGTTAGCACATATCTTACTATCTCCATCACCACCTCATCTCATCCACCATTTCCATTGTCACCTATCATCCTATTCATCAATTTGTATCTCTCTCAAAATCAAATCTATGGTAGTCAAATAAGAATGGTGTTGCTCCACAAGAACCAACACCCTCAAATATTCATGGAGTGATTGTTCCACAAGACCTAACCTTGCCCAAAGCCATGATGTCATAAAAACATATATATTAGCAAAGTATTTTTTTGAATGAGGGCATGAAAAACCTCAGGCATGGGGGAATATTGGGTCTTGAATACGCCCATGTTTTCATCATGCAATATCATTGTTCATACCCTAAAACCCTATGTTTTTAACCCGTTCTGTACCATAATTCCATAAATTGTCATTAAATACACTCCATGGTTGGTTATCATTAGTTTTCTTAGATTTTATATGATTAAATATGATTATTCCATGATTTTATAATGATGGTTTCATTGAGTTCAATTGTTGCAGGGTTCCATCGCCGAAATTCTTCAAAAGTCAGTAGAGTACAGAAATGTCTAATTTGGGGCTTTGACACTGTCAGCATGCTTACAAAGAAACCAAGGGATTTTATTGTCAAACATGGTGTTACAATACCTTCCCATGGATTTGATTGCACCCAGGTCACACATATGGGTTTGTAGAAGGAAATTAACAAATTTTCCCAAATCTGCAACAAATTTCAAATTTCTAACTTCTTCCTCTATTTCTATACAGGTGAAGGAAAATGAAGAAATAATCACACATGGGTTTTGGTCCTAGTATAGCAAATTTATTAAGCCTCAAAATTAAAATTCATTACGATTTAGGAGATATGAGAAGGTCTTTGAGGCCAATTTATATAAAAATCCAGATTCGTAAAACAACCATGTTTTGAATTTTTGTACTTAACAGTCAAGTTCCAGATTCGTAGTCATGGCATTGAAGGGGTAAAATGAAATCATCAAGGTTCTAGAATCCTGAGCTTGATCATCCCTAAGCGGCCAACCTCCAAATCGACACATCATTAACACAGCCCAAGGATAGAAAGTAGTTGGAAGCAGTTAATTATGAAACTAAATATATATTTGAGATCGGATTGTAAAAGACTGAGATTAGTATAGATATTTTTATATTCCATGCAAATAAAATCCTTCGCTATTTTATGATTAACAATCTTGCCTATAAAGGCTTGTGTAGGAATGAACTACACGGAGAAAGTTAGAGAGCTTGAGAGATTGAAGTTGTATTGCAGACTTTTCTATCTTAATTGAAGAATTGTTTTAGTACCATGATTGGCATATATTGATTTGAATTATTTTTAGTATAGTGTTATAAATTTCTAGTTTGAATGTGTTAGATCTCCTTTTTTTATTGTAATTTTTTAACCTTCCCAGGTGTGGCAAGGGCCCACCACAGTTTAGCACTGAATTCTTTTCGTAGGTAGATCATATTATTTTACTGTGTTTTTGTTACAGAACATGTGGGTTTGATAACGATTGAAGCATAATTACACAGATTGTGATTTGATTTCATTGATATTATAATTCTATTTGGCATCGTATTGGTTCAATTATGAGAATTCGTTATAGTCATGGCATTGTGTGCTTGAATATTTTCACAGAGCAGTACTCTATTTCTCTAGAATTGTGTGTTGTTTTGAAATCACCATGCACAGAATAACCATTTATGCAAATTTCTTATTTATGCACTATAATGAAAATTCCCAATTAAATTATGTGCTTTCATAGATAGCAGTGAAATTGGTTGAATACATCGAAGTGCTTGATGTGTGCGCAGATCTAATTAAGTGTGTCAATTTTAAAATATGTGGATGTATGCGGTAACCATGTGTGAGAAAAGAACAATGTTCATAGCATTCAGTTTTATAACCCCTTTTGAAATCACATTTATAATTTTAAAGTATTTTTTGTATGTTGAATTGTTTTCCCAATATTTGTTGTTCAAGAGTCATTAGGATCAAATGTTTGAAGCCGGCCTTTTAAACTAGACAACGTGAGTTTTGAATTAACAGTGACTGATTTTATTTCAAGGAGCAGTGTTTTTCATAGGTTATGCAAAAATACGAGTGTAGATTTGAATTAACATCAGTGAGTTTATTTTTAAGAGCAGCAGTATTTTAGGATAAGTGTGATTTTTCTTTCATTGTGTGACAGTATGAGTTTTAGTGTCAGTTTTATCATTGAATTCTATTGCTTAACTGTGTGTTTGAGTTCAACAACGATATGATCTTTAATAATGATTGAATTCCATTTTAAGAGCTTAGGGTGAGCTTATTTAATAGTGTGAGTTTATTTAATCCGCAGAATGAATATTTGAGAGGAGCGATTAAATTTCATTTAAAAAGCTTTCGTGTGATCCTCGTTCTCATTTCTAGTTTCTAAAGATTAAATTGAGTAGTGAGGTTTTCATTCCAGTGTTAATTTAAATTAGGTCCATCATTTCAAATTAATTTAGGAGCAGTGTGATTTGTTTTGGTTTTACGCAATTCAATATCATAGGTTAATTAATTTATTTAGCTCAACTGTAGCATTAGATTTAATTTTACATGCAATGTGAATGATTTGATTTTCTATTTTAAGTACAGAAGTTGATTTCATAAGCAGTAATTTGATTTTTCATACCTGAGGTTTAAGTTTGTTGTTTTTCATAATGTAGAGTAGTTTGAAGTGTGAATTTAATTTCATAGTGGAGGCATTAGTTAGATGTCATTTGGTTTTGTTATCAATTTCATGTTTCATCTAGATTAGGAGCCTTTTAAATTAAAATATTTTTGAGATTATTTTAATCCCTTAGATGAGTGTTCTTTCCAGCAAATGAGTGGTAGATTAGAGTTTCCTTCCGGAAAATGAATGGTGTGTTATTTTGCATCAAGTCACGAGTGCGTTCTTTCGTAGAAACAATGATTATGTACTTAGGAATTAAATTGATTTTATGCCCTAGTTTAGGTTAGATGCTCTGATCATGTGTTTGCGCCTCGAAGCTTACGATTCCCAGATTGATAATTTAATGTTGGAAAATATAAACATATAATTTACCCAAAAACATGATGGAGAGAAGTGGCTGAAAACTGATGATGGGATTTCAGTGGCCCAAGGTCAGAGCTTGTAAATGCAATTGGCGGTAGCCATAATGATTTCTTGTGAGGAAATCCCTAGGCTTGGTGGGACGTCCAGGGTGGGTATATGTTTGTTATGAATGTCATGGTGGGGTTGGTAAAGAATTTGAAGCTTCGACCAAGGGTGATTAGGGACTACTGCCAGGGGAGATATTGGATGGATGGGTGGGGTGGTTCTCCTAAAAACATTTTGTACACTTTCCAAAAGAATATAGAATGGGTTTGGATGTACAAGCATGGAGAAGGTGCCCCAATAAACATTAAAATTAACAACCACTGATGGTGTGAGGATGGTGTTTTTTTCTGAGGGTGGGGGGCCCATTGGCTAGTCTAGGTGCGAGGGTGGTGAAGCAGATGGAAAGTACCGCAGATGGGCTATGTTGATGGAGGTATGGTAGGCCAAATGAGAGACAAGGTGGTGCATATTCGATCTGCTTATGAAAATGGTAGTCCGGGAAAGGGGTTTTATAGTGATATGGTAAAAATTTACTTGATGCATGATGGATGCATGAACATGAAGTGCTTCCCCAACTCGCCCATGTTATGGCCATGGCATCATATTTGTGATGAATGGTCTACTTGATTGATCAAAGCAATGGAGGGTGTGGATCTACTGACCGATAAGAATATTTATTATGTAAAAGACGGGGTGATGATAAAAATGGTTAGGTGTTTGGAACCTATGGTTGACACTTGTGGAGAAATGATATCAGGATATGCAAAGCTTTTTTGGGAGCCTATCATGTTGGGGGTAGAATGGTACCTTCTCTTGTACCTTCATGGCTTGGGTAACTTGTGATTTTTTGTGCCTGTCTCACCTCCAACCAATACCCTTGCTGAAAGCATATTTTCTATTCGAAAAAAAAAAATTCAAATATTATTGAATGAAAAGCAATAAGATAGGGCATACCTGGTGTGACAAAAAATGATTTTTTCTGAAGCATGGATGTGTGAATCCTACTATAGACATGATGAAGTTCTTATCACTGTGTTGCTTTCAATTTTAAAATTGGGAATTCTGAGCTCCTGTTACGGTCCATAAAATCACTCTAAAAGGGTGATATATACGTCAAATGGCTCATTTCAGAGTTGTGAGGTAAAAGATGAGCCCTTGTTGCCGAGCCTTTCTTTCCATTTTGGCCAGCCTGTGTACCAGGTATTCACACCGTCAGAGCCAAGTAGGCCCTAGAACATCCTGCAACTTAATGTTTTAGTCTTATCGGGGTGGGGGTCCATACAAATTAGGTTTGTACGGACCCTTACTTGTTTTTGGCCTTGGTTGCATGGGTAATCAAGATGCAGGCGTGGAGACTCCACGGGAAATTAAGGTTTTCTGAGGAGATTTAGTGCCTATCTGAGGTTTTGTGCTCAGCTTACGTGTCTATATTTGAGACAGGCACACGATTAGAATGCACGTATGGGAAACAAGCATGGCGAGAAGCCAAGACAATTTTTGTTAAAAAAAATTGATTTTTTTTTTTTATGTCACTGATGTGCTTATGTTTGGAGACAGGATGTTGTGGAGAGAGTGTTATTTTCCAGATATTCACATAGTTGTGGCATAGTATTCCAATGCACGGGGGTTGCTGGCACAATGGGGTCTTCTCAAGTTTTTCGAGAATGACCTCCTGAGATCGTAGGATCACTTACTACGCTTCTTGTTCCGTAGCTAGAACATGAGGCACAAGGTGATGGTGCATGGGAAGGACATTTATATCAGCCTAGAGATGGATATCTACTTTTTTACTGACTTGCTACCTCGGGAAGAGGCACTTCCCCACCCACTTCCGCATGGGAGGGTGGCACTCCAACATTGGTCGGAGCAGCACTGTGGTGGGGCACCACTTTCAGAGAGATGTATCATGATTTCATCAATGACTGATCTAGCTAAGCGATGTTCCTTGGCTATGATCGTATGATTGAAAGGGTCTTCATTGCCACATAGGGCGCTTGGACCCCAAATTGGTGTTCTACGCTGATTCCGAGCCGATAATTTTATGATTGAGCACACCATGTTTATGATTATATGGTGTCGAAGTTGGGGAAGTTTTGAGGAGAATCTTCCAAATTATTCAACTATGCTAGCATCCTTTGTAGCATCATGTTTGAGAGGGTGGTACTTATGTGACCCGTCGTGCATGTTCCTATTGGGCCTCACTAGGACCCTTGGATGAGGGAAAGGGTGCTGGTGATGCCTCGAGGTGGGGGAGGGGAGATGGGTCACTACTGGAATGTGACCATAGAGGCATTGTTTGTTAAGATTTTGTGTATTTGGGGTAGCATCAATTGTGCTCTAGGTCCCAAATTTTGATGAAGGACTAGAGTTCACCTGATTTACAAGACCCAGAAATGGATTTGGGAAATTTCATCTGGTTTAGGAGATATTAAATTAATTAATTATTTTAATGTATTTCCTAAGTTAAAACTTAGGAAAATAAAATTAATTAAAGTGAATTTAATTAAACATGCGATGAAATTGTCTTAAGTCACACGGATCAAGCTTTATTTTAATCTTAGCCATTGATTAAAGATTTAATCTTGGCCGTTGATTTGTCAACGAGAAAAGTATAAAGGAAAGGCTTGGGGTCATTTGGAAGACACACAGAGGTAGAGCATTGAAACTAAGCTGAGATTCTAGGGCGAGGTTGCTAAGAATTCTAAAGTGTTTCAGTTGTAGAGAGGGGAACTTAGACCAAGGGGATGATATGATCCCGGGGTCTAGAATACACAAGAATCAGAGAAGAGATCAGGAAATACATTGCAGAGGAAGGTAGCAGTAGACAGTAGCAGCAGTAGCAGCAGACAACAGTATCAGCAGCAACAGACAGTAGCAGTAGCAGACGACAGCAGTAGCAGCAGCAACAACAACAGCAAGGACAGTCTGATTTTCAAGAAACCCTTCAGGGGTTACGCAAAGACCCTTAGGGTCAGCGTAGTGATTGTGTCACCCAGTCTGGGGTAATACAGTCCCTTCCAGTGATAGTGCTAAGCATTTGGAGGCCTTCATAGGCTGATGCAGTGTCTTTTAGGGGCAGATCTAGGGTTTCTAGGCCTAGGTCTAGCTGCGTTCTGTAAATCCTATTTGAGGGTGTAGATCAGTCAGTATTGTTGGCCTTAAATCAGCCAAGTGTTGTAGATCTAGAGTTTTCTCTATAGGGTTTTCTAGATCTGGAGCCCAGAGTTGTGTATTCATAAATATTTTTAATAATAGAGCCCTCTAGCAGGCAGAGAGCGATTTTCCCACATTGGGTTTTTTCGGGGACAATTTGTCCAGAAATAACTATTTCACTTTGTCTATGTGTGCATGTGCTTATTCTAGATCTGAATTGGTAGAGATCTCTTATGTGGTTTTCTTTGATGTTAACTTGAATTTATTCAGTTAATAACCTGTATAAGTACGAGAAGCTTAACCGGATTAACAAAAATAATTTCTGCATAAGAATAAAGATTCATAAATTTCTACATAGTATTAGAGAAATTGCAGATCTAGAAGGGTCACCAGCTGAAGAATCTAAAGGATCTAGCTGCCAACAGAAACTGGAAAGGAAGTAGAAAATTAGATCTGAAGGGACAATGCAATTTTCAGAAGGATATTCACGCAGAGGGAAGGGTGACGTTGTCCAGCATTGTGTCCTAGCAAGGCCACATAATTACTGCGCATAGGCAGCTTAGAAACAATGCTGGTTAGGTTTGAAGCCTGTCAGTGTGATTGAGATCTGAATCTATTAGATCCAGAATTTTTTTTTGCATAAAAGTTGCAGAAATTTAGAAGAGCTGGTGGGGTTAAAATTCTGAAGTTTTCAGATTTTTAACCTGAGGACAAGTGACAAAGTTTGGGAAGAGATCAGCTTCTCAAAGAGTTTCTTGCTAAAGGAAACTTGCAGTTTGGTAAAAGCATCAAAGAATGAGCTGAATCATAGTTGGTTTGGTAGATTTACAAGGAGGGAAATCAAGTGTCAGAGGGAGCAGAGGGTTCCCAGCTCAAAAAGAACCCTAGATCCAAGATCTATAGAATAGAGAAGAGGAGCTATAACACATTCTAAGCAGATGGCTCCTCATGGACTGCATGATCAGGATAGACTAGAGGGCCTCTCAAACTTTTCGGTGTGGAAAGCAAGGATCCTGATTGTCCTTGAGGCATACGTTCTAAGATATGATGCAGAGCAAACCCTAGCCACACTGACAGATGCGAATCTCCTACATAAGCATAGAGAAGTTACTGGGCATGCCAAGCGACTGATAATGGACAGTATCAAGGACCATATTGTACCACACATAGCTGAGAAGAGGATAGCTAATGAGATGTGGAAGGCCTTGAATTCCCTATATGAGGGAAAATTAGTCCAAAGAAAGATGTTGTTGAAGGCCCAAATGAATTCATTCATGATGACGAAGGGAGAAGACATTGAGCACTTCCTCTTCAGATTGTAGTCAATCAGGGATTAGTTGACTGCAACGGGTGCAACAGTATATGATGTAGTGATAGTCAGACTTCCCTCAATGCAGTCATGGATGAGTGGGAAACCTCTGTCCAAAGTATCTTGGGCAGAGCCGACCTCCTATATTGGGACAACTTGTGGTCAATCTTGCAGCAAGAAGAATTACGAAGGTTCACCATGAAGCAGCACAACCTTGCATTGAGCAAGGTTAAGAAGGAAGAGGAGGAATATGCAGCCTTGACATCGAAGAAGCAGTCGAAGAAGAAGAAGGATATTTCTAATATCAAGTGCTTCCAGTGTGGCTAAATGGGACATTTTTCCAGCCATTGTCCAGAAAAGAAGAAGGACAAGGAAGCATATTCTTCCAAAACAAAGGTGGCAGACGATGGTTTCAAAGATGATGTAGCCATGAGCACTCATGAACCACGAAAGTGGAGCAACATCGATCTATAGAGGAGCTATGGAAGTAAGGCGAGATCCTTGAGCAGATCATCTCTTGGATCACAAGAAAGCTACGATAGCCTTAAGACAGTAGCGGGGCAAGTGGAGCAGTGGGTTCATAGATCACAGATGAGGTAGAGGCAGAGGCAGAACTGGAGGCTAGGAGGAGCAGCGCAGAGCATAGCAGCAACAGTGTAGAAGCAGTAGTAGCGTAGAGAAGTTTTTCCTATGTAGTACAGAGCTACAACAGCGCAGAGAGCTTCAGAGGGACAACACATTGCAACAGCAGTGTGATAGATTTTAGCACAAGGAGATGATGTGACTTCAGTAGTGCAGAGGGATTCTGATTATGCAGGCGGATCTGTAGTTGTGCATCTTTCTTTAGATGCCAGCACATATCTGTAGCCTATGGAGCTTTAGGGATGAGGATGCAGCCCATCTGACTTGTTTGTCAAAGATTGGGTAGGAGATTCAGTTGTTTCTCTCAACAACTGAAGTTGAAGTGCAATAGATTAGTAGTGGTCGTGCTATGAGTAGCATAGATGCAGCATATTGAGAGGGAGCTGCAGTACAATGGTTGCAGTGGCAATGACATAGTCATGGGCAACGTTACATAATGGTAGCAGTAGTGCAGAGTTGAGTGGCAGGAGGCCAAGCATTAGTAGCTGTTACACAGTAATTTTTCACCGTCCCTGCAATCCCCATCTCACCCATTGGAGGGTCATTTCTGTGACCAATAAGCAGTGTCATGCCTTGCAAATACCATCATTGCATCCCTTGCCATGAAGACAACATTCCTTCTGTTGATCATTTCCTGAGAAGACCCCTAAAAACACATGTTTTTGCCTTGGCGCTGTTAGCCCGTTATGTACTTGCGCCAATGAGGAAAATTAACACTAAGCCCGCGCTAATTGGTGCTCTGTCCCAGTTGAGCACCAGCGCCAATTTGCTTATGGAATGTTTTTTTAAAAAAGAGGCGAATTTTCGATTACAACAACTTCGTGGATGAGTCATGAGGAGTGGTTTCGACTGAATAACCATGGTATTCCTCCTTTGGCTTCTTGTTCCCACCTTATGGTGAACCTCCCAAGGGATAAGGCCTCCCTTCCACTATTGTAGGGATCCCAATCTCCTCCTCTCCTCTATAAATATAGCCTTCATCCATTGATGAAGGGCTGAAGAGCTGAATGGCTGAATAGCTGAGGGGCTGAATGGTTGAGTCTCCAAGAATCTCCAAGAGCCTTCAGAATGCTGCAAGAGCTTTGATAGTCTTCATAGTGCCAAATCCATAGCAAGGATATTGACGATCGAAGAGAGAGGCTTGTCCCCATTCCTAACAAGCTTTACCGAGACGTATTTCGCTGGCGACCCGTCGAAGGAGAATTCAGCGTCAGAGCCAGGTTGTATTTTCCTTTGTATGAATTAATGATAAGCGACTATTGGTTATGGTTCCACTCATTTTGTTCATTATGATCATGAGTTGTGTCCTCTCTGACTGACGCATAATTTTATATATTTGATTTTACGCTTGTGTTTGTTGTGTTTCTTGTGTGTGCAGGTGTTCGATCGTGATGAGCGTGAGGATTGTGATCTGCCGGAGCAAAGGAACAGGAGTGCTACCTTCTATACAAACAACAGTGTTGGATTTGAGGTAATCCTTCTTCGAAAGTTGGTTTATTGCAATTAGGGACCTGCACCATAGCGTGTTACGATTTTTGCTGGACCCATTCTGGGCTAGTAGGGATCGCCTCTGTCCACAGAGGGGATTTACCTCTACAACAAATTGGCGACTCCGCTGGGGATCGTTGATTTGGAGTATTGTCTTGTATTTTCGGTCTATTCTTGAATTTTCTTGCTTGATCAGCTCTTTTGGTTTGCTTTTTTCTAGTGTAAAACCTCTATTCAGCCCCCAGAGGATCAGATTTGACCTCTACTTTTCTGAATTTTCATCTTTTCATGGTTGGCTTTATTGGCATGGTTTCCAGCCTGATAGTTGTGCCAATTGGTGCAGGTTGCCAGTTCATCACGCGCGCCATTTCCTGTCTGGCACGGATTATAGCCAGACAGTCACGCCATTTCCTGTAGGTGCTAGGGTTGTCCCTTGTTCAAAAGTTTATTTTGGTCAATACTTTGCTTCTGGGTTTGTTTTAGATTCTACTTGAAGTGGTGAGTCTGGTCTTGGTTGGGAGAAATTATTTGCTTTTTTATTTTCAGGTGTTGGCACTTGTTGTTAGTTAGAAACCCGCGCAAATTTTCCATTGGTGCTAGTTGTCAGTGCACAATTCGCGCCAGTTGGTGCTAGTCGTCAGTGACAAAGTCGTGCCAATTTCAGGGTGTGTGAAAATTGAGATTTTTTCCCTAAATCCTTCACTAGTGTGTCTTTCCCTTCTGGTCTTTTCACTGTATGAGCATAGATTACATTGCTCATTGTTTGAAATGTCTTCTTTCCATGATTGCTTGATGTAAAATGGAAGGAATGCCTTGTTTAGATCTCATGCTTTGGAAGTCCTCTTTGTGTTTGACCTCATATGTCTTGTCAACTTTTGAGGAATTTTGTTACAAAGTGTTTTGAAACAACGATTGCATTCTTAGTGTTTGATTACATCCTTTTTGCATTCATCCTTCCATTAAGGAGATATGCGTTCATTTATTTTTCATCTCAAAGTTTTCCTTTCGTTAAAATGCATTAGATCACATTGCATTGAAAAGTATTTTTGAGATTTATCATTGAACTTATATCACATTGTTTAATGATTGAAAACTAAAAATCGCTTTGAGTGCATTCTCTTTCATTAAAAGCATGCATTAAGTAGATTCTCATTTCATCGAAAAATGCATTGAGTTCATTCTTATCATTTGAAAAGGAAGAGGAAATTGTGCATAGATTACAATTGCAAAGTTTTTGGAAAAGAGGATTTTGCATAGATTACATTGCATTATTCGCATTGTTGAATGTTTGGAATTACTTTTGGATAGTGAAATTCATCTAGTTTGGAAAAATTTTCGTTTTTAGTATTGATGTTTGTTGCATCATTGTTTGAAGCTCTTCCCTCAACTAGATATCATTCATCGAATTGAAAAGTTTTCTTTTCTCATATAGTTGCATACAGTAGATTGTCAGATGACATATGGTAGGGCCTGAAAACTGAGACATAATTGAAGATCAACACTAAAATTTATTCAATCAACCTAAGGAAGCATTGAAACTTAACACTCACATTTTAGTGGTCTAGGCTAGTGACGTGTTCTGGCGTCGTTAAACCTAGTAGCTGTCATTCGCCTCTTGGCTTTAGATAGCACTAGTACGGACTTGTGCTCCCCATACCATCGAGTATATAAAGGGAGACCCCACTAGGTTTCTATCCTTTATCCGTAGGAAGCCGAGTCTGCCACCTTATACCCGTGATACACCGGACACAACATTCGGGGAGATTTCCTGCACGTACGTTAAGTCCTTGGTTGATTTCTCTTTCATTTTTAAACCAAGGTGTATATTGCAGTTCACTGTTATATGGTACACCCTTTGCCTAGAATTCCTGAGTAGTCAGTTTGATCTTTACTGACTCCCTAAATTTGAAAAGATCGTCAAGCACTTGTCCTTTCATGCTTGTTTCCAAACTAAAAGTGATAGAGTCACCTTTTGCCTGTTTCTCGACTCTTAAAATATGAAACAGTAGATTTTTGTTTCAATGTTTTAAAATTAACTACCCACGAAATATTCCTGGTTAAAGTTAGTTTCCTTAGGGTTTTGTTTTGAGATCGTTTCTGATGGCAACTTTCTCGGAGTTCACCAACCAAGGAATCCCCTCTGATGGGAATCCTAGTCCTTTTCCTCCTTTTGGAAATGTTGGTGCTCCTTATATGGCAATGTTGTCCCTTCCTGGGTTAACTGTTGGGTTGCCTGTTTGGTTGTTCTCAACCTCTATGGTTCTGAATGTCTTGGCTACTGTTTAATCAGTTCCTCCACTTGAACAACATCATGTTGATTCCAAGGTGGACCTCTCCCCTTCTTCGTCTATTTCTGTGTCCTCTTCTACTTCGCCTGGTGAAAGTCTGGATTTGAGTAACCAGGTGGCCTGAGAAGAAGAAGAAGAAGACAAAGAAGAAGAAGTCTGATAAGAGAGAGGCTAAGGCTGCAGCTGCTGCTTCTAAAGCACTTCCTCTTGATAAACCTTCCAACCCTCCACTGAAAGTTAAGTTCCCTTGCATGTTGTGCACGGGAGACCATCTTCTTCAAGATTGCCCTGGCATTCCCAAGGTGCTTGAAGCATGGTCCAACAGTCACCCGCTGTTGCCTTTGGCTTTCGGGAGTCAAGTTGGGAGCATGGCCTTAACTGGTGTTGGTAGGGATCCTAAGAAGCAGGGTAAGATTACCAATCCCTGTAATTTGTGTGAAGGGCACCATGCCATTCACCTTTGTCTGTATATGGATGAAGCCAAGAGAGTTTTGGACAACTCAACTGTTTCTACACCACGCCTCCCAGCTGGTTATAAATAGCTTTCTTTGAGTCCTCCACCAGCTGATCCTACGATTGGTCAAGAGTCATCCTTGGTCGATCCCGCTCCCTCGAAAATTCGAATTCAGGAATCCGTTCCCGACCAACCATTGGTCATGGGATCGGTTGAGCTGGCCCCGTTTGCGGTGCACCAGGTATTTTCTGTTGAGACTGGATCTCACATCCCTATGGACGTGATGGTTGTTCCAAGCCCCTTTGATTTCAATTTGCTTTTGGGGCGCGATTACACCTATGCCATGGGAGCGCTTGTATCCTCCCTTTTTCATGTGGTTTTTTTTCCACATGAAGGATGGATCGTGACCATTGATCAGATTTTGTTCTTTGGTCCTGATGTGGCATCTGGCCCGCCATCATCCCTTCCTGGTTTTTATCTACCTGTTGTATCTTCCCCACCACAGGTCAACTATGTGGCTACCTACCCCATGCCTGTGCTCAGTGATAGTGTCGTCATGCATCATGTGCTGGGGGCATTGGGTCTAGACTTCCAAGATGTTTTCCTTCCATCGGATGGGAAAATATTGGAAGCCATGACTTCTTGTTCATTATGATGAGGTTGGTGGGGAGAAGAGTTCCTTTGCTTATGTGAAGCTCCTTAAACCATGAAGCAAGGTGTCCTGAGGATAGTTATTTTAATGTGTCAACCTCGTTAAAATAATGAAACACATTCCCGTTCAATTCGAGTATTTGATAAGTTCTCGTAAATTCCCAGTCGAGTCTTTCTTTTGATCTCGTAATTTGAATTTTCACTCCATCTACCTTTCATATGGACTGAAGCTTGGGGGGCATGTACCTCGAATTGAGTCACCATGCTGGGGGCATGCTTACTGTTTCAAGTATAGTTTGTTTTTGTTTCAAGCTTGTGTAAAAATGAAACCGGTTTGAAGCATAGTTTATCTTTGTTTCAAGCTTGTGTAAAAATGAAACCAACTTCAAGTAGAGTTTCCTTATTTCAAGCTTGTGAAAAAATGAAACCTTTCCCATTTTACCTCTTGTGATTGCCATTTTATCAGCCTATTTTTTCCAGATGAGCCTTGGTTTTCTCATTCCATCGTCACTATCTGCTTGGCCGATCATATGCCTTCACTTGGTTGTTTTAACCGTTCCTGAGGAACTGCTGTGATGAGTGGTCTTGTTAGCCAACCTCTTAACCTTTACTTGTTTTGAGCAGTTCCACCATTACCAGAACCAGTTGCTACCCTTTATACCACTCGTTCCTCTAGGAGGAGTCAACTTTCAGCTCTTTTCTGACTCTTGAAAACATGAAAATATTGCCGAGTCTCTTATCATTTTGATCTTGTTAAAGTGGCTGCAAAATGACATCTACCCAGTATACATTTACCCCTTTTTCGGGCTGGAATAGATTATTTACGAAAAAGGAATGGCCTAGCCTATTGCGACTAGGAGGTTTTCTCAGACTTAGTTTTCTACCTTTTCAGATCTGAGGAACTATTTACGAAAAGGGAATTTTGGAGTTTACTTTTTTGCTATCTTTTCAAACTCTCTAAATATGAAAAGACATCGAGTTCTCCCTTTGTCAGACTCGTTAAACCCTAATGACATCGGATTCAGTCGTAATGACGATATTCAAGTTTCCCCTTCCTAGGGCTCGTTAAATGCACTAGGATGGATTCGTCTGAAGGACAAACTTTTATGACAAGCATATGGTATCCTCTTCAAGCTTGTGTAAAAATAAAGAGGTACTCACCAGAAATGGTGGGGAAAAATGGAACCAGTATCATCATCGTGTCGGCAGTATGTCGCTCTTGAACATGGCACTTGTCTGCATTCGTGTTAGGTTGGGAACATCTCATCTCGTTTTCCACTTGCCTCCATGGGTTTGGGTGAACCCTTTTGACCTCTCATCTGCTCTTTGCCTCGTCATCATGACCTCTAATCTTTTGATGTCAAATACTGCCAAATCTATTGTCGTGCTGCCGATATGTTCAAGAGAAGTTGACCTCTGTAAGTCTCAACCCTCCTCTGATTCTCATCTGATCTTGATTCACAAAGACATTATGTTCCTCTGTCTCGTGTCAATGATGTGGGAAACACTATGGCCCACCTTCGATCAAGGTCACTTCCTGTCGACTTCAGGTCGTTATCCAGGAAGCTGATATAGAGACTCCCTTCTGGTACCTTGGAACCTGCATGCCTTAATGGTAGGTTCTTCGCATTTGACGGGAGGTTTTCATCATTGGCCTCCGATCGAGTGATTCTATGGGTGTTCGACGCCAGCTCACTGATTCACATGTCGTAGATTGTACCTATAGTACCTTGAGGGCCATTGCCATTATTGGTGGCACCTCTCCCATCTGTTAACAACTTTCATCATTGGTTGGTAATCAGATGATGTTCTTGCATGTTCGACTTCAGCTGACTTATTCACATGCTTGAACTTGTACTTTGTTCGGGTCAAGATGGAGCGCAAGAACTTGGATTTTGTCTGTTGGAATCTAGGCTATGATTTTGTGGATTATTCTGATTGGTTACATGACTCATTTATTAGATGGTTGCGACCATACCTGAGTCTATTATCGATCCTCACTGGATGGCTGTGTCCATACCTTGGATCTAAATTATTGTATACTCTGTTATGGATGGCTGCGCCCATACTACATATATCATGTATTTGAGATATCAGTTGTACTTCTCTACGCAGGTTTTCCGACGGCAGTGTTTTCAGTTGGATGCATTCTCGTAAATCATTTCACCCCTCTCTCTCTTTCGGGCCTCATGCTTTAGGGGGCATCTGTTACACAGTAATTTTTCATTGTCCCTGCAATCCCCATATCGCCCATTGGAGGGTCATTTCTGTGACCAATAAGCAGTTTCATGCCTTGCAAATACCATCATTGCATCCCTTGCCATGAGGACAACATTCCTTTTGTTGATCATTTTCTAAGCAGACCCCTAAAAACACCTGTTTTTGCCTTGGCGCTGGTAGCCCGTTATGTACTCATGCCAATGAGGAAAATTAACACTGAGCCCGTGCCAATTGGCACTATGTCCCAGTTGAGCACCCGCGCCAATTTGCTTATGGAAAGTTTTTTAAAAAAAGAGGCGAAGTTTCGATTACAACAACTTCGTGGATGAGTCATGAGGAGTGGTTTCGACTTAATAACCACGATCTTCCTCCTTTGGCTTCTTGTTTCCACCTTATGGGGAACCTCCCAAGGGATAAGGCCTCCATTCCACTATTGTATGGATCCCAACCTCCTCCTCTCCTCTATAAATATAGCCTTCATCCATTGATGAAGGGCTGAAGAGCTGAATGGCTGAATAGCTGAGGGGCTGAATGGTTGAGTCTCCAAGAATCTCCAAGAGCCTTCAGAATGCTGCAAGAGCTTTGATAGTCTTTGTTTGGATTTCAAAATGTCACTCATTACCATACATTTTTCACCTATGCTTCCATTATACCACCCATTATTCACCACCATGTCACTTCATTTTCCCTATTATTCACCATTAATGGGTCTAATTTATATTTTCCGAATATTATTTATTTTTAAGCATTTTTAAGAGAAATTCTTGATTAAATATTAGAAAATAATATATTTTACATTATATATGGAAAGTGGGTTGTTTTTGTGACATGTGTAGGTGCCAAGGAAGCTTCCAAGACACCTTTATGTGGCCTTCAATGATCAAATTCTAATTTGAAGAGATAAACCTCATGGAGAAGATCAAGGACAAAAGGGGGTTATGTGTCTAGATGGTTGAGAGATGTATGGAACTAAAGAGAGATTAGTGGATGATCATTATGAGTTTGTTACTCATCCCATTGTATAAATAGGAGTACAATCTCCTCCATTTGTAATCTTGAAGTTTTATAATCTTAGAATTTTGGAGTATGTAATATTAGAAGCTTAGAGTTGGTTTGTAATGGAGATTTTGAAATAAAAGATCATACTTCGATTTTGCTTCTACATCTGAGTCTCCATTGAAGTGGTGTGCTTGTGGAGTTATGGAGGGCCCCCATGGCCTCACTTGCATGCTTATTTGCTTATTTTAGGTATAACTTAATTTATGTTTTTGTTTGATTTCATCTTTTAAGTTTTGTTAAATGTTCTAATATTGGAAGGATCTTATTTGAAAGTGTTTTTGTAAGAGAACCATAAGATCTCAGACAATTATTAGATTTAGGTTTGTTTCATTTCAGCTTTTAATTTTTGTTAAATATTCTAATATTGGAGAAGATCCTAAAATTCAAGTGTTCTTGTAAGAGAACCTTAGGATCTTGACAACTGTTAGATCTAGGTTTTATTAGTTGTTGAAAGAGATCTTGATGAATATGTTCTTGTAAGGGAACTTTAAGATCTTGGAGAAATTAGGAATATTTCTAGATCTATATATTTTAGATAAGCACTTCTAAGTTTACCTTCTCGGGTTGACATTAAATTAAAATCTAATTGACATCATCAATTGGAGCCAAACAGTCTTCATAGTGCCAAATCCATAGCAAGGAGATTGACAATCGAAGAGAGAGGCTTGTCCCCATTCCTGACAAGCTTTACTGAGATGTATTTCGTTGGCGACCCGTCGAAGGAGAATTCAACGCCAGAGCCAGGTTGTATTTTCCTTTGTATGAATTAATGATATGCGACTATTGGTTATGGTTCCACTCGTTTTGTTCATTATGATCATGAGTTGTGTCCTCTCTGACTGACACAGAATTGTATATATTGGATTTTACGCTTGTGTTTGTTGTGTTTCTTGCGTGTGCAGGTGTTCGATCACGACGAGCGTGAGGATTGTGATCTACCGGAGCAAAGGAACGGGAGCGCTACCTTCTCTACAAACAACAACGTTGGATTCTAGGTAAGCCTTCTTTGCAAGTTGGTTTATTGCAATTAGGGGCCTGCACCATAGCGTGTTACGATTGTTGTTGGACCCATTTTGGGCTACTAGGGATCGCCTCTGTCCGTAGAGGGGATTTACCTCTACAAAAGTAGCATAGAACGAGTGCCCAAAATCATGTAATGCATAAGTGTGATGTATTGCTAGAGCACACCTTTGATGCTAAGAGCGAGTGTTGAGATTTTGTGTATTTGGGGTAGCATCAGTTGTGCTCTAGGTCCCAAATTTTGAGGAAGGACTAGAGTTCACTTGATCTACAAGACCCAAAAATGGATTTGGGAAATTTCATCTGGTTTAGGAGATATTAAATTAATTAATTATTTTAATGTATTTCCTAAGTTAAAACTTAGGAAAGTATAATTAAAGAGAATTTAATTAAACATGTGATGAAATTGTCTTAAGTCACACGGATCAAGCTTTCTTTTAATCTTAGCCATTGATTAAATATTTAATCTCGGCCATTGATTTGTCAATGAGAAAAGTATAAAGGAAAGGCTTGGGATCATTTGTAAGACACACAAAGGTAGAGCATTGAAGCTAAGATGAGATTCTAGGGTGGGGTTACTAAGAATTCTCAAGTGTTTCAGTTGCAGAGAGGGGAATTTATACCAAGGGGACGATATGATCCCGGGGTATATAATACACAAGAAGTAGAGAAGATATTAGAAAAGACATCGCAGAGGAAGGCAGTAGCAGTAGCAGCAGACGACAGCAGCAGCAGGCAGTAGCAGTAGCAAGGATAGCGTGATTTTCAGGAAACCCTTCAAGGGTTATGCAGAGACCCTTAGGGCCAACGTAGTGACTGCATCACTAAGTCTGGGGTAATGCAGTCCCTTCCAGTGACAACGCTAATCATTTGGAAGCCTTCAGAGGCTGACACAATTTTTTTCAAGGGAAGATCTGGGATTGTTAGGCCTATATCTGACTGAGTTCTGTAAAATTCATTTGAGGGTGTGGATTAGTTAGTATTGTTGGTCTTAGATCAGCCAGGTGCTATAGATCTATAATTTTCTCTATAGGGTTTCCATATCTAGAACCCAGAGTTGTGTATTCAGAAATATTCTTAATAATAGAGCCCTTCAGCAGCCAGAGACCAGTTTTCCCACATTGGGTTTTTTCGAGGACAGTTTGTCCAGAAATAACTATGCACTTTGTCTATGTGTGCATGTGCTTATTCTAGATCTGAATTGATCGAGATCTGTTATGTGTTTTGCTTTGATGTTAACTTGAATTTATTCAGTTGATAACTTGTATAAGTAGGAGAAACTTGACTGGATTAACAGAAATAATTTATGCAAAAGAATTAAGATTCAGAAATTTCTACATGGTATCAGGGAAATTGCAGATCTAGAATGGTCACCATCTGAAGAATGTGAAGGATCTAGCTGCAAAAATTAGCTAGAAATGCAGCAAAAAAGCAGATCTGAAGGGACAACGTAGTTTTCAGGAGGAGATTCACGTAGAGGGAAGGGTGACATTGTCTAGCGTTGTGTCATAGAAAGCCCATGAAATTACAGTGTAGAGGCATCTCTTAAACAACGTTGGTTAAGTCTAAAGCCAACTAGTGTGATTCAAATCTAAATCTATCAGATCCAGAAAAAAAATTCTGCAGAAAAGTTGAAGAAATTCAGAAGAGCTGGTGGGGTTAAACTTCTGAAGTTTTCAGATTTTTAACCTTAGCACAAGTGACAAAGTTTGCAAAGAGATCAGCTTCTCAAAGAGTTTCTTGCCAAGGAAACTTGTAGTTTGGTTAAAGGATTAAAGAATAAGTTGAATCATAGTTGATTTGGTAGATTTCCAAGGAGGTAAATCAAGTGTCAGAGGGAGCAGAGGGTTCCCAGTTCGAAAAGGACCCTAGATCCAAGATATCTAGCATAGAGAAGAGGAGCTCCGACACATTCTAAACAGATGAATCCTCATGGACTATGTGATTAGGATAGGCTAGAGGGTCTCTCAAAATTTTCAGTGTGGAAAGCAAGGATCTTGATTGTCCTTGAGGCATACAGTCTAAGAGACCATGCAAAGCAGACCCTAGCCACACTGACAGATTTGGATCTCCTATGAAAGCATAGAGAAGCATTTGGGCATGCCAAGCAGCTAATAATGGACAGTATCAAGGGCCATATTGTGCCACACATAGCTGAAAAGAGGATAGCTAATAAGATGTGGAAGGCCTTGAATTCCCTATATGAGGGAAAATCAGTCCAAAGAAATATGTTGTTGGAGGCCCAAATGAGGTCATTCATGATTACCAAGGGAGAAGACATCAAGCACTTCCTCTTCAGATTGAATTCAACCAGGGATCGGCTGAATGAAACAGGTGAAACCGTAGATGATGCAGTGATTGTCAGGACTTCCCTCAATGCAGTCACAGATGAGTGGGAAACCTTTGTCCAAAGTATCTTGGGCAGAGCGGACCTCCTAGATTGGGACAAATTGTGGTTGATCCTGCAGCAAGAACTACGAAGGTTCACCAAGAAGCAGCATAGCCCTGCGTTGAGCAAGGTTGAGAAGGAAGAGGAGGAATATGTAGCCTTGGCATCAAAGAAGAAGCAGAACAAGAAGAATGATTTTTCTAAGATCAAGTGCTTCCAATGTGATGAAATGGGACATTTTTCCAGCCATTTTCCACAAAAGAAGAAGGACAAGGAAGCATATTCTTCCAAAGCAGTGGTGGCAGATGATGGGTCAGAGATGATGTAGCCATGAGCACTCATGAACCATGAAAGTGGGGAGACATGGATTTGTAGGGGAGCTATGGAAGTAAGGCGAGATCCTTGAGCAGCTCATCTCTTGGATCACAAGCAAGCTACGATAACCTTAATATAGTAGTGGGACAAGTGGAGTAGTGGGTGCATAGATCACAGATGAGGCAGAGGCAGAGGCAGATATGGAGGCTGGGAGTAGTAGCACAGAGCATAGCAGCAGCAGCATAGAAGTAATAGCAGCACAGAGCAGTGCTTCTTACACAGTGCAGAGCTACAGTAGCGCAAAGAGCTTCACAGGGACAATGCAGTGCAGCAACAACATGATAGGTTTAAGCACAAGGAGCTAATGTGATTTCAGTAGTGCATAGGGAGTCTGATTACGTAGGCAGAGCTGTAGCTATGCATCATTCTTTAGATGCTAGCACAAATCTATAGCCTATGGAGCTTCAGTGATGAGGATGCAACCCATATGACTTGTTTGTCAAATATTGAGTAGGAGATTCAGTTGTTTCTCTCAACAATTGAAGTTGCAATGCAGCAGATCAGCAGTGGCAATGCTATGAGCAGCATAGATGCAGGATATTGAGAGGGAGCTACAGTACAATGGTTGCAGTGGAAGTGGAAGAGTCATGGGCAGCAGTATAGAATGGCAGCAGTAGTATAGAGTTGAGTGGTAGGAGACCAAGCATCAACAACACAGAACCAGTGCCCAAAATCATGTAAAGCGTAAGTGTGATGTATTGCTAGAGCACACCCTTGATGGTAAGAGGGAGTGTTGAGATTTTGTGTATTTCGGGTAGCATCAGTTGTGCTCTAGGTCCCAAATTTTGAGGAAGGGCTAGAGCTCACCTGATCTACAAGACCCAGAAATGGATTTGGGAAATTTCGTTTGGTTTAGGAGATATTAAATTAATTAATTATTTTAATGTAATTAAAGTGAATTTAATTAAACATGTGATGAAATTGTCTTAAGTCACACAGATCAAGCTTTCTTTTAATCTTAGCCATTGATTAAAGATTCAATCTTGGCCATTGAATTTTCAAAGAGAAAAGTATAAAGGAAAGGCTTCGGGTCATTTGTAAGACACGCAAAGGTAGAGCACTGAAGCTAAGCTGAGATTCTAGGGCAGGGTTGCTAAGAATTCTCAAGTGTTTCAGTTGCAGAGATGGGAATTTAGACCAAGGGGATGATTTGATCTTGGGGTATAGAATACATAAGAAGCAGAGAAGAGATCAGGAAAGACAACACAGAGGCAGGGAAAATTTTAAGAACCCCCCTAAATTTATATATATAATAAATGGGCGAATCCCCATGATACATAGGAAAAATGGAAGGCGATTTTATTAATAATATAATATGTATATATAATTTTTTAGCGAATTTCTCATGAGATTATATTATCTTGTAAAATCATGGCGAATCACCAATACAAATGGCGAATCACTACTACAAAATGGTGAATCGTTGTCTAGTGGAGTTCGGGGTGTTGGTTCCAATGAAGATATGGTAGTTGAACCAAGAGTAGAAGGAAGAGAACCACCGAGACCAAGCATGGCACATGGTGACTCGTGAGGGAAGTAGTTCTCGTGCAGTTTGGAAAACGTGTTCTTCTAGTTTTGCTAAATAGTCTGGAAATTGTAGAGTTTGCTTCCCTTTATCTTGGAATCTTTGGGTTAGCACCTCTACCTATTGCTTTCTGGACTAGCTGATCAGTGAAAAAGATATTGCTGCTATTTGTTTCTCAGTACAAATTTCTGTTTCAGGGGTTGGTGTCATTAAAAAACATACATTTAGGCACTTACTCAAACCAAAGTATGCTAATCATTATCTTGAAAAATTTGTTATCAGTGGGCACTGAACTTGAAAAATAAGGAGAGAGGAACTTGAATTTCTTCCATAAGGCTATGGTGAAGCACATAGTTTTTGTTTCTGGGATGTGCAAATGACAATCAGCAGCATCAATTTGAAGAAACATAATATTACTGTTTCTAAATTTAAGAAATAGCGCTGACCATTAACAGTTTTAAAATTGCTTGTAATCACAGAAGATAACGGTAAGGATTATACATTGAAGCTAAGGTAAATTACACTCCTATCCTCATCCCATTTTTTATAATAAACAGAGTATTTATATGTCCAATCAGCAGTACAGAGAATTCAGCAAAACGAAAATATCACTTGTGTATTTAATTGCTTGCCTTCGAATTTCCCTGTCCTTGGTTATGCGTATTGGTATGGTCATTTTATGCTGCTTCAACAAGACAGCCAAACCAAGAATCTCATGTATAATAAGTTTGATTGGTCACCAAAATTTCCTGAGAGAAACTTGATGAATATTTTTGAAAATTTACAGCCAAACCACATCTCAGTTTCAGGTCACATTAATGCCTGAGTGAAGCCCAAACGTGATTTTTGTTCATCCAGCAGGGGCCATGGTTACAAATGTGCATGTAGAAATAAACACTCATTAGATGAATCGAAAGCACATAAACGTACTTTAATAAAGGCCTGCCCATGTTTATATACACTTACAATAACGTACATAAGAAGGGGTAAACTTCAGGTTGTGGACAGCCCAAAGTCTCCAACAAAAGAACATTACTACTATGTCTCATGTAATTCATGTCCAAAAACTGAGCATGCAGTGCTTGCCTCAGATCCGTTCTCGTGCATATCACCAATTCCCTGCCCAATCCTGTGTTTGGAGGTACTATTGATTTCACAGCATCCATCAGACCTAACATCAGAAACATGCTTTACAAAATCCATGTAGGTTCCATTAGTGGAATCTCGAAAATCAGGCACCCATCTTGTTTGCACTATATCTTCAGAATAATCTAAGTCAGTGGAACGCATGCCAAAGTCAGCCATTTTTCCTCTGTAATTAAGTTTATCAAGAGAGTCGGCAATGGAATCTAGAGGGCCCTCTGTACAATGGCTAAATGACCATAGTGGGAACATAGAATTCCCCTCCTGTCCTGAGTTGTTAATTGATGTTACAAAACTCCTTCAAGAAGCCTTCCTTTTGTGATGTATTTTGCCATCAACATTATTTGACATTTAAATGGATGCAGAATTGTCACCTGAAAATCACCACTCAATTTAAACATGCAGTAAGCCAGACAAACACTTAAATGAGGCTTTGATCAAGTATGAATTTGTTACAAGCAAGATTTCAAGTCTCCTGAAAGATGCAACTTCATGAGGGTTTGTGTATTGCAAACAGACGTACATCTTTTGTTTCCAAGGAAAACCTCATGAGTAAGCCTAAGGGATTCTTCCCACATTTGTGGACAGCGTCCCCAGTAAACCTATCAATTTAGACTAGTGCACCTCACCTAGAGGAATTTAAAATTCTAAACCAGGCACCTACTAGCATAAACTTTGACAAATGTCCAGTAACATTGGCAACAACCAGTTGAGCTGACCCTTGAACTTTGTGAGTGTGTGTATTATCATGTGATGTGCAGTGAACACGGTTCAAAAAATATAAAAGAGCATAATGAGTAAGAGAGGAAATTCCTGAATTGGCCCCAAATGAAAGCTCAGCAAGACATCGAACTCGTTCCTTCCAATGTTTAAGTTCTCTTTCTTTAGCCTGTAGCTTAATCTCAGTTGACTTCAGCTCCACCTCAAGCTCTGAAATCCTTTCTTCTTGTTGTTTCTCCAATAGATCACGTATACGCTTATCTAACTCATATGGTGACACCCCATAGTCATCAACATGAGAAATATCTAAGTGTTCCGAGGGAGTCTTGTCTGCAGAACTCCATTGACCTGGAAGCCCATCTGCACAAATCTCTCCCTCCACCAATTCAATGGAGGAATTTGTGAACTGCAAAATATCAAACCAAGCAGAGGAGGATTAAAATATTTACTAGGCTAGATACTTGATATATATGCCTGCTACAATGTTATGATAGACTTATTAAACATGTATTTAAGTTAAACAGTTCAACATCAGATAATGAAACTTTGTCCTTTCGGCCATTATTCAACCTTCATATCTGGGAAACAACTGATTAAATGGTAGCAGAGCATAGATTTTTCAAGACAATGCCAGGGGAAACCGTAGGGGAAATCAAGCTAAGGAGCATGAGAATAGATGAGTATGAAAGGAAAGTTGTTAGATTACTAAGGTATGTTGGATTTTAGTTATGATGAATATATCAAAATATAGATATCATTAAGTGGTTTACCATCATTTTATAGTAACAATAAATTAAATTTAACGAGCCCAAGGCTTTGGATGAAGCTACGAGGAAGGAAATGTATGTTTATGAACATAACAAAATTAAGTTAAACTTGTAGAAAACTTGGGATGACAAAAAGGACAAGTTTGAGCAAACAAAGAAGGGATATAAACCTTCATTTTTTGGGAGAAAATTTCAAGCAAATCAACAAACTCGGCCAACCCATAGTGAACCAAGGAAAGTTGATCCAAAGGAAATATAAAAAGAAAAGGCCAAGATTTTAGCCCACCAAGTTTTGGTGTCTTGAGGAAAAACACATGTACAAAGATGACGCTCACAAAGGAAACAAAATTATACAACATTGGACAACTCATGGGATTATCACTATGCTCACATTATTGAAATTAAAGGTAAGATAAACAATCAACCCTTTTCCATTTTAATTGATTTTGGAGCTAACAATATTTGTTAACCCTAAAATTTTTGAAATATTTATTTGAAGAAAACCAGTCATGGAAGGACTTGGTTAGGTCAGCTAGCTACAAGGGTTAGGAGAAGGATAACCAAATTAGCTAAGGGTTCACATAAATGGCCTGAATACATTTTCAAAAAATAAGGGTATGAAATTTGAGTGATCTCATAAATGTGAAGAGACATTTCAGCGTTTAAAAATGCTATTAGCAAGTGCACCAATATTAAGAATAGTTTATCCAAATAAATATTTTATTATGTGCACCAATGCAAGAAAGAGCTTGGAGGAATCCTCATGCAAATGGGCATGTAATATGTTATGAGTCAAGGAAGTTGAGAAGCATGAGAGAAATTTTCCCTCTCAAAATTTGGAGTTGGTAGCCATCATTAAAGCCTTGAAAATGTGGAGATGTTATCTTATTGGAAAAAAAAGTGAATTGAGAACAGAGCACAACAGTCTGAAGCATTTGTTTTGACAACCAACTTTTAATGTTAGACAAATTAAATGGTTAGAATTTATAGCTAATTAAAATTTTGAAATCAAACATATAAAAGGCAAGGAAAATAAGGTGGTTGATGAATTCGAGAGAGGGGTGCCTAAAATACATGCTACAACCGTAAGTATATGCAAATATGATTTTAAAATCAGACTTTTAGAGGTGAAAACTTAGAGCAGTGATACATGAAGATAAAACAAGAGTTACAACAAGATAAATTATAGCTAAATTACAATAATTAAAATATGATGAAATACTCATGTACAAACTCAGAACTTATGTGTCAAATTCACAAGGATTAAAAAACATGGTTTCAAGTGAGATGCACAAGGTACCTTATGTTGGACACCCAGAGTACCATACAACAGTGTCAGCAATAAAAAATTGATACTTTTGGCCAAGGATGAAAAATAAAGTGGTTGATTATATAGCTAGATGTCTAGATTGCATCCAACTGGATTGCTACAACCAATACCCATTCCTAAATGAAAATGGGAAATTATTTCAATAGATTTTATTACAAATTTGTCCAAGAGTGTGAAGTAACATGGTTCCACCATGGTAGTGGTGCATAAACTCATTAACACTATCCACTTTATTCTAGTGAGGTCAACACATAAGGTAGCAAATATTGTTGAAATGCATATGAAGAAAATTACCAAGTTACATGGAGTGCCTAAAGCAAATATTTCATACAAGGATCCCAAGTTTACATTAAACAATCGGAAGGGTATTCGAACCATAATGAACATTATTACATCTCATCTAGAATCAAATGGACAAACTAAGATGGTTAATCAAGTGATTGAGGATATGTTGATGATGTATGTGATGGGTAAACCATAAAAATAGGAAGTGTATCTGCATTTGATAGAGTTTCATATAGAAATGAGTATCAAACATCTTTAATGATGAGCTCATTTGAAGCCTTGTCTTGTATGGTAGAAAAATCAATGTACCTATATGTTGGGATAAACCAGTGGACAAAGAAATTGTTGGGCCAAATTTTTTTGGAGAAATGGAAGAGCAAGTAGTGGAAATCAAGAACAACTTAAATGTCGAATAGGATAGATAGAAAAATATGCAAATAAGAACACGACAAATAGGGAATTCAAATTTGGTGACCATGTTTTTTTTTTAAGAAAAAGCCAAGAAGAGTTCGTTGAAATTAGGAAGTTGTTATAGGTTGTCAACAAGATTTTGTGAGTCATTAGAGATCCTAGAGAAGATTGGACCAACTGGATATAGAATTACCTTGTCAGCTTCCATATATATTCACAATGTATTTCGTATTTGATTACTTAAAAATGTCCATGATGTTAATCATGTAATTGACTAGAACATTATTCATATGGAGTCCAAGGGAGACTTTCACATTCAACCAATAGATATTTTGGATAGAAAGGTCAAGGTGCTCCAAAACTGATCCGTTACCCTAGTAAAGGTGCAATGTATGCATTTTGACTTTGAAAACGCTACATGGGAGCACAAAGATGCCAAAAGAGAGTACCCTCACCTTTTTGCATATATATATATATATATATATTAAAAATTCCATGAGGGAGTACCCTCATATATATATAATGCATTGAGCAAAGTGCATAAATAAAAGGGAGGGGAATGTAACACCCATAGGATGATCCCTATGTGTGTATTGTGCATACCGCGTTTACGCTAATGAACCTATAAATGTTTTGGGAACTACGTGGCCATGTACAATGTGTTTAAGCCAATGTGTCTACGTTTATATGTTTGAGATCAAAATCCTTGTTTGGTTTTAGGCTAGCTTATGTGTTAAAAGGCTAGTGAACATTGTAAATATGTAATTACATGCACATTGATAAAATATATTGTTGTAGGCAAAGTCAAACAGAGTACGAGGGGTAGGGCTCCACAAGTAGAAAAAGGGGTGAAGGTCTAAGTGATGAAAGGCTTACGCCTATGGGGCTAAGTCATTATTAAAATATTTTTGAAGTAAAAAACAACATGATTTTATCCCAAGCCCATAAAGTAACTTTACTTAGTGCCACTTGTCAAAAAGAGCATAAGCACATAAAAGGGGGAATTTTAGTGTTGTTCAATTCAATTTGATGATTTCATTCCATCATTCTAGCCATGGTTGGATAATAAGTTTCCTATTAAAGGGAGAAGGAAGTAACACTATGCTATTGTTAACTAATTAATCCTAAGTGGATTTGGGTATGGGGATAGGTTTCCCTAGTGTGAGGCCAATAAGATACCAAGGGACTCATGAACGCTCCTAGAAGCTGCAGGGCTCCAAGACTCCCTAACCAACATGAATTGGAAATGCTAGAAGGGTAGTGGCATAGTCTAATGGACTACAAGTATAGAAACAAGGGTGCACTACTTAGTTGTGTAGATTAATGGGAAACAAAAAATTGTTCGTTAGAGGTTATCACAATCAAGTACCTTGGCCCATTACCTCGTCAATGCAACTATGTACCATAGTTCGAAGTGGTCAAGGGTGACAAATTACTGAGAGAGAAAAAGTAATGGAATATATAGCTATGTAGAACATCTAAAGTCTCTTGAACCACTAGCGGCTATGTAAAACATAAGTTTTGATGACCCACTATTGAAAGAGCCCAAGCAATAGAATCTATGGTTATGTGCAACATCTATGTTAAGTGATTTCTATTATGGTTATTATGTGTATTTACTCCACTATAAAATGTGTATTATGCATTTATGGCTATATGCATGTGAGCATTCCAGAGTAAAGCAGACTAGAAATTATATATCATAATATACATAACCTTCAATTTAAGAACTCTAAAGACCATGTTACTAAATTAGTAATATGCTCCATTCAGGGTGTTACAGAGTGTTACAGTTTCAATTAAATATTTTACTATTTCAATTAAATCTTTTACTATTTCAACATTTTTAATCTTTTACTATTTTATTTTCACACGCATGATTAAACTAAACTATGATTACTATTTATTAAAATAAATGATTAAACTATGATTACTATTTATTAAATTTTATTTTATTAACTTATTTTTTATATTTTTAATAATAATTAAATTATATATTTTTTATTATGACGAGGTTATTTTCATTTTAATGATTATTCAATTTAGCCCTTTTATATTTTTTCAAATTTGTGTTTAATTTCTTTGTAATAATCGTACTATCCACTCAAAAACTAGATCCGACCCATCTTTCACAAATATTGTTAATACAGTATTTTAACAAAAATGCAGTTGATATGGATTCTATTACTTTGTACTTATATTTCCCTTATTTTCGATTACTTTAAACTTATATTTGACTCCCTTAAAAGTGAAATGTCCGCTGGAAAAAGTAGACAGTTTTGATTTTTTAAAATCTTCCATAAATACTGGTAATGCAATGTTTTAATAACTGTATTATTTAAAAATATAGTACAGAAGCTAAACAAATGGCACCAGAGACACAAATCAGTGACACGGGAGCAAATTCTAGTATTATGTAATTTCTTCCTGACAATAAACTTAGAAAACCTCAAATCACCACTTTGGAAATGCCACACAAATTTCCAATTAACTAAATAAAAACCAGTACATGATTCTGAAATTTTCCAAGCTTGCCAAAATACAGAATATTTAAGAATCCCGTGTAAGTTAGAATGAACCTCCCACAAGTTCAAGTTCTCGACCAAGGATAAGGATTCTAGAATGCATCTGATTTTAATCGCTTTCTAAGAGTGCAACAGATCACCACTGTTCAAGTTTTAAGTCATTATCTTCCAGAGTTGAACATAGCTATTTTAAAACATCATTAACAAACCATATATACCCTCACATGGAACAATCAGAAGCAATTGAAATTGCAATTTTCAAGATGGAAATACATCCTTATCATTTTTTCTCTTCCAGTTTAACAGAAGAGATTTGTCCAGATCCTGCTTTCATATAAACAACCAGCACAAAATTTCAAAACACCTGCTATGGAGGCTGAAAAAACATTTCTGAAAATGTGAGCTTGTAACAAATAGAGGCTTGGCTATGTCTGTTATGGCTAAAAACAAATACAAAGGGTTGTGGTTTGACAAGACAAAGGATGCATACCTCACAAACACAAACCAACAAAAAATAGTAAAAACATGCCGGATAATGACAATGATGGTTACTCATCATACTGATGAATCTCCAAGGGGATGCTAATCAAAACTAAAGTCATTTGACAATCTAAATAAAAATTACATGGAACCAATATTACAGCCCACAAGTTTATCAATGACTTTAATTGTTACAGAAATAATTGAATGTTGATTTAGCAGCAATCATTTCAGTTCCTCTTTTGGCAATCTCAGGACGCAATAATCAAAACAACTAAGATCACCAAACTTGGCCATTAAATTCATTCATCACCTTTTATCACTTAGAAGAAACGACCTATAAGCGAACATCAAGAACAATCACCTGAATATGCAGACAAATAGAACCAAAGACTTACACGTTCCAAACAAATATAAACTTTAAACAGATGACGTGGATTCATGCAAGTCTTTGAACACTCCTTTTAGAGCCTGTATTAACTATAAAAGCCTGTATCAAACAACATCAGTGACCGTAGTTGCACTAGCATTAAAGATGGAAGAGATCAAAGCTGTTCAACATCATCCGGGCAATAAAGTTACAACTTCAGCGAAAATATTTCATGGGCTCTTCACATTGGAATCAAGTCATAATCGCAAGTAATAGTATAAACTTTAGCATCTGTATCTCATAGAAGAAACAAAGTACAGTTAAACCTTTTTCAAATTCACAGGTAGGTCATAATCACTAGGAATAGTATATAACTATGGCATCTGTATCTCACAGAAGCAAGGAAGTATAGATAAGCCTTCTTCAAATTCATGTATAATCACTAGGAAGAGTATATAACTGTGGCATCTGTATCTCACAGAAGCAACGAAGTACAGATAAGCCTTCTTCAAATTCATGTATAATCGCTAGGAAGAGTATATAACTATGGCATCTGTATCTCACAGAAGCAAGGAAGTACAGATAAGCCTTCTTCAAATTCATGTATACAGTACAGAACAGACCTAGACCCTTTGACTTATCACTCATACTGTGTTACATAGACCATCCAAAGCTGCAATTCAAAGTGACGAATAGAAAGAGAAAAATAAAAGACAACTTCCTAGAAGAATGTGCCTTCCGGAGGTTGTACTAACTTCCGATTGTAAGAAGCCAGCATTTCTCTTTTCAATTGTGAGAGAATGTCTTCCATTGTATACTCACGCCTCCAATTTGCAAGCATTGAAAAATGCTTTGGCTCAACCTGCATTGTGTAGTCATTAGGTAAAAAAATCAGAAAGCTACCAAAATATCTGATGAAAGCTCAAAAACCAACTGCATATCACTAGATGTGATCCATCTATTTTTGTAATATAGATTCAACATCATTGTGTTTGCCAATCAAAAGTTTCAAATAAAATGCAATCTTTGAGTTTGTTTGATAGCAGAGAAAAGCTTTCCACACAAAGGCAAACAAACACACACACACAGATGTATATATATATATCTATATATATATGCAAATATTTTGCATGGTACAGTGCTCAATATATATAACATACAACATAGAAGTACTCTAAATGAACTTGAACATGAATTTTCTATTCTAAGTAAATGTAACATTCACAGGAAGTAATAAGTCATAAACTATTCTCATGTGGTATCTTAATAGAAAGCTATGATTTCTAAACTAATAGTTTCTCCTCGTGGTGGGTCATAAGGTCATTAACCTGCTAGCATTCTTATATGGTACTTTCCTAGAGATAAATATTAAAGATAACATTTAAATTTTCCACTCAATTATGTCCTGTATGCCCCGAAGGAAAAGAAAATGGGAGGATGGATGGATAGAAAGCAATATAACACGATCCTGTAAATTTCAACTTGATCATGCTTTTAATGGTAACCTATATTGATTGCAGGTATAATATAATGTTGTGGGAACCCCGTACACAAAAGGGTCGGCACATGGAGTAATATGCAAAGAGGCGTTTAGACACGCTCAGTTATAGCCTTATAGGGAAAGTCTAGCTACCAAATTTTAATTGTTGGCATCTGATTGGAGTTATATACAACCATAAAAATACTCCCAACCAAGTGCTCTTGTGCACTGTTTATACTGATTTTAATTTAGAACCTGATCAAACAGACTATTTTTTGACACACAACTCGCACTAACTTATGGAAAACAATTGCTATGACTAACAATTTCAATATCATCCTAAACATATTATCCTAAAATTACTCAACTCCACCAACTTCTTGAAGGTAACAAGTGGCAAGGATGGAAGAAAACATAGTAAACAACTCTAAAGAAGAGTCTACTTTAGTGACTAGAGATAAATTAGTCGAGCCATGGAAAGGTTCTAAGGTCTTCAACAACCTTAGAACCTTTCAGCCTCAATTAATTCAAAGGAAAGAATAGATCCAATCTCCGGCAGTTCTCCAGGTTAGAACGAAGGATTAGTAACCGAAAAGGGAACACTTAAAAAGATAGAAGCTGACAGAATTCTTACCCCAAATTTTGTTAGAAAAGAGCCTGATAGTAAAGCCAATCCTAAGATTTCCACAGTTGCCTCTGTATTCAAGGAATCCAAATGCTAGTCCTTGGAAGACAATGGGGGCATATGGCCCTAGATATGACCTTAGATCCAAAAGAAATAAGCTCCAAAAGGACAGGGGGGGATTGAAGGAGGCATGGCTAAGGACAATGAAATAACTCCTACAGTAGGATAAAAGTCATCTCTCTCTACCAAAAATAATGTCATTAAGGAGGTTAAGAAAAGCAGTTGCCAATAAAAGGGGTGCTTATAGCAGGGAAAGCTTCAGGGATGTTCAAACCACGATTATTCTATTTCTAAATGTGGGAAGGATAAGGGGCAGCCACAAAAAAACCTAGCTCTATGAGAGTTGAGAAAGAAGAGATTATTTTATCACCCATACTAAAAAAAGGGTCCTTTAAATCTCTAAACCCTGAAGAGAGATCAAGAGAACTTCTAACATGTGGAAATGAATCATTCATTCTCCCTAATGTGTCCTTCTTACATGCAGGTATCAGGGCACGACCAGAAATACAAAGACTTAGGGAAAAAATTATCAATTTTTAACTTGTACGGGCCATGTGATGGTAGGAAAATGTTCTGTTAGAACTTTAGAAATTTTGATGAGATCAAGCATGACAACATAATTCTGGGAGAAGATCTTAATCTAATAAGGAAGGTAGCAGGAACATGGGGAGAAGGAGCTAGACAGGATACCCTAGCTAGCTATTTTACCCAATCGTTTCAAGATCTAGGTCTTTGTGATGTTGAACCAAATGAATTAATTCCAACATAGAGAAACTGTGGAAGCAACAGAAAAGTTGTGTCTAAGTGTTTAGAGTCTATACTGATTTCTAGTGGTATAAAGGGTTTTAGAAGAAGCAGATAGACCTAAGTCATGGGTGGGAGCCATAGGAGGCTCAGACCATCTTCCTATTTTGTTACAGATAGAAAAGAATGATCAGATACCCCTGACCCCTTCAAAATTTAACTATAAATGACTAGAAGAGGAGAGGTTCAGAGTCCAGACATATGGTAACTATGGAATGGAGGAATTTTGATCCTATCCTAGGAGAATCTGCAATGTTCCAATTTGCAGAATGATTAAAAAGGGTTAAAAGAGAAGTGGTAGAATGGGCCAGAATGTTTGAAGGGTAAAAGGGAAGTGGCAGAATGGGCCAAAAAGAATGCCCAGGAAGTGTCAACAACAACAGAAAATCAAATCAAATCAATATGCAGAATAAACAATGATGACATATTTACAGTAACAGAAAAGCTGATCTGACATATTTATTGCAAAAGGAAGAAGTAGCATGCAGAGCTATACATATGATTGGCAAAGGAAGATGGCAATACACAATTCTTCCAATTATGCCAAACATAGGAAGAACATAAACACAATCTGGGAGATCAGGAAAAATGATGTTTCTAAGGCCAGAACATTACAGGAGATAGCAGAAGTGTCAATCATAACAAAACTTTGTTCCAAGATCCCCCAGAATGCAACATAGCAAAGATTGTCAAGGTGTCATACTTCCACAGATTAGTAAATGAACAGCAAAAAGACAGCCTCAATCTTTCAAGAGAGCTAGAAGTCCATGCCTGGATGGAGGGACAACAGATTCTACATGGGATTTTTTGGATTGTTAACTCAAGGTTATTGAAGAATCCAAAAGGTTACGGAATGTCTTGGGGACCTTAATGCCACATTCATAACATCAATTCCCAAGAGGAATGGGCCTAAAGAAACGGATGACTATAGGCCTATCTAACTCTGTTATTTGGTTCACAAATTTATTAAAAAATCAGAATAAACAGACTCAAATGAATTCTCTCAGAAGTAATTTCAGATGAACAATTTGGGTTCCTCCACAGTATAAAAATGCTTGATGCGATGGGTTTAACCCAATAAGAATTCCACTCAATCAAAATAAAGAAGGTAACAGCTATAGTAATGAAACATGATCTAGCTAGAGCTTTTGGCAAGGTTAATAGAATGTACTTAAAAACATAATCCTACTCCAAATAGGAACGAGCATTCAAGTGATGAACTGGATCATGGGGGTGCCTCTCTTCAGTCGCATTTGTTGTGATAATTAATGGATCTGGCCTCAAGAAATATTTACCACAAGAGGCCTAAGACAATGCTGTCTAATGTCCCCCTTTCTATTCCTCCCAGTAGCAAAAGGCCAGAGCAGAGTGCTAATAGCATGCAAAAGAGAAGGTTCCATCAAAGGTAAAGTATGGGCTATTATTATTTGTCGATAATATTATTATTTTTGGAGAAAGGACCAAAAGAGAAGCCAAAAAGTTCAAGAAGATCCTGGACATCTACAGCTAAGCAACAGGGATGGAGGTGAACAATAATAAGTTTCCTATTCTATTCAATAGTCAATGGTCTCAAATAAGGAGAAAGGAAATGTGAGTTTATTCTTCCCTTCAATTCGGTAACCATTGATAATGGAGTACAATATCTTCGCTTCAAACTTAAGCACAATGACTATAGATTTAGAGACTGGCTATGGTTGTATGAAAAAATAGAGAAGAGACTTAAGGGTGTTATAAATGGTTGTCTAAGAGGGGAGAGGGGGCAGTGGGGCACTAACACTAGTGAAATCAATACTGGAAGGAATACCAGCATGCTAGTTTTCTATAGTCCATATTCCCAAGGGAACCCTCGAAAAAATAGGCCATGGACAGGTACCGATAGTTTGGAAAGCAATGGTAAGGGCATTTCCTATGATAGGTAATGGCTGGTGTGTAAATTTGGAAGAGGAAAAAAAGTAAAAACAGGTGGAGATCCCTTGCTGGGTTGCTCAGAAAAGTTGAAAAATTCAGGTTATCAGGTCCTCTAATCAATATCCTTCACAGAAAGGAGATATTCAGTCTAGCCGATGCAGCTGAACCAGAAGCTAATTCATTATCGAGTCAAGGTAGGTATCAGATATACAACTTGGTATCCAAGGAGAACTGGCAGAAGAATGGACACAGTTCACACATAGACTTAAACTACATTGAATAAAATTGAAAGAAGATGACATAATTGTATGGTCTAAAAATTAAGCTGCAGAAACTTCACTGCTAAACTAGGTTATGAGGCAGGATTAAAAGATTTAAAGAAGAATCTGTGGATGAAAAGGCATAGAGGTGGCATGTCCTCTAAAACCCAGGATTTTCTTCTAGTTATCAGAACCGGTCTGATTCGGGCCTCCGAAACGGCCGGTTCAGGACCAGTTTTGTTTTGTTTGTCCCTTCCCAGGTCAGTGTAAAAGAAGGCTGGAACAAGTGTAAAATTATGGATTTTAGCTTACCTCTTGCAAATCACCCACAGAGCACTTGCATTCACCACTGACCAGCACTATTCACCAACATTCACCAGCAGTCCAGCACACTTTGAAGCATTCAGATTGGAAAATTTATTAAAAAATAATAATTACAGAGCATTGTTAGGCTCATAGAAGCAATCACAAGCACACTGAAAGCATTCAGACTCAGCAAATTTACAAAAAAATATTATAATTACAGTTGCAACCCAACACCACTGTCCAAACTCCTCCTCACTGTCCAAAATCCTCCTCGCGGGTTTAGCTCCATGGCACCGGGGAAATGGACCATCTTGGTACTCTAAATCCCTTTCTGACCAACTACCATCTCCCTAAACGAAACCAGATCTTGATTCTTGTCAATGCGTGCAGCGTCATCGGTCAATGTGTGCAACATCATCAGAACCAGGGTCCAGATCTTGTAAGTTGTTTCCCTGAGCGTTGTTGCACCTCCAACAGCTCCTTTCAAGCTCCAACCAAGCCCAACCAGGGCAATTCACTGTAATCCTTCCCCCGACCCAGTAAATTTCGGCAAATGCATTCAAATTTTTATTGCGCCTCCAACTTCCAAGCCCCAATCAGCAAAAATGGGGGCGAATCACTGAAATCCCTCCCCCAAACCTAGTAAATCGAGGCGAATGCTGCTCCAAACCAGAAAATCGGGAGGCGAATTTCATGTTTTCAATTTTATCAGCGTTTATTTTGGTGGGCTATTACTTAATAATTAATTATTTTTAAAATAATTATAGGACTAATTTTATAAAACTATAGAAAATGGGTTTATATAAAAAATTCGCCCTACCAAAATTTAAAAACCCTTAAAATTCGCTTTTGGGCTAAAATTCGACCCTAAATTTTTCCCTGCATAGAGGAAGGCAGTAGCAGTAGCGGCAGACGACAGCAACAGCAGCAGGTGGTAGCAGCAAATGATAGCAGCAGTAGATGGCAACAACAGCAGACGGCAGCAGCAACACCAACAACAGCAGCAAGGACATCTTTATTTTTAGGAAACCCTTCAGGGGTTACGCAGAGACCCTTAGGGGTAGCGTAGTGACTGCGTCACCCAATCTGGGGTAACGCAGTCCCTTCTAATGACAACACTGAGCATTTGGAGGCCTTCAAAGGCTGACGCATTGTCTTTCAGGGCAATATCTAGGGTTTCTAGGCCTAGATATGGCTGATTTTTGTAAATCATGTTTGAGGGTGTGGATCAATTAGTATTTTTGGTCTTAGATCAACCATCTGTTGTAGATCTAGAGTGTTCTCTGTAGGGTTTTCCAGATCTGGAACCCAGGGTTGTGTATTCAGAAATATTCTTAATAATAGAGCCCTCCAACAACCAGAGACTGATTTTCCCACATTGGGTTTTTCCGGGGACAGTTTTTCCAGAAATAACTATGTCACTTTGTGTATGTGTGCATGTGCTTATTCTAGATCTGAATTGGTAGAGATATGTTATGTGTTTTTCTTTGATGTTAACTTGAATTTATTTAGTTGATAACTTGTATAAGTAATAGAAGCTTAACCGGATTAACAGAAATAATTTCTGCATAAGAATTAAGATTCAAAAATTTATACATGGTTCAAAGCGAACCCCCAGATGTTCCTTGACTTCCCATACTCTGGGATGGACTTTCGAGGAGATCCAGATATGGGTCTTCCTGCTGATTACATGTGGGGTCCTTCAGGTATGATTTTTGTGTTTTTTTACATTTGTTGAGTATTTTACAATGTGTATATTTATATGTATATTATGTTGACACTGACACTATCTTTGTTTCTACTGTAGATGTGGAAGAATCTGGGCATCCTACTACTCGCTTGGTGGGACGCCAACCTCTTAGGTAGATTCCAGGTAGGGTGGCTCAACCCCAGGGTGGGGGCCAGGGTGGTGATACTAGGTAGCCTAAGGGTGGAGGGTTAGGTGATGGTGTTGGCCCCTCGGGGGAGGGTAGCAGCTTGGCTGCTGCTGAGTATGCCACGATTGTTGCTCCCGCTAAGGCACTAGACGCATGAGTGGAGGAGATGGCTCAATCCATTGACCTAGCTGATGCTTGGGGTCAAGTGGAGAGGTTGACTTGGGTATGTTGACCAAGGGTTTTATGGATGAGTTGAATGATACCTGGCTCGAGGCACTGATAGATCAGGAGAGGGGATACCATCCCACACTGTGTTGTGTGGCACTTTCTATTTTGGTTGTTGCCCTAGTTCTTGCACTGGGTGCAGTTGTGGGTCCAAATGACCCACCTGGTAGGGCCCAACCCTATAGATGTGTTTTATTCAGGGAAAGCACCCATTATGAGGGTGCTTCCCTTATTTTTGATGATATATATATATATATATATATATATATATATATATATATATATATATATATATATATATATCGTCGAATTTGTGGGTTATAGACATGACTTGTGGATTTTGACTCACACATATTTTTTGTTATATATGCGAGATATGTATTTTTTGTGGCTCTCGATGTTGTGTTTATGGTTATATTATTTGATGGATGTTGTGTATCATTGATGGAGATATATCTGTTATTTTTTTTGGTTTTATGTATGATGGTTAATACGAGATGAATTCCATTCTAGGATGTGATTAGCTATGTGATATGTTGTCTAGTTTTGATTTCTTGGTATATGTGTGAATGTAATATGATCAAATTGATGGCTTAATATTTTTGCATGAAAAATATTTTCTAAATAGTTGGGAATCTCGCACTTCAAAATCTTGGTTTAATTGAAAAACCACTAGCTGGGAATTAAGGTAGATATGCAGATGGTGAACGCCTTGGTTAAAGGCATCGCTCATCATACCAATGACTACATCATATTCTACATAATTATTGGTGGTTGATCTGATGCATACTCCATTGGTGAAGAATAGCGATTGGTCAGGATAGTAAATGGCCTAGACGGCTACTGCTAGACTTTGAGACCATTACGATGCTCCATTAGTGAATCCAAAATAATGGTTGGGGGAAAGATCCATCTGTGACACGAAAGAATTTTTTAGAAAAAGTCTATGATGTTTGTATTATCAAAAAAATAGATTTTTCTACATGCATATTATCTCTAGGGTTGAGGCCTAGTGCCCCTTATGGGTAAAATACTTTAAGGTAGAACCCATTGACGGGGTTAGCTACGCATGTTTTGTTGGGATCTGACAGGATATATGCCCCCTTGAGGAGGAAATGATTTATGACATAGGGACCTTTCCATAGTGTTTCAAACTTCCCTAGCCCTAGGGCTTCTTTCGCAACATCGTAATGGAGGACTAACTCCCCCTCGATAAATGAGCAGGGAGTGATGTTGCGATCGAACGATGATTTTACCCGTTTTTTATGGGCTTCGTTGTGTTGGAGCGACTGTCATCCATTTTCATCGACGAGTTCTAGTTGCACCAAAATTTGTTCTAGAGGTTGGGTATTATCGAGGATTTTGATGGCAGCATGTAGGTTGGGGATTTGGCGTTCGATGGGAATGACGGCTTCAACCCGATACACCAACTGGAAGGGTGTGAACCTTGTTGAATTTTTCACTGTCGTGTGGTATGCCCACATGGCAGAGAACACCATGTGGTGCCAGTTTGTCTTATGGTTATTAATCATACATTGTAACATTGTATTGAGCACTTTGTTGACAAATTCTACCTGTCCATTGGACTGAGGATAGTATGCTGAAGAAAATTCATGTGTGAATCCAAGGTGGTGAGATACTTCTTGGAAAATTTCATTTTCAAATTTTTTTCTGTAGTTGGAGACTAAATCATTTGGTACACCGAACCAGGCGATGACGTGGTTGAACATAAATCGTGTAGCAGTTTCTGCCATGTTGTCATATGTGGGCATGGCCTCTGCTCATTTGGTGAAATATTCGATGGCTACAATAATTTATTTGTGGTTTCCAGATGATGTAGGGTTGCAAGTTATGAAGTTTATCCCCCATTTGCAAAAGAGACCAGCTACAATGACCAGGTGCAGGGGAGCAGGCAATGCTCTTGCCTTGTGAGCAAAGCGTTGACATCGCTCGCACAATTTTACTGCTGAGATGCAGTTGTGGAATAAGGTGGGCCAAAAATATCCTGCCCATAGAAATTTTTGGGCGGTAGCCATTCCGAAGAGGTGGCCACTGCAAGCTCCACTATGATATTCATTAATGGCTTGCTCAGCTTAGCCATGAGTGAGGCATCAACGTAGAATTGTGTCGATGTTGCACTGATAAAGGACGTTACCCATGAAGAGGTATCGGGGGCCTGGTGGCATATGCGCCTACAGTCGTCATGTGTGAGCTTTGGTTTTCACTTTTGGGTTCGTAGAAATAAGAGAATATCTTGGTACCATGGGTCATCAATCATCACTAGGAAGAGATGTTTGTACAATAGTGAGTCGTTGACTAGTGATCCTTTGATCTGACTTGGGAGGTCAATGATGAACTTAGCTAAAATCAAGGCTTTCTTTCTTTTAGAGGGAGCTAAAATTTAATTCAAAATCTTGCAATAGAACTATTCAATGAGCATATTTATGGTTCATCAAACGGCGGGTCAGCAGGTATCTCATGGTGTTGATATCTGCGACGATTGTTGTAGTCTTTAAGATAATGTAGTGTCGAAGCTTTTGGATTGCATGTATTAATTAATAGGGAAGTTTTCTCCTTGAGCTCATACCTTAATGCGGGGCCTGATAAGTTTTTTCTGACGTAATAAATTACGTTTTCTTTCCATCGAGGCCCTCCTAGATTAACTCCCTGGCTAAAGTGGTCTCGGATGCTGACAGATACAAGGTGTAATCTTTGTCATACTTTGGTGGGTTGATCACTGGTGCTGAAGATAATGCGTCTTTGAGCACCTCGAATGATTTTTGGTCTTGATTGTCCCATTTGAATGGGATATCTTGATGGAGGAGGCATGGGAATCCCTAAGCACAAGTGGCATAATCTAGGACAAAGCATCTCAGAAAATTGCCTTTTCCCTGCAATATTTGGAGTTTCTTGAGGGTTTGAGGTGGCGGTACCTCTTTGATGGCTTGGACCTTGTGGGGGTCCACTCTAGTCCCTTTTTGGGACACAATAAAACCTATAAGTCGACCTGCATTTATTTTGAAGACGCACTTGAGAGGATTCAAGCATAGGTTGTATTGCCGACATCTTTGGAATACCAGCCGTAGATATTCGATATGATCAAATCAATTCTTGGATTGAACGGTGAGGTGTTCCAAGTAGGCAAGGATAAGGTGGGTTGAGTCATGAAAGATATAGTTCATGGCCCACTCGAAAGTGGCTCCATAATTTTTAAGACTAAATGGCATAACCTGGTATGCAAACGTGCCCCACGGGGTGGTGAATGCAGTCTTGTACCAATCGATATGTCGAATTTGTATTTGGTTATACCCAAAGAATCCATCCATGAAAGAGATGGCCTCGTGTCCCATGCATGCATCAATGACTTGGTCAATGAATGGGGTAGGGTAGTTGTCATTTGGACAAGCTTTGTTCAAATCTCGGAAATCAATACAGACACAAATGGTGCCTTGTTTTTTCATGACAGGAAAAGGGTTGGAAACCCATGATGTGTAAGCAATGGGGTAGATAAACCCAAATTTTTTAAGATTATTGATTTATCGTTTAATTGTTTCTACCTTGGATGGGAGAAATTGATGTTGTTTCTGGTGTACTAGTGGTATGTCGGGCTAGGTGTCAATATGGTGCTCTACTATAGTGGGACTAAGCCCTGGCATTTTTTTAATAGTCCCATGCGAAGATGTCTCTATAATTTTTCAACAAGTGTGTGTAAGAGGGTACTTCGTATGGGGAACATGCTGCCCCCAATGAGAATTCTTCACCTTTCCTAGGATTTCGAGAGATATTTACTTTGATGGTTGGAGAAATGTTAGACATGTTCCCTTCTTTGAAAGCATCGAGCGCTGGAATGGGATTTTTAAACCAATCAACTTTCTCAGATTGAAGGAAATATTTTTATTTGATCTTGTATATCTCTTGACTTCCTAGTTTGTTAGGGCTGAACATTTTTTCAGGAAGAAAAAATGAGCGGTGATGCATAGCATCCCACGGATAATCTGGTTCCATCATGGGCTCTAGAATATCCTCGTCTGAGTGAAACAAAGATCCTAAGGGGGATTTGGTTTGCATAAGGCTGTGAGGATCTTGCTCGGTCCTAACAGAGCTGGTTGAGGGACATGAACAGGACTCCATAGTTGATGTGGTGGAATTGAACGTGATCGACAGGGTGCAGACATATTGGATTTGCACCGTCATTGGTACAACTACTCTCGTAGTTGCAACAGTCTCGACACCTATGACTGATGAGCAGACAAAACAAGTCATGGTTTCTATGCATGATGATATGAATCATATGTGATGTTTTGTGTCGTCAACGTTGGGTGGAGGAGGAATTTTCATCGCGGTGGCTTGCATGAGGGCAAGTCTAGGTTCCTCACAAGGCGTACCAAGAGTACTTGCACCTTCCTGGATTTGGAAATTGTGCTTGGAGTAGAGGCGCCTAAATTTTTTCATTAAGTGTCATGCCTCTGCTTCATGGTTATGACTGGTGCAAGTGGTGCATGGTACCATGGTGCTTAGCGAGTATATGGTGTGAGAACTAATGCTACTCTTTGTCCCTGAAGTGGATGCTTGGAAAGGATCAGGCGTGAAGGAATGATTCTGTTGTTTCCATCTAAGAGTTTTTGGTTTTGGAAGGTATATCTCTCCTGGGGAGTTTAGAATTAACAGTGCTCTTGCTGCTAGCAGCCTTGGGAGGTACTCACAATTCATCGTATGGTGAAATTGTGAGCAGATCCTACAATAGCAGTGTGTGATATTCTCTTGATTAGAGAGATGTTTCTACGGGATGGGGGAGACCATGCGAAATTTGTTTGTGAGGTGCTTCAGTTCTTCACTAATTGACTTGGTGGTCGATTCTATCGCATATCCCGCATGTCTTCCTAGGCTAGACTTAGGCCTTAGGGCAGTGCGTTGATTTGGCTCTCCCAATGCTTTGGTATTGACAGGGGGTAGGCTGCCTAGGGGAAGTCTACCTTACAATAGGTTCTCTTGGATCTAGACTAATTATATCTCGATGCTGTGTTTCTAGCGAGTGTATGATGTCTATTAGTGGGCGCACTCGAGGGATGTAAGTACAGTGTTGAGCATGATGGTTGCCTTGACACACTAGACAAGAATGTATTTCTTGGGTATTCCCTTCCTTCTAGGTTGGTGAAGTGATTGGATACCATCTGTGTAGCAATTCTAAGTCCCTGCATTTGGTGACCACATGATTACGTGTTTTGCATAACACACAGGTTGGTATTCTCTATGGAGGGTGATTGGGGGTGACTATGTTCCCCCCAATTGGCTACTTTTCCGTTGACAGGAAGAGAATGGATATTCTTGTCACATCCTCTTGCGTTGTCAAGCTTTCCATGGAGTTCATATCTAATTCATCTCCTAGGGAGAGGCACATTATGTCCATGCATAAACTGGTTAATGCTAACTGGAATCGAGGTATATAATGGCAATGACAAACTAGGTGGTCGCCAGAACATACCTGACATGAATACTAAACTACCCGGAGGCCATCGTAGTATACGGGGTTAACAGGACACCATCTCTGAAACAACTCTAGGGATGCACAATCAGCAATGAAATGAGCATGTTAATCACAGATTGCATAGAGTTGGATGGGAGGTGGGGGGAAAAATTGAGGCTCTCAGGTGACTGCCTCACCTCCTGTAGGTACAATATGACCCAAGGTTCTTCCCCATTTTTCTGCATAGGGGGATCCTCCTGGTATGATTGTTCTAGGGCATGTAAGGCATCCATATATCACAACATTTCTGGGAAATTATGAGTGTAATTCCCATAATTGTTATAGATAGTGCATGCGTGGTTGGTACGTAATGCTTTTCCTTGATTTTTTTGTGGCTGGTTCCTTTTTATGGGAATTTGTGGCCGCGGTATTTATTTCAGAGCGTAGAAGAGGTTTTAATTCATCTAATTTTGGGAAAATATTGGTAGGATGGCCTATAATATCGCATAATGCAAAAGGCTGCAGAGCCTTTGGTATGTTGGGTTTTCTATCTTTTTCACTTTTTTGGGGATTTTCTTGGTCACTCTAAATGGTGTTGCTACGGGAATCTCTTTAACTGATGTCACCTCTTGAGGAGGCATGGGGGTTATTCCTGTAGATGTAATTCCAAGGTCTCCCACCATGGTTGGTGGGACCAGATGCCAGAGAGGTATCATGAAATACATGTTTGGCAATGTTACTGTTGCCAATACTTGTTGGGACACAAAACCAAGTGGAGGGTATAAGAATGGAATTTTGGAGATGACGTAGGGTATAAAATCCATGCACGTGGCCTCATTTTTGTTACTACTAATCTTTGTCTCATGGTTGGTTTCTATGTTTGGTGATGACATCATGCACATCAAGGCCCCTGTGATATCAGAGAATGATTCTGGTATGACAGGGGGATCTCCTAGGAATGATCCAAGGATAGATGATGGTTTGAACTGGCCGGGGCCATATTCTTGGTACCGCATGAGCGATTCTGTAGATGTTTCAACATAGGGTAGAAATACATCTATTGTTGTCATGGGTCATTTTTCATGGTATGTCAATTAGTTAATGGTGATGATTTGATCCTTCCAGGGGAACATCATTATCCAGAAAATGGAGGATGCTATGGCAGAAATGGTGTACATATAACTCTACCCAAGGCATATATTGTAGTCAAGCTGAGCATCCAAGACCTCAATATCTATGAGTACTATTTTTTCGGCCAAGCTGACTGAGACATTCTGATAGAGACCAACAGGAGTAGAAGGGCGCCTGTCATATGCTCTAAGTGTGATGTCGGATGGCTTCATTTCGGGAGATCCCAACTTCTTCCAAACACTTTTGGACATGATGCATGTAGATGCACCCTCATCGATGATACATCGATGCATAGTGATGTTTTGGACTGACACCGATATCCGAAAGGTGACTAATGAAGGAAGCTTGAGGGTGGCTTTATCTAAATCAAAAGCCATTAGGCGCGAATTGGCAGGGTCGATGTCACCTAATGCGGAAAGTAAGGCTTTCCATTACTTTGGGAAAGATTGCAGGACTTCTAAAGCTCACATGGCAGCGGGATATTGTGCTAAATCATCCACAATGCTATAGTTATGGGTCACTTTAGAGTGGTGTCCTACTCACCTTGTTGTACCCTTAGCCATCTTTGGTAGGGGTTCAATAGGAATTTTGGATATAGTCAACGATGAGGTAGGTGCGCTCGTGTTGGCCCCTGATGAGTTGATGTCTAGAGAGGCGTCATATCTTCAATCCCTTGTTTGAAATAACATCTCCTCACTAGTCATATATATTTTTTGGCTATTGTTTCTGGAATAATTTGGGGATGGTTGTTGTTTTAGGGTATTAATCGCCCCTTCGTGGGGAAAGGGCTCCTGCATTACCGTGGTTTGCTATGTAGGTTCCCCTTGTCCATGTTTACCTTGAAGCTTCTTTAGCTCAAGGAGTTCGGGAGATTGATGAGTGTAATGGTCATACTCACCACAATTGGCACAAGAGTGGTTTGTCCATAGACTAGCCCTCTTGTTCTACCCTTAGGAGTTATTTGGCTTCTGGTTTTGATTTTGGTTGGGGTTTTTTTGGGCAGATTAATCAATCTTGTGGACAAGATCGATCTCCCTAGTACCAAAAGGTAATCTAGCAACAAACAACAAAATAAACCTATCTTTCTCTAAACATATGTGATTTACAAAAGAATACTATAAAGGTGTTAAGGAATTACCGTAGATCCAATGCTTGTTCGAAGTAGTTGTCCCTCGTGCACTTGAAGGAGTTATCTTCGTAAACCTGCAATCAAAAATAAGAAAAAATTAAATAGAACCTATATAATAAACATCATAAATCATGCTTATCATGGTGATCAAGGAATCCATGAAATAAACAGTTAATCAACAGCTTATTGAGAAAAATTAATTCATTTGTATTAAATTTGAAAGAAGTAAAACCTTACAACCTTAGCCTTGATGTTGAGTGTGATCTCTCCTCACAAAAATCTCAGTTAAATGAGTCTGAATCCCAACAGCACTTAACCTCAAATAATTCTAAAACTTGAACTCCCCTTGAGGCTACCCAATGCCTCTTTTTCTAGTGGAAAAGAGGAGGTTTCAGTTCCAACTATGAAGAGATAGAATCCTCCTTCAAAGGAATAAGATCTTCACATCAAGGGGTTAGCTCCATAAGGTAATGGATACATGAACCTCAAAAGAGTGGTTCTGCCACTGCAAGATTCTTTCTAGAGGCTTCTAGAAATTACTAAAAATGAGCTTTTTGAGTTTACTTGTACCTTTTTAATCTTTTACAGGGGTCCGCACCCATAACACAGAGAAAGTGCGTTCAGGTACGGAGGATTCATGAACATTAGGTGCGGGACCATAGGCAAGATAAAGAGAAAGTGCGATACCTGAGTTAAGGAGATTTTTGAAAACTTTTCTCTTATTTTCAAGGCTTGACATGAGGAACTGATGTGTTAGACTTGCAAAGGAGGAAGTATGAGTGATAATGAGCTCATACACATAGAAAAATGTCAGGATGACAATTTTTAGTGCAACAGATTGCCCCCTAAAGTGAAAAGTCTGGAATAGATTATGCTGAAGTCTGTCATATATGAAGAGTACAGTAATTTATCATTTCAAGGATCATCCTATGGACACCCCAGTCGAAACCTGTAAAAACATGCAATGCAAAATATATATGTGTACATATCATCGCTGAGGTAGGAATTCCCATACTCAGATAAAAACTAACTAGAAACTGATTCAAACTGTTCTGATACAAGAATGATTTTGAGTACATCAACAGTATAGACATGTGTAGACACAGTATGGATGCAACCATATGTTTATGAATAGTCCACTGTATAAATGATAACAAAATTCCTCGCAGCCTGGATGGTAGAAACTAGATCCAGGGTCTTGATTTCTGCTTCTCGAACTAGTACGATTCTATCCATGTGAATGAATGTGTCAGAGTCAAACATGGTAGAAACCACTTGATTACCAGTCAATGATGTAAACTATTAACAAGTGTGAGAGTAACCACCAGTAATGTCAATGGCTCTTAAAGTACTCAGTACAATCCATGAAATGTGAATGAATGAGCTGAAGTCGAACATGTCACGGAATCATTTGATCGAAGGTCAATGATGCAACCTGTCGTTGAAGGTGAGAAACCTGCCATTGAGGCATGCAGATTTCAAGGTACTGACGATTTCTAGATCAACTTCCTAGATAATGAGTTGTTGTCGATAGAAAGTGATTCGTCGTAGGCAAGCCTACAAATGAATTCATAGATCAAGTTTTGAAGAAATATATTGGCAAGGACTGACTCGAGGATGGTAAAAATGAATGACAGATATTTTGCAGATGAATGGTTTGTTTGAATTGTCCTCTTGAACACATAACGACACTGCGGATGGTTTGGTGACAATTGACCCAAAGATAATACCCAGAAACTAGCTAAAGACTTTCAATATGGTTTGATTAACTGTTAGGCAAAGGATTTTCCCAACCCACGTGAACAAAAGTGTCGTGTTCAAGAGTGGTTAACTGGCTTTTCGAAAAATCAAAATACAACAAACAGGTCCATTTTCCTCTCTTTTCCCCCACCATTTCTGGCAAGTACCTCTTTATTTTTGACAAGCTTGAGGAGGATAACATTTGCTCGTTTATAAGCTCATCCTTCAGATGATTCCAACTTAGTTTAAGATTCGAACCCTAAGAACGAGTGGTTCGTCCCTATTTAAAATTGAATAGGTCCTTTACTGTTAAGTTTTAACGAGTTCAGTATAGGAGAAACTCGGTGTTTTTTCAATTTTAGGGAGTAAGAAGAAAAAACTTAAGAAGACTCCATGGGGGTACTTTTTCATAAATTGAGTCTCTCGGGCCCGAAAAAGGATAAAATAATGTGAGAGAGAACTCTATTGACCGTATTTAGTCAACGTATACCTTTTTCGTAAATAGTCCATTTCAGTCCTTAAAAGGGGTAAACTTATACTAAAAGGACGATCATTCATTTATTTTAACGAGTTCGAGTAATCAAGTGCTCAGCAATATTTTCAATTTTCGAGAGTCTGAAAAGAGCTTAAATGAGGACTCTAGGTTTTCTCTTTTTTGTGAATTTTTGAAAGAGTCCAAAAAAGTGATAAAAGTATGCTCTTTGTTGAAAAACGATCAATTTTCCTGAAAAATCCAATTTCTGCACAAAAACTTGAAACATTACACATACCTGTTTAAGATAAGTAAAAATAATTTCAAAAATAACCTTTTTAAAGTGAAAAATAAACAAATTAAAAATTCATTTATTCGAAAAAACTTATAATAAGGACTTTTCTAACTTCATTTTTACCATTTGTGTTTAGAGTGAAAAGTAAGAGCTTTTGGGAAAAATGTTCCTGCAAAGATTTTGGAAAATTCGTCTGACGAAATCAAGAAACGTCAGCTCCAAGTAATCCATGACCTCTTTATCTTGCATTTCATCTGTTTATATTTTGTTTTTAGGCTTTAGATTTTATTTTTTAAACAAAAATATGTTGAAAAAATCGCCCGCGAGGGTCCGCAGGTGCAACACGCGGGCCCTGCGGACCTCGACTTTTTTCTACATGAGAAAAATTCCTGGGTCTGCACCTGTTCCACACTGCTCGTGCATATCTACGCACTATGTATGAACTTTAGGTGCAGACCCCGCGCAATGAAATTTCAAACTAAATTTTCTCAATTCCCGCCTAAAAATTTTCAAAAAATCTTGTTCTAATATGTCATTTTATGCATTGTAGGACATACAAGATGCTTATTTGGAGAGAACGCGAGCATGAAGACGTAGATGATGCCGCAATGAATCATTTGCCTACAATGAAAGCATTAAGAGCATGCAGTTTGTATAAATTCTGGGCCATTCAGGGCATGAGGGCACAGGTAGACCTCCTAACATGGTTGGTGAATAGGTGGAATGTACAGGACCAATGTTTCATTATTGGTGGCCACCGGCTCGAAATTGAGCTGGAGGATATCTATTTTTTGACTGGTTTTTCCAAGAGGGGTGAATAAATTTCTCTGTTTGGGACTAGGCTAGGTGGCCAGTCTGTCGCTAGTCTTCGACTAGAGTTCTGTAATGATCAAGTAGACCCCAGGGACAAATGGATTGACATAAAGAATATCATCTGTCCCAAGCTTAAATTTATTGCATTTATTGTCACTAGACTATGTGGGAGCGCAGCGTTGCATGTGGCTACTAGTTCCCAGATGCGCATTGCTGTAGACTATTTTCAAGGCACCATTTTCAACTGGTGCGAAGCTGTGTTGGCCAATGTAAAAGGCCAACTAACCAGAGAAAAGAACGGAAAATTAAATAAATTTGGATATGGATCCATTATAGTCACTTTTTCTCTAGAGAGGATCCCCATGTTAGCTCTGCAGAACATTCTTGTTGATGCTGGTCGACCTCGAGAACCTAGGATGGTTCGTTGGGTTGCTTTGATGGCCCGTCACACTGCTGAGGGTGTTGAGATTGTTTGATTTCCTGCTTCATATTTTTCATTGGCTAGAACACCAAATTTTTGTTATAGAGGATTTTCGATACGCTGGGATAGATTTCCGCAGCGACCGAGAGATGGCTCTCCCAGCAGGGGAATAGTGGGATGAATCAAGTAAAAATCATTTTCAAAAATTTCTAAGTTCTAATTTTTTTTGTATTTTAATCATCTCAAAACTAATAATCAAAAGTTTTAAATGCAGATGTGGGCCCACGACAACCAGCCCATCTCCAGCCTTATGAGAGGAGGCATCCAGCTGCTGCAACACCAGCCCTAGAGGGCCAATAAGCTGATATCCTCTCTGATTTAGAGCATCACCTAGAGCGCCTGACTCTAGACATTCCATAGACCGACATAGATGATATTCCGCTCAGATTACAAAGATATGTGATTGGTGTCCCAGGACCTTTTAGGAGGTTCCTTTGTAGGGTGGCCCGGGCAGTGGTCTCTTATCATGATCATCATCAGTGATAGGATGATCATGTCGTAGACTCATATTTTTGACCTTTTGTATTATCATTTTTGTCGATCATAAGGTGTTTCCAACCTATGATCGAAGACGATGTATATTTTTTGAAACACTTCTATACTATGATATATTACTATTACTGGCTATCTATGTACATGTTATTGAATGTTGTTTAATTTACTGTTTTGATTGTTGCAAATGTCGATTTATCATACTAGAAGCAATTGCATCTGCTAATGTATTTAAATGTCTTGGAATATGCTGATATTCAATGTAATCAAATTCACGTTCCAAGAGACGAACTCTTAAAAATAACCGTAATAACACTGGATTTTAAATGGCATAAACCCTATTAAGTTGTAATACAACAAGTTCAGAATCCAACCTAACAATAAAACTCTGAATTCCAAACGATATGGATTCAAATAATAACTCAATCACTGCACTATACTCTACAATGTTATTCGTTGTTTGACCGAGGCTTACCCCATGCATGGATACTAACTCGTTAGAGGGTGAATAGATAACCCAAGCTGCGGAAGAAATGTTCTGTGTACTACAACAAGCACCATCAGCAAAACCAACGTAGGTTTGAAGAGACGTCGACATCTGCAATATCAAGAGTAAAACTCAAATAAGCAGGAATAGTGAAAAAAACACACTCTAAACTAGGCATGCTTTTCTAATCTAAGACACACCAACAGTAAAGAAATCTAATATAATAAATATCCACACCAAATTTAAGCATAATATCTCTTCAGATAAAGCCCATTTCTGGGTTTATCTAAAGGAACACCGTCGAAATATATCAGCTCATAGGCCCCTTTTTCCAGCTTCTGCTTAACAATGAAAGGACCATGCCACATGGGCACAAATTTTCCAGCTCCTAGCTTATCGTTGGCTTGATCATACACTAAGACTAGGTCTCCTTCTGAAAAATTACGAGGGGTAATATTTCTATCGTACTGAGCTTTTATTCGTTTGATATGAGCCTTGTTTGCTATTGCAGCGTTTCGTCGATTCTCATCTAGCTGGTCCAAGTAAAAAAAATGTTTCTCCTCTTCAGACATAGCTGGGATTAATTCTATGGCTAATTTCAATGACAGAATTTCGCATTCAATCGGCAACATAGCTTCCAAACTGTAAACTAGTTGAAAGGGAGTGAAAGCAGTTGATGTTTTTACTGAGGTCTGATATGCCCAAAGTGCTGAAAATAACATGGAATGCCAATTTGAATTATGAATACCAATAATTCATCTGATCATAGTGACTAAAACTTTATTGATAGCTTCAACCAGACCATTAGCCTGCGGGTAATAAGGAGTAGAACTATCGTGGCGCAAGCCAAGTTTATCTGTCAGTTCAGTGGTCATGAAATTTCGAAAATGACTTCCATGATCAGTAATAATGGCTTAAGGAACACCGAATCTAGCAATTATATGATTGAATATGAAAGTTGCAGCAGTCTTGCCATCTGCCAAAAATGTAGGCATCGCCTCGGCCCACTTAGTAAAATAATCTACCGCTAAGATAATATACGCATGCCCCCTAGCCAAGTGAGGGTTACATGTAATAAAGTCAATACCCCACTTTTCAAAAGGACCGACAACAATTATAGGGTGAAAAGGAGCAGGTGGCGCACACATTTTATGATCAAAGAATTGACAATTGTGGCATTTATGGACTGCATAAATACAATCTTTGAATAACGACAGTTAGAAATAACCAGCGCACAATATCTTTTGGGCTGTGGCATACCCAGACATATGACTGCCACATGCTCCAAAATGGTAGTCATTTAAAACCTTCTCAGCTTCTTCATGAGTAAGAAAGCATCGAAAAACAGAATCCGTTCCACAACGATAGAGTGTATCACCAATAATATTGTATTGTTGGGATTCGAAACGTATTTTCCGTCGCTGAGATCATGAGATTTCAGGCCAAAAAGATTGGGTTTGGAGATAAACTATAATATCCCCATACCAAGGATCAAGTGTACTGATAAGAAACAAGGATTTGTCTGCAACAGGCTGCTTTGCCACAGTTTCAGTATCAGTAGAGGGGAAATCACACATCAATTCAGCGAAAACCAAAGATTTCTTTGCCTTGGATTTTTCAAATTCCAAGTCAAATTCTTGCAGGATAACTATCCATTTGGAATACTTGCCCCCTAGCAATTGCTTGGTTAAAATGTACATCATAGGGTTACAGTAAGAAATTACTGTGGTTTTGCGTAATAAGATGTAGTGTCAAAATCGTTGGACAGCTTGAACAGCTGCCAAGGCCAATTTCTCCACATGTGTGTATTTGATCTCAGTCAAATGCAGATTCCGACTAAGATAGTAAATCACATGTTCATTTTTGAATTCGTCTTCCTAAACTAAAACCATCCCAATTGTGGAATGAGAGGTGGCGAGGTACAAAATGTAGTCTCGGTTTTAATTGGGAGGATGCAATAATGGTGCATGGGTCAACGCGTGTTTGAGTGCATCAAAAGATCGATTAGCGATCTCATCCTAAAAGAATGGAAAGTTCTATTTTAACAACCTGGTAAAACCTTTTGTTAACTCGGCGTAGCTAGGAATGAATCGACGTAAAAATTTTGCTTTCCCCTGCAAACTTTGGAGCTAGCGCAAATTCGAAGGAGGAGGCAGATTAAAAATAGCTTCAACCTTCTACGGATCAACGCGAATTCCTTCTTTTGAAACAATAAATCCTAGTAAGCGACCCGATTCTACACAAAAAACACATTTATGTGGATTCAACCGAATTCAATAATGCCTACATCTCATAAATATTGCTCGTAAATGAGTGAGATGGTCGGCCCTACGCGATGAATGAGAAGGTAAATCATCTAGATAAGGCTTCACAATGTGCTTAATGTCATGAAATGCGTAAGACATAGCCATTTGAAAAGTTTCCCCAGCGTTCTTTAATCCAAAAGGTAGTTTGCAATAAGAAAATGTCCCCCATGGACAAATGAAAGTTTTTTTTGGGCTGATCAGCAGGGAGTATGTTTATTTGATTGTAACTAGAAAAACCATCCATAGAGGAAAACATTTCACTGCTGGCACAATCATAAATAATTTTATTGATATAGGGGGTTGGATAATTGTATTTAGGACAAGCTTGATTAATATCCCTATAATCGATACATACTCTTATTGTTACTTGTTTTTTGTTAACAGGAACAATATTCGATACCCAATCGGTTAAAGGAATTGGATAAATGAAACCTGCACGAAGTAATTTCTCAACTTCGGCTTTGATAGTAGCAGCTTTTCTTGGATGTATTTGACGTAAACATTGACGGACAGGTTTGGCATTCGGGTAAGTCTTGATTTCATGTACAACAATTGACGGATCGATCCCTGACATTTCTTCATATGACCAGGCAAACACGTCATGAAATTCTTGAAATAGGGCTTTATAAGATTGAATTTCATCTTTCGTATAACAAGCACCTATATGAATGTTTTCAATCATTCCTAGCTTTACTGAAATGTCAATTGGAATCGTTCGAGAGATATTTTCCAAATTTAACTCAGAATCAGGATTTCGCAATGGATTCTATGGTTCTTTGACATATTCAGCAGTAAAAATAGAAGCGAAATAATTTTCAAAATGATCCAACTCAGGTAAAAATGAAGATCGGTGATGTAAATCTTCCCATGGTAAATCGTCAACAGACAAAAGTTCACGAATCTTCTCATCAGCATGAATAAGATCGGGAAATGTCGTTGTGGCTAAACTAGATATAGAAAGTGATTCCTCATAGATCCCATTCATTGGATCAGTTTCGGTTGAAGAAGGGTTGGAAAGTGACTGTACAGCCTGATATGCAATTTCAAATGAACTCAAAGGCATTGCGCCATCAAATGAATCTAACTCAGAGTCGAAAGATATTATCCAAGGATCATCAAACATAACAGTATTTGATGAAATCATATGAATAGTTGCGATAGAAGGCGATACGTTAGGAGGAGGAAAGGAAAAAGCTCCTATTAAACCAGAATCTTTAATCAAACCTACTCCAACATCCTTGTAAGGGATATCCATTTTACCAACGTGTTGGATTGTTTCTGTAGAGGCTGGATCGGAAGAAAAATAAGTTAACTGATCTATTGTCATGATCTTTCCTTGATGTGGAAATTTTATAAGCTGAAAGACCAAAGAAACAACAGCAGTCATAACATAAGACCAACTACGACCCAGGAGAAGGTTGTAATCTAGAGGAGCATCAACCACTTCCACATCTAGATTTACGGTTTTACCTTCGACCCCTATGGGTAAATCCTGCAAAATACCAAAAGGGTGGAAACCTTGGCCATCAAAATCCTTTAGAATTGTCAGAGACTGATTGAGTGTAGGAGAACCAAGAAATTTCCAACACTAGATCGACATAATACACATTGAAGCTCCCTCATCAATCACAGTCCGAAAGATCGGTCTGTTTTTTACTAATACTGGAATTTGGAAAGCCATTTGGTGAGGTACGTGACATGTAATATTCTCTAAATCGAAGATTATTAGGTTCAAGTCCTGAATATCGACAACTCCTATGGCAGACAAAAGTAATTTTTGCTGTGTTGGGCACGATTGTAGCACTTCCAAAGCCGACATTTCTGAAGAGGAAATAGCTAAGTCCTCAACAATTTTGTAATTCTGAGCAGCTCTCGCATGTGGATTGAAAGATGATTTACGAAGAACACCTTTAGCAGGCAGTTTGATTACTAATTCTAGATTGGGTTTCTCGATCTGTAGTGGACCAGAAACAGGAGGAGGTGCAGTTGATGTGTTTGCACTAGAAGATTCTGCTTCTTTACCATCAAAAAGATTCTTACTACCATAATCTTGTGATCGCGTCGCAATCTTGACATGAGACATCAACAGAATAGGTTCTTCTGAGGCATTTGAGGTAGAACCAATCATATTACTATCTTGAGTGGGAAAAGGATCCTTCAAGACAGCAGGTTGTTGTGAACCTTTAACAAATTTCAAAACCTCTACTCGATGTGGGCATTCTTTAGTAAAATTATCCTCGTCACAAATGTAACAAGGATAGCGAGGCTTGTGTTTTTCATCATTAGATTCATTTTTATCAGTTTTATCTTTTGAATTCTTTTTGTTTTTATTCTTCCCTTTCTTTTTACCGCCGGATTTAGATTTGGACATAGATGTCTCTACGACATGAATGTCAGCAGAAATTTCAGGGGAAGACTCTACTTTCGGGGAATCAGGTAAAGTTATAATAGGAGAAAAATTCTTTGAAGATTTATTCTTGCTTTTAGTATTGACTATACCAATCATACCATCAGCGGCATGAGACCTTGAAGGAGCTGCAATTATTTGACCTTGTTTTGGAAGATCAAGGATTTTTTCATGTAAAGTACCTGACTGCGTATAGATGAGGTCGAGGTACTGAGCTTGAGCAATGGATTGCTCCTCAGTAATAACTCTGGCCTTAGCTACATCTTCAGTGATTTTGGGTAACAATGATTTAACAAACCATTCCGCCAAAATTTGATCCGGAATGTAAACTTTCACCAAACGCCTTCTAAGTCGCCATTCATGAATATGATTAGAAATATATGTGGACGTGGATTTCTTTAGTGAATTAAATAGTTTAGTGCCATTGTCGTATCTGACAGGCAACTGAAAATGAGTCAAGAAGGCAGTTGCTAACTAACTGAAATTATTAAAAGAGCCTCGTGGTAACTCAATGTACCATTTGGCAGCAAGACCAATAAGAGTTCTTTGGAAAAGACGTAAGCGAATTGAATCATCAATTATTGAATTAGATGCACACTAGAGGTGATAAGTCATAACGTGATTTGATGGATCCTCGCCTGACTTACCCTCGAATTTTGGTATATCACTAAGCAACTTATGCGGCATTGGCAGCCATTACATATAATAGAAAATTGGATCATTCGTAAGGCGTGTCAAATCAGGTAAATCCAAAGTTGCAATAAATGGTAACTGATGGTTAGGGTCACAAAAAACTTGAGTAGCCAAAGCAGTTCCAAGAGGAGGATACCCAGGATAACTGGGAATCAGATTTGCATTAGGAATGGTATAACCTCCTGGGTAACCAGGATTAACCAGACCAAACTGGGGTTGTTGAGGATGTTGATAAGTATAGCAAGGGTAAGGTTGATACTGATAAGCTGGGTTCTGTGAAACGGGACCGAATTGAGGTTGTCCCTGGTACGATTCATACGTGAATTATGGTTGAACTGTGACAATCGTACTTGTACCAGCTTGTCCCGCAGGTATCTGGACCGAAGTCTGAACTGAAGTTCCTAACTGGGGTACAGATATTTGAGGGATTTGCATGGATGCAGGGATAGAAGAACTCGGAGCTACAGATACTCCAGAAACAGGTGTTATAGGTTGAACAGATGTCGCAGCAGTTGCAGCAGTTTGAGGCAGAATCTGAGGTGTACTAGGCCCAGACTGCTGAATAGAACTAGGTGCAGGGGTTTGAATAGTTGACTTAACAGGTTGCTGGGTTGGACCAGAAACCAAAGGTTGTCCAGGTTGAGAAGACAACTGCACATTAGGTTGCATATGTTGTTGAAATTGGGACGGATCCCACACCATTTTTGTTCCGTGGTATTGTCCCGTAGAAGGTTGAACGTAAGGACCATAACCTTGTTGAACGTAGGGTTGATAAGTAAGTGGTAAATTTTCAGCTCCTTGTACAGATGATTGACCAGAAGGTAGTTGGAAACCTTGAATTGGGTACTGACCTTGAGGTTGATAACCCTGAGGCGCGTACTGAAACTAGGGTTGATAAGGACCTTGAGGAACATATTGAGTTTAGGGTTGACCTTGGGGTATGTACTATCCTAAAGGTTGGTAACCTTGAGGTATGTACTGTCCTTGAGGTTGTTCTCGAAAATAATATTTTCCCATAGTTTTTCCTAGGAAAAATTTACCTTGAGGTTGGCCCCCGGGTGGTAACTGACTGCCTGAAGGTTTCCCCCTAGGCGGTAATTGACTACCTTGAGGTTGCCCCCCAGGCGGTAACTGACTTCCCTGAAATTGTCCTCCAGGCAGTAACTGACTGCCATGAGGTTGAGGATTCGTAATATTACCAAACATCATAAAGATTTTCTTTGCGTTCGACGTTTTAGTTTTAATTCCATTAAGACTAGATGATAATACTTGTTCAATCGGTCGAGGAGCTGCTCCAAAGAAAGTACCAAACAAAGCTTGATATCCCGAAGGAATAGAAGGACCACCATGTAAAAATGCTTCCAGTGTCTAGGAAAACATAGATGACTCTCCTACCATAATGGATGAAGGATAGTAACGTCTGGGCGTAGGATGAAATGCAATTCGAGGTGGAGAAAAAGCAAGACCCGGGTTTTCTAAAATTTTTGTCAAAGATAGATACCAAGAGTCATTCTGAATAGGGCTGTAGAAAATGGATTCACACTCCCTAATATTTAAAGACTGAGGGGATTCGGGAATAGATAACTCTTCGTCTAGACTAGCAAGTTCTTCAATAGAAACGAGGCCAGATGGAAGATCTTCAATAACAATATTTCTTACCCTAGGTGAACCAGGATCATTAGAAGTTGGTGTAATAAATCTTGAGGATGTTTCCAAAACAGAATGTTCAGTTTCAGGCTCAGAAATTTTAGGTTTGTCAACTAGTTCACTGGAAGGAGAAATACTACCAGTAACTTCCAAAACTGAAATCGGTTCTTGAATATGTTTTGTTGTGGGTATTTGATGATCAGGATGAACAACTATAGATGAACTTCAAATTTCTGTTGATCTAATTCTACCACTACTAGATGATACTAGAGCACACAGCCTTTCAAATTGACTTGGTGTATATTCAGGGGGCTTCCCCTGAAGTCTCCGGGATTGTCTCGATAATTCTGCCATGATTAAATATTAACCAATCACACGTAAAAAAAGAAAATCTCAATAAAAACACCTAAAGTCTCTAAAGAAACAAACTGCTGAATCACATGCCTAAAAAATCTAAGAGTTCAAACCACACACAAACAGTAACTTCCCGTACTAAAAACACTAGTTGGTGATGAAATCCAACTTAGTAGAAATTTAATACAGAAAGGGCGGTTGGAACAGTTACCCCGACAACCTGCTTAATGAAACAGACTGGCACAAGTTTCTTCACAGAACCATCTCGTGTGAAGAGAACCCCCTAGAGATTCCAAGTGAGTCTAGTCGACGTCTGCTACAGGTATAGTGAGATCTTTCCTTCACTGTCACCTTAGGAAATAATCTTAAGCTTATGGACACTAAGGTTACCAACAGTAACAAATACAACTGGGGGAACAGTCTACGATCTAATTCCACGCGCAAGGGCAGAGTAACAAAGCTCAATCCCCTTGAAGGCTCCTCTACATGATTAATCTGAGGTTTACCGACAAGTGACCCCAAGCTCCTCGATAATGGTTAATCCAAGGTTTACCGTTTGTAATGCGCGCAGATCTTCTATCTTTCCCAATGAAACAGAATTGATTGTCTCGAAGGTTCAGATATGATCTCGTGATTAACTTCTTTAAGAGAAGCTTCCCAGATTGTACCTATTACAATTGGATTTATTTCCTGCTGCAAGATTTATCTACTTGTTTGTTTTTACTATCTTGGAGAGTTAATTACTCCCTACTCCAAGATACTAGCCTAAGCTACATTGGTGGTAAGAGCCCTAGAAATAAAAATATTACTAGATGAATTTTAATTAAGCGTTACTTTTATGGGTTGTTCTTTAAGTCAATAGGTATGGAAATGAAACTTTGATGGTGCAAAGACTCAACTTCCAAAAACACTAAAAATGCACCTAAAAATGATAATCAATTCGTTTTCTTTCAATGAAATTCTAGCTAAAGAAAGAGTTTGAGAATGTAATTATTTTTAAGAGACAATTCTTTCTTTGAACATAAATAATAACTGGAAGAAAATATTTTTGTCTTTTCAACAAGAACGCAAAATGAGACAAATTATCAATGCTCACACTAAAATCCTTTCACTTTCAAGACTTGAAACTACAAAAACAACTTTCCTTCAAAAGAGATCTACAAATTTTAAAAGCACTCAAAACTACAAAAACTAATCTTGAGATCTACAAACTTTGAAAATCTAATTTAATAAAAGCTTTAATATTTTTGAAGAATGTTTTACTTAGTTGTTCAGTAAAATAAGGATTTATTTGTCCAGAATAAAAAAACAAATCAAAAGACATCCAGATATGTTTCCTTTTATAAAAATGAAATTCAAAACCTATAACAAATTTTTTTCAAAGGTTTGCAAAGAAACAACTAGATCTATTTCTCAATAAAGGATGGATTTCACAACTAGGTCAGACTCAGCAAGAAGGAAAAAAGAGCAATGTAATTTGAGGTATTTCAAACTTCCAATGCTTTGAGTCACAACATAGACCAAACGAAAAGCAATCCAACTTGCAAAATTTCTAGAAAATCATCAAAAACATAAATAGTGCTGGAACTCATTCACAAAAGGCTTTTGACAGAAACAATGCCAATCTGAGCAGATACTAAAAAATTCTAAATCAAATTAAAGATAAACTGGAAAAAGAAATATGGAGTTTTTCCAAAATTTTAACAAGGTCCGCAGGCTCCCAGAAGTAACAGGTGCGGTCCCGCACTGGTTACTTAAGAAAAGTGCGCAACTGCCCGCACTGTGCAAAAGAACAAAGTGCGGTCCCCAAAAAAAATCAAGAAAAACATAAAATATTTCAAAATTTTCAAAAACAGAGAAAACCTAAGCTACCCAAGAAAATATCCATCAATCAAAAACCAGGAAAAAATTTTCCTCAAATCAAAATAAAGGAGAACCAAAAACAACAAGAATCTTCCCCAGCGAAGTCGCCAATTTGTTGGGCAGATTAATCAATATTGCGGACAAGATCGATCTCCCTAGTACCAAAAGGTAATATAGCAACAAAAAGCCAAATAAACCTATCTTTCTCTAAACATATGTGATTTACAAAAGAATACTATAAAGGTGTTAAGGACTTACCATAGATCCAATGCCTGTTCGAAGTAGTTGTCCCTCGGTCACTTGAAGGAGTTATCTTTATAAATCTGCACTCACAAACAAGAAAACATTAAATAGCACCTGTATAGTAAATATTATAAATCATGCCTATCATGGTGATCAAGGAATCCATGAAATAAACAGTTAATTAACAGCTTATTGAGAAAAATGAATTCATTTGTATTAACTTTGAAAGAAGGAAAACCTTACAACCTTAGCCTTGATGTTGAATAGGCCTTCCCGGGGTCCGAAGCAGGAATCTCCTCTACTCTGACAATCCTTGCACTCTTCCAACCGAGACAGATAGAGGTATGTGATCTCTCCTCACAAAAATCTCAGTTAAATGAGTCTGAATCCCAACAGCACTTAACCTCAAATAATTCTAAAGCTTGAACTCCCTTTGAGGCTACCCAATGCCTCTTTTTATAGTGGAAAAGAGGAGGTTTCAGTTCCAACTATGAAGGGATAGAATCCTCCTTCAAATGGATAAGCTCCTCACATCAAGGGGTTAACTCCATAAGGTAAGGGATACATGAACCTCAAAAGAGCGGTTATGCCACCGCAAGATTCTTTCTAGAAGCTTCTAGAATTTACTGAAAGTGAGATTTTTTGAGTTTACTTGCGCCTTTTTTATCTTTAAAAGGGTCCGCACCCATAACATAGAGAAAGTGTGTTCAGGTACGCAGGAGACATGAACATTAGGTGCGGGATCACAGGAAAGATATAGAGAAAGTGCGACACCAAAGTTAAGGAGATTTTTAGGAACTTTTCTCTTATTTTCAAGGCTTGACATGAGAACTGACAAAGAGACTGAAAGAGAAGTATGAGTGATAATGAGCTCATACACATAGCATAATGTCGTAGGAGACACTTGCCAGAACAAAGCCTCTAGTTCAGAGATTCAGAGAGGGACTTGTTGCTACTTCCGCCTTCCCTTGTCCGTGACCCCTTTGTTTATTTTTTATGCATTTTCCTGTAATTTGCAGTACCATTACAGATTTTTTCCTGGTCGCAAGACTAGCTTGGTCGAACAACAAGTTTCAAAGTAGTTCTGATGGATGCATTGTTTTGTGTGCGTTGGCTTCAGCTTGGTGAAGGGGAATATTGGGGTCCTTGTCCTTGATTTGAATATTGTTTCTGGGGGGGGGAGCTCTTCCGTCAACGTTCCTAGCTAAGTAATGGGTCCCCTGTGAGGGAGGGTATGATCCTCCCTACTAATGGTGGTATGACGACGCCCTATTGGTCAAATTTTGCAGAGGTGCAGGACGACTTTGATGGTAGCTCGGTTGCATGATGTTCTGGTTAGGATCATATGAGTAACATGGGTATCGGATACTACTGCCTAGGTGACCTTGCGTCAATGACCCGATCAATCTGTCTACAATATTCGACGTGCCTTGCAATTCTTTGTAAGTTTGCAGGTGCGGGGCATTAGGTAGGATGTTGTAGATGTATCATGTCTGGGTGTATATAAGTTCGAGTTGTTGGGCTTTATTAATGGAATCCTCTTCAAAGGTAGGTCCTTGGGTTGCCACATCCTTTGAAATATATTTTGTGAGAGTCTTCAAAAACAGGTCCAATAAAACTCTATAATCAAGTTTGGCTTTGCACAAACTTTGATGTCCCCGCCATTCATGGAGATGGTCTGAGATATGGACGGTTGGCATTTGCCTAAAATGAGTTATTAACTCCATTCCTAAATCATGGTTGATGGGTAACTAAAAAATATGTGAGGAACGTAGTAGCAAGGGCACTAAAGGTTCATGAGAAATAGAAGGTTGCTCCACATACCATTTCGTGACTCGTCTGGTTAAGGTGCGTTGAAATAGTCTTAGTCGAATAGTATCATCAATAATATTATTTGACAAACATTATAGGTGGAAAGTCATTACATGATTTCCAGGTTCTTCCACTTGCTTCCCTTCGAGTTTTGGAATGTCTGAAGGGAGCTTTGTGGGCATGGGGGGCCAATTAGGGTTGTGCGCAATGGGATCATTTGTTAGCTTTGACAAATCTGAGAGGTTTAATGATGCTAGGAAAGGTAACTGAGTATTGAGTTGTATTGTGAACTATGAAAAAATAGGAATCTAGTTGTGTATGGGGGGTGTCTGGGGGATATTACCCTGTGACGTACCTGGCTGTGTGTTATGTTCACTCCCCGAAGGGGTGGCAATATTCTTCCCTCTAGGGGTTTTGGGAGGAATGGTTTGTGGTGACCCTAAGGGGGTTTCCACAGGTGTGATATTGGGTGACCCTTGGGGGTTTCCAAATAAATATGCCCCGATAAAATATGAACTAATAAGGGTGGTTTTGTGTCGTCTTTGACGCCTAAATGGCGAAAGCCCTGGCACTCCTCCCTCTAATGGGGGGAGGTCCAAAAAACGTCTAGATCGATGAGGTCCCGTTGGGTCCATTATGGTGTCGACTTGGTTTAATTTTGGAAATAATTTTTAGTTTTTCTGATAGGAGAGATATTATTATCAAAGAAAAATGCAATCACATACATAAAAAGAAGAGAAAAATAAAAGGTAAATTTCTCTTTTATATTAATACTATGTGATCAAGAAATCAAAAAATATTTTTTTGGTTGTTTCGTGTATGATACTAAAAAATCCTAGAAGACCTAATCATCCTCACACTCTCAAATGTAACTAGGCATTGCGAGTATATATTCTGGTGGGTACTGGGGCCAATGTCCTGAAATAACTCGTGACGCTTTCTAGCAGCCAAAACATCGACCAAGGTAATGGAAATAAGACCTAGTGCTTCTTGCACCATCACCTATAGGGTAGGATAACCTAGGTTTGACCACTAAAGTACCATCATCCCACGTGAGAGTTCGAGTCTTGAGATTCTTGGTATTCAGCTACCTGTTCAGAGCACTAGATGGGTTAGGTAGCCCCAAATAGTACCGCATGCACTGGGCCTAAGCTTAACCCCCTTTGAATCAGGTCTCTGTAGCGCTCGAGAATTATGTTCTGTGGGTGGATAGACGGATTTTAAGCTCCCTAAACAGTCAAATTCTATGTTTCAAGAATGTAGAATGACCATTATTGGATGCCTACCCCCAATGGTCCTAACCTAAACTATTATTTCTTTTGTTACCCCTGTGGGGATATTTTAATGATTTCAATTAATGGTTAGTTTTAAGGAGTCTTAATTTGCTTAAGGTGTGCCTTGGTGAAGCGACGGTAAGAAGAGAACCAAGGTCCTAACTTACTGAATCTTCGTGTGTGTAATGAACTGTACAATCACAATGTTACAGGATGTGGATATGTGATGATCCTTTACACTCCTTTCCTAATTACACTATGTTTTATTGTTTCTTTCAGAAAATAAACAATGCACGGATAATGGGTCGCTTACAATTTTGCCTAGTTAGACTAAATTTTGCACTATAGGGAGATGGAAAATTATCAAAAAAAATCTTTCATATGCGTACCCAGGATCACCAAGAGGTGCAAGGGTGGCAGAGATTACTTGTCTTCTTTGATACTTTGATCCTAGTCCCAAATCTTAATGCAAAATTTAAACTAAACTTAATGAATTTTTTTTGAAAAAATGAAAACTAGCTAAAGATACGTGGATATGGGCCACTTACTTCCTGCTAATTAATCTTATGTGTTTTATGTCTATTATGCATAACTAGTCCATTCAGATAGCATGTGTGGGTTTTAAAACCAATTGCTTGCCCCCTAATTAAAATATGTGAATTTGTGATAATAAACTAAAATTAAAACAATGTAATAGCTAAGGTAAAGTTCAGCCAAAAACATGTCCTAATCATTCAAGGGACACTAGAACACAATGATGGTATATTTCTTTTGGACTACCAATCACTTTACAATTGCTAAAAATTAGGAAAATCATTGAAAAAGTGGCTCACTATTTTCCGCACGCTTTATTTTAACACAAGCATGCAATCTTCCATGTCTGCTTGGGTTGAACGCGGGTGGGTTTTATGTGAACATAAATCCTGCCTTTTTTGAACTGAATCTCTTCACAGACAGTGAAATAGAGAAGTTGAGGAAGAGAATGGATGGTCCTGCAGCAAGCTTGGGTAGGAGAGAGGTCCTGCAAAACAAAAACCACTTAGCTTAAGAAGAAAAATTAGTGGAGTCGCCAATCTTGTGTTGGTGCATTTGACACATGGGTGCACGAAGTGAAATGTGCTTGGTAGGGGATTTTGATTTCCTACAAGCAATGTCACAGGGAAAAAATGAGTTTTTAGATGGTTAGTGAAGCATCATAACATGTAGAAAATTTTTGATAAAACATAACATGCTACAATAGAGAAATAAATGAGAAATAAAAAATACTAATACAACACAAGCTCAATATCGATTTTAAACAAACTAATAATAGCAACAGAGGACGAATCCCCTTTTATTAGTTGTTGATGGTAAAAAAGAGGTAGAACGATAAAACACTCATGGTGAATCCTTAGAGCTATGGAGCTCCAATATTCAAAGGAAGGAGGGCTCTTCCCTTAAGCTTCTTCCAAGCCTCTCTCTCTCTCCTTGAATGAGTGGTAGGATAATAGATAATTGATGCACTTCTCCCCTTGGATTGAGATGTTGGATGGCCAACAAATGAATCCCTCCACTCCTTGTTGCTTGGACAACACACTGTTGGTTTGCTCTTGGGAAATTTGGCCAGCTTAGCAATGTGTTCTCCTTTCCTTCTTCTCATGGTGGAATTTTATAGGAAAATTCAAATTTTCCCTCCCACCTCTTGGTATAATGTGGATGTTGACACAAGAGTGGGAGGATTGATTCTATTGTGTGTTGCACTTGAGGTCTCAAGGTGGCTCCAAGGTGGCTGTACCTAGCTGACTTGAGTGGGAATATCCTTCTTCAAGTGTGCCAAGTGGTCCTCGATAGTGACTTTCCACATACCCAGGACCATGTGTCTATTTGAGGGATAGCCACAGAGATATTCACTTCTAACAAAGAAAAGTGTGCGCAGGTTGCTTAATGCCACTATTCTCTGTGCACGGATTGATACATTTGCCTATTTGACCTTAGAAAAGGTTAAATTTTAAGATTCTATAATGTATTTATTCTCTATAAATCCTTATTTGTACCTTATACTTGACATTTCCTAATGTATTTTTCTTGTATGATTTTCCATTGATAACACTTATATTTGTGAATACCACAAAGAATATTCTAGAATATTATGTGGAGGTTAAATCCCTACCGTCCACTTAATAATTATTGATAATTAAATTAAAATTATGAAATATTTATAGCATAATATGATAAACACTACAAATATTTTTTCAAACATGCATTCATAGGTATAAATGATGCCAATTTTTTTTATTCCCTAAATAACAAATAGAGAATTGAAAATTATTAACGGATCCTTCATTAAAAAATAGTATGTATAAAATATTACAACACACATGTTACCTATGGGGAGCCACTGAAAGCTTAAAATCAAACTACCTTAATAGTGACTATGAATTAAACATGAAGAAAACCCAACAATCAACATTTTTATTATAACTATTCATAAGGAATGACACTTTCCTAGGACAAAATTTGGAAACTATAATATATTCAATCCATTGAAACAAAAATCTTTAATACATTTGATTGAAATGCACTAACTAAAACATTGACAAAGACAATAATTAATACATTGACAATGCAAACCCTCTTGAAACTAACATAAAAATTGATATAGTAACCAACAAACTAAACACTTCACATAACCACTCATCTCAATGAATAGAGAAACTCCAATCTTGCTCCATATGCTCTCTCCTTCCCATGCATTGTTGGGATTTTAACTTTGGGCTTGCATTTCTATTGAATACCAAAATTATTCCTATTTTACACCTTCCTTAAACTCCGTTCTCCTCCTTTTTTACCATAATAATCCTAACTAAGTATCATCTTGCAATGTTATTGGAAAAAAAAGGTATTTAATCATCTTTTATTCATAGTTTCATTTTTTTTAATATTTGATTTAATATTTTTATAAGCTACTAAATTAGATCAATTCTACTTCTAATAAGCAATTCTGCAGCATACTTGAAGAAACTATAGGTTCTGAGACATCATGAGATGAACAAAGCATACGAATAGGTCATTGGCAACTAGAATAATGATATCCACATGTTCCTCTGGTCTAATAAGTGATAAGGACACCCATATAAGCAGGTCAGCATGGAAGTCAATCCAGCGAAAAAGGAGCCCAAAGATAGATAAGGTGAGCAAGAAAAGGATTGAAGCCAATATTTTGCCTCATGATTTACTTCTTCTATAGAAAATCATGGAGAATCGTTATTTCATTTAAATCATGTTATTTAAATCAGTCTGTCGAAGTAGAAAGGCTTAGAAATATTCAAACGGTTTAATGAAGGAGGATGTAAAACCTACCTCTCGGCACAACGAAAGATGTATGGTGATTGGTTATTGTTTGAAACACTCTTTGTAATCGATTAATTAAGCTCTTTGTCCCACTCTGTTGTGCATTTAGATGTGTGGTTAACCTCTTTTGATCTCTATGTACCTGCACCCATGTGAGGGCCGCTTAGGAGTTGTAAGTTTTTTATTTTATTTCTAGTTAAGTCTTTCGTTTTATAGCTTAGTCATCATAGTAATTATAACTTCAATTTTCACAAAAATATCATGGAATTTGTTATAGATTTTTAATAGAATTTGCTGCACAATTTATTCATACATTTAATTTCGTTATGTGAATACTTTCATACATTTAATCTAGTTGTGTGAATGATGAAGAAAATAATTGAAGGGATTTATTATGCACATGTATATTTTGATTGATGGATAGGAATTAGAATCATTTAACATTAGTTTAGGATTAGTTTACTTTTTTGTCAAGTGTGAAGATTTAATTTTGCCGACGGTGACATTTATTTCTACTCTTCAAATTAGTTTTATCTTTCTGTCACTAAGAAGTAGAATTATATTTCATTTTTTTTATGTGATATTTATTTCTACAATTTATATTAGATTTATTTCATCCAGTATGATATTTTCTCTTTCTACAAGAGTGACAATATTTTTACTTTGAGTGATTCTTAGATAAGGCACGTGCATAAAAAACATCCTATTTCAATTTTTTTTTTTTTTTACTCACATGATAAGGAACCTTAGCACAAGTGGTGCACATATACTTCATCAATTTACAAGTCTTGGTTGATAATTTATGAATTAATTTAAGATCAATTAAATTACCAAATATTTTGGCGCTGTTGTTGAGGAAGTGTATATAGGATTATTTTCGTTTGAATAAAAAAAAATTAGAAACAAATATTTATGCATAGGGAAAGAGATTCTAGGGGTAGGTTTATAAGTATATTAGGATTTCAATTCCAACATCACCACTCACCCCACCAATACCCCATTGCATCACAACATCCATCGAAGCTTGTATTCCATCATTCGCAGGTAGATATATGCTTCTTGAGGTACTTATATCTGAGATTGAACCGAAAAATTCACCAACTTCCTCTACTGAAGTTGCAGTAGAAGAACCTACATCTCCAACAGAAGGAGTAATCTTTCTATCTTAAACTAGAGAACAACTTCTAGTAAAATAACTATAAGTCCCTAGTGAAATGGAAGGAGAGACTTATTATAACATCCCATTGGTAGAAGAACCAGGGGAGGAGCTAGAAAATCCAATTATAGAACCTTATATTAGCTCTGAAGAATATACAATGGAAGGAGAAGGGGAAGGAGAGGTACACAATGTGAATTTTGAATTTAGACTTGGAGGTGGAAGAGGTAGAGGAGGAGGTGGGGGAAGAGGTAGAGGTAGTAGAGGAGAACTATAACCTATTTTATTTCCCATCTTAGATGAAGATAACACATCCACACTGAATAATATGTTGCCCTCCATTATCCCTAATTTTCATGGAAGAAGGCAGAGGATCCTGAAACATTTATTTTTTATTTTGAAGTCTCGTTTATATCCTATGACTACTTTCTTGATTCTCAAAAATTGAAATTGTTTCCAACCACCCTTAATGATGGAGCACTCAAATGGTTTATGGTATTACGAACACATACCATAAGAAAATGGGAAGAAATGAAATATGTGTTATTATAAAAGTATAAATATTACTATATTCCACATAAAATTGAAGATGAAGTCTAAAATGATGCAAAAATAGGATGAAAATCTTGAAGATTTGGTTAAAATATTTTCTTACAATGTTAAAAGGGCTAAAATTCATAATCTAGATGATGAAACTCTGAAATCTCTTTTGCTAAAATCAATTACATATGAGTGTATAGATCTTCTTCATTAACGGGAAAATTATACGTTTCACAATTATCATTTAGAGATATTTTTGAACTTTGTACACATATTTCAAGAGGAAAGGCTAGAACTAGGAAAAATCCAAGAAACCCTATTATGTCTAGGATTAATAAATCTGCAACTGGAATGGTAAGTAGAGTAGAAATAGAAAATTTGCTTCAATTTCAAAATAGATATTTTATGGAGTCTTGGTGAAAAACTAGATACCCTTAAGATTCAAAAAAAGAAAAAAACTAAAAATGTTTCATTATCAATTTTTTGTCATAAATGCAGAAAGAAACATGTTCTAAAAGAATTCCCTCTTGATAGTGTGGAAATATGTTATATTTATGCATAAATCCATGACACAAAGGTATGTCCTTCAATCCCTGGACTTAAAGCAATATTGCAAAGTGAATCTGAAATAAGCCAAGCTGAGTCAATTTTTTTCATTGGTAAAATACCATGGCAACCACAACATCCAAATGTAGTACACAGTCTTAACCCACATATCAATCATATCCAAACCCTCAGAACAATTGGAATAACCCAAGAGATTGGTAAAATTTTCCACCTCAAATTCCATTATGGATATAAGGTTGGCAGTACCCTCCTAGGAATCCTCAGTATAATCAATTTCAACAACCATTTAGTCCATAACAACCTCCATATTAAACTCCTCAATAAAATTCCTTTTCACAATCTCAAATGAAAACTCAACCTTCTAATCAACCACTTCCATTACCATCCACATCATACCCTCAGAAAACCAATCAACTACCTACTCAACCACTTCTAAACCCAAATAATAAAAAATCACAACATGTTTATAATATAGAAGATCAAAATTTCCAATCTTGCATGATAACTCCATTAGATATAAATAATTTCCAACTTAGATCTGGTAGAGTTTTGGAAAATAATTTACCATATGCTTTTATTCAGGAAGATGATGAACATCTTGAGAAATAAATATCTCTTAATCAAGAAGAAATTACTCAGAAAGAAAGAATCCATGTACATTCTAATGATACTTCAATAAACTCAGCTCCCACTACAAAACAACCTTTTGTTTCTCTTCAAAATCCACCTTTTCCTAAAAGGCTAAAAATTGAAAAATGAATAGAGAAACAAATTGTGTTACTTGAATATGCCATGTTATATGAACTGAAAAATGTTTACATCAAAATTCCTTTCTTACGAGCTATAAAGGAAACACTCATTATTGCAAGGACAATGAGGTTGCTAAGCATTAAAAAACTGGGAAGAAAAATAAAAGAAATTTAAAAAAATCCAGTTAGTTGGGAAAATTGCAAATTTTATGATGGTGAAGCCAACAATTCATAAAAATCTAGATCCAGGTAGCCCCATTGTAAAAACACACATTAATGGTATCGATATTCCAAACACATCGATCGATTTAGGAGCAAATATCAATATCATGAGTAAATAAACTATGGATCAATTAAAAATTTCCAATCTCCAATGCACACCAAATCATATGGTATGTTAGAATATGTATCTGTCTCCTTAGGTTCTTTGGAATATCTTGTTGACTTTATGATTTTAAAATAATTTAGGAGGACACCCATTGATTCTAGGTAGACCATGGTTAGCTATAGTTGATTCTTTCATAAGTTGTAGATATGGTGATATGTTTATTTTTTATGGAAGCTCTACTAAGAAATTCACTTTATACCCTGTGAAAAAACATCAATAGAAGTAGAAATTGGAGTTTGGATATATGACGATAGTGAATACTTTGACATAAAACCAATATTTTCTACTGCGAAAATAGATGAAGAAGATTAGATATTAAATTTTATGAATAATAATTATTCTTCCTCGTATTGTGAACAATATCAAGATTTTCAAGAACAATGTCATGTTGAATATTTATCAGCTCATCAAATGGATTTACATTCTATGGAAAAAATTGGCAATTATTTAATAGAAATATTTCTGAGAAAAACTTTGAATATTAATAATAATCTGGAAGAATCTCAAAAGAAATAATTGATAAAGATGTTACAAGAAAATTTTTCTACTTATGCACGGGAACACACTGTTATGAAAGGAATTGATCCTAACACTTGTATGCATCATATCTATATTGAAGAAAATGTGAGGCCAATTCAAAAACCTCAGAGGAGAATTAATCCAAATCTAAGGGAAATCATTAAAGAGGACTTACAAAAGATGTTGAATGTGAATTTCATTTATCCAATATTAGATAGTCAGTGGGTCTCACCATTAGTGATTTTTCCAAATAAAAAAATAAAATGGAGAGTATGCATCGATTATATGGAATTGAATAAAGCCACCTTGAAAGGTCATTTTCCGCTTCCCTTTATAGATGAAGTCCTTGATACATTGGTAATGAAAAAGTATTTTTCATTGTAATATTCCCAATTAGCCATGAGCCAGTTGGAATATCAAATTTTGTTTTGTTGCTTTTTTTTATGAATAAGTGGACAATGGAGGTCCATAATTCTCCTTAATAATGAATAAATCAATGCCAATGTGAAAGAGATAGATCTCGACAGCTTAATTGAGCACCCTTAGGTGTGAAAAGGGGTTGGAACACCTTGACTGGGTCAACTTTGACCAAATCAATAGCGTTGTCATGGAGGAGTGGTCATCAATGAAAGACAACGCAGTTTTAGATGAAGATGCTTTGCATGGAAGTAGTGCTATTATTGGATGGGGCTTAGGGTTTGCAAGCTCATATCTTATTTAAGGAAGAGGATGGAAGCCATATTCATCATGTATTGGTATATGAACTTTCTGAATATGTGGCCTATTTAGACATATATCTTTCTCTTGCTGTTTAGCTGAGATTGAGTGTTGTTTAGCACTAGGTGTTCTTGATCAGGAATCCCACCTCTTCCATTGAGAAGCTCTTGGAGGAGTCCTGTAATACATTTTCCACTTTCAAGCTTAAGGCCAAGCTTCATTTTTCATTTACAGTGCAGATCCTATTTAGGGTTGAGTTGTTTTGCAGGTTTCAGCAGTGGAGACTAGATTTGGGTCATTTCATTGCTCATTTTCAGTGGAGAAGGCTTCCATTCCATTGGAAGGATAGTAAGGAAGGCCCTTGTGCATATTTTCAAATCTTGGCATAAGGAAAACTATTTATTTATCCCTACAGTGCATTTTACTTCCATATATGTGTTATTTTTATAGGAGGAGTTGTAGGGTGGTTTGGCACACCATTTGGAGAGAGGGTTTTCTAGTAAAAGGGATATTCCTTTCATTTAGAGGATCTATTGGAGGAGGCTATTCTATTTATCATATCAGATTAGCCACACCTTCCAGATTTGTATTTTATAGTGGATCTTCAGCCCTAGGGCCTTCATCCCCATCTTGTATATGGTGTTTTGCTGAAAACCCTTAAGGGGTTCTTAAAAGGAGGTTGTATAGTGCTCAGATCTATAGTATATCTATCATTTGAAGCATATATTAGCCCTATATCTGTTTTATATTCATTTTCAGTAGCAGTGGCTTTTAAACAGTGCTGTAGCAGACTTCCATCTCTTTATATATAGTAGAAGCACATCTTTTAAGGGATTTTTTCCATTGGAGGCTTGTTATTTCTTATTGTACATCTTATGGCCCATTTATTATGCATATTTTTCTGCTGTTATAACATATGAAAGGTGTAATATTCCCAATTAGCCCAAGCTAATGGGAATATACAATTTTGTCTCAATATTTTGTTTCATGAATAAAACTGTAAAGGAGGATCAATAAAACCCCCAATCAGCAAAATAAATCAATGCCACATGTGAACATGGACAAATCTGGGCTATTTACATAAGCACACTTAGGTGTGAAAGAGACTGGAGCATTTGACCAAGTCAACTAGAACCAAATCAATAGCACTGTCTAGATACAGTGAATCTCCTAGAGGGACAACGTATTTTTAGTTGGAGGCTTCTCATGTGAATGCAGCTAAATCATTGAGGTGGTTTATGGTTTGACAAGACTTTCATCCTATAAGAGGAAGAGGAGGATAGCAGAATAAGTTTGTTGATTGTGTATATTTCTAAGTATATTGTCTGTTTAGACATATACCATTCTCTGCTATTTAGCTGAGAATAATGTTGCTTAGCACTTGGTTGTTCCTATGCAGGGATCTCACCTCTTCCATTGAGGATTTCTTGGAAGGGTCTTGTTGATCTCATCCACTATCAAGAATTTGGCCAAGCTCATCTTCCAACTACAACGCAGATCCTATTGAGGGTTTGGTTGTCCTTTGAAGCTACAGCAAGTGGAGGCTAGATCTGCTCAGATCTAGGCCATTTCAGGGCCTCTTTTCACTGGGAAAGTCTTATGTCCCATGGGAAAGAGAGTTCAAAACATTTGGAGATGATATTTCATATCTTGGCATCAGGCCAACTCAGTATTTCAAGCTACAACGCATTTTCACTTCCAGGACTACGTTATTTTCAAGGAGGAAATTGTAGAGTGTTTTGACCCACTTTTTGAGGAGATATCTCTGGTGCTGGGCTTTGCCCTTCACTTTGGTGATCCATGGATTAGTTTTTTGATCCATTTTCTGTACAGATCTGATTTGATCCTATTGTTAACATCTTCAGAAATTTCTGAATAATATTGCAGACATGCTACTTTAATCTCAGATCTACTCTCTGTATTGCATGATTTAATCAAAACCCCAAGGGGATCTTGTAAAGGAGCCTTTCTAGTGTACAGAACTAAAATGGATCTGATATTTTGTACACAGATCTGCTCTAGATATGGATTTTAATATACAGTTGTTGCAACTCTTATAAAAATGTTGTTAAGCTATTTTGCAATTAATACATGTGTTGCAACCCTCTTTCTTGAGGATTTTCTTCTATTTTGTCTTCTACATTCTGTTGTATACTGTAAGGGCATCATCATGGATCTTATTTGTTGCTGTTTATATAAAATCTTATCTCTAAAATTAATATCCTGTTCATGCTCTCAAAACTACGTTATTTCTGAAGTAGATTGTTGCACATAGTTACAACCCCTCTCTTTGGGTGTTTTTCAGCTAGATTAGGTGGTGGGACGTCTTTTTACCTCACCTAGTTTGATTTTTTTTTGCTCTCCTTTTGGATCTAGACACTAGATCCATTTATCTAAGGGATCCAGGAGCTGAAAACTCATTTCAGTGCACAGATTTCCAAGGAGTGCATTATTTCAGCAATCTTTTTTGTGTATTCCCATTCTGGGATATTACAGTGGTATCAGAGCTTCTTTCTTGGCACAATTTGTGCTTTCATTGAAGATCCAAAGCCAACATGAACTCTTAATAAGATGAGCCTATTACTGAGAGGGAGAAGAGGTATCAGAATAGAATCCAGAAAAAATTTGATTACACCAATGATGATCAAGACAAGGGTAAAGCCCCTGAAACTGGAAGTGATAAAGAAGGAGAAGAGTTTGCAAGAACTCTTTTGGTAGCCATGCAAGATCTTGCTAGAGAGATCAAAGAGATGATACTAGATAGGCTCAAGGAGTCTCCTAGGAGGTTTCATCCCGGTGAAAGCTCTGGCTTGTCTCACCACTCGAATGATCAACCAATGAACCAACCACAAGCTCCACAGTGTTCCACTATGCCTAATTTCTTGGCTGTGGAGAATGAAGGGCTTCGTGAGCAAGCATCCCTTGAAGACTATTTTGAAGAGTATGAGTCCCAGAATCAGAGATTCACGGACCACCTGATTTTTCAAGAGTTTTGTCACCTCAAGGAAAAAATAATACCAAGGCATCAGTATAGAGATGGTGGATTCACTCAGAATCATGATCGACATCACTCTATGGGAAGATTGTTTTTATCGATGTTTGATGGGTCATCCACTAGTTCTGCCAATGCATGGGTAGAAAATCTGAATATATATTTTCAATTGAACAGAGTCCCTGAGATGCAAGCTATCAAGATTGCAGTGCTGCATTTTGAAGGTGAATCACACAACTGGTGGTTCCACGGGTTGTCTACATTGGGCCATGCCAATGTGACTGCCTATTCTGAATTTACTAGAAGACTAGTGGAGAGGTTTGACAAAAAGTATCCAGAAGCACCTTTCATGAGCCTTGCAAAGTTGAAGCATTCAGGTAATGCAGAATCTTACATCTTTGAGTTTCTGAGGTTATCTGTTATGGTTTCTGATCTATCTGCAGCAAGGAGTGTGTACATGTTCATCGATGGCTTGGATGAACCTTTGCATGGGTTGGTTAAATCTACCAAGCCCATCACATTGCATGATGCCATTGAAAGGGCTAGAGACCTTCAAGATGCCTTTCAAAAAGCAAAGGCAACCTTTCAGAACAAGCCCTCTTACCTTTCTAAAGGGAAGGAAGAGAAAGTTGCTCCTTCCAAGGAGAGCTCATTCAAGAAGCCTCTTGATATTGAAGTACGGAGGGAATTAAGGAAGAAGAGGCTATGTTTCACTTTCCAAGAATCATGGGCACCTGGAGATAGATGTGCTGCTGGGAAAGCACACTACATAGAAGTCTTCTCGAATGTTGAGGAGGAAGATGAATATGATGAACCAAGGAGAGGTCACAGCGTTGACATTGTTGAGGGAGATCCATCACCACCGAGAGATGGGAGTGGATATTTTTCTCCTATGTGAGGAACTCTTGCATCCTTGAGGGGAGTACCTAAGTACTTGACCCTAAGAGTTCATGGTTCAATCATGAACCACAGGGTATATGTTCTTATTAACAGTGGGGCCTCCCACAACTTTATTGATGCTCATCTGGTATAAAGAAGGGCTGGCATTCCCACTGATACCTTTGAGGTATTTTCTATTCTAGTCCTAGGAGATAGAACAATGCAATGCATACATTATGTCCCATCACTTTCAGTCACCATGGGATCCTACACTTTGGTGGATCACTTCTTTGTAGTTGACATACCAGACACCAATGTTATTTTGGGTGCTCAATGGTTGATTACATTGGGGAAAGTCACCACTAATTGGGAGGCTTTGCAAATGGACTGGGTGGACAAGAAGAGTGGTACACCTCAAATGATCAAAGGCATGCATTCTTACCCCTCACCCAACACTTCCACATAGACAAAAAATATGGATTTGCGTAGTGGAAGCAAGGAACTCAATGTCCCTTCTCTCATGTTCATGAGATTCTTGCAAGGGACACTCTCATCTAGTGGAAAACCACCTGGGAGGCCACCAGATTTAGTTTTAGTGGGAGATATCTCACTACTTGATGCTCCAAAATCATATCTAGGAGGGAAGGGAGCATTAGGAGACACAGCCATAGTGCTGGAAGGCTTGAGAAAGCACCAGAAGGAGCGAGATTTCCCTTTCTCATCATCCTCACCATCCTTCATTTCTAATTCTGCACTATTTGAGGAGGAAAAGGTGAGGTATGTCCTTCCTAATTGTACCTTTGGCATAAGAAATGTCAAAGAAGAGATCAGCAACGTGGCAGGAAATCTTATTGATGCATCATCAATGCTATCCTTGTTGGAGAGTGTAGATCTATAGTGGAAATCCCAACTGTTGGTGGATTATTCAAGGATCTCTACACTTGTATGATGCTTGATGAACAAGTGCATGAAGAGGGTTATATAATCCATGAGGGAGTCATATATCATCATGATAGGATATTCTTACCTAGAGCATCCAAGCTCAAGGAGAGGATGCTACAAAGGGCCCTCAGGGAGTTCTGTTTCATCCCTACCTATTCTATGAAGATCTACAACACTATTATGAGATGTTTTGAATGGGAAGGCTTTAGAGGAGAGCTACATCCTAATTTTATAGAATTAAAAATCTATCTGGAGTTGGGGCAGCCAAAGGACTCTATGCAAGATTCATTTCAGTAATTTCTTCCTTCTCCAGAAAAGGGAGAAAAATTTGTGCACAATTCCATGTATAGAAGAAACATTGATGGTGAAAAATCTGAACATGTAATGCAAGCTTTATTTTTTGATTTGATGTATTCTTTCACCATGTTGTTGCAGGCCATGGCTCCCAAGAGGAGTGTTGTACCATATGAATCTCATGGAAAACTTTGGGCCACTGCAATTTCTGAACTTGGCCACTCCCCTGCTATGCAAAGGGAGTTTCCTTTTCATGATGGGTGCTTCCCAAAGGCAGCAAACATATCTCACACTTTCAGCCATGGTAAGATAACTTGTGCAGCAAGTAAGTGGTGGGGAACCTCTTACCATACCTTGATCTAATGCAGGAAGGAGATGCATTGCGCTGGCACCCTATGTGGGACTTTGACCCACCTCCTCATGCCCAAATTTATGTTTGTATGTATGTCATTATGCTTCCATACTTGGATGATATAGTTTTGCTTTTCATGGGATTATATGGAGAGAGGATGGGAAGTTTGTATGTACCATATGGGATGGAAAATCTCTATGCACCTTATGTTACATGCTTTAGGGAGACTATCGGTCCAACCATGTTTGTTTCTGTTGAGTTCTTGACTCCTTGTGGGATTGATTTTGTACATCTCATGATGATTTTGGAGGAACGGTTCATGGAGGCTTGGATTGGTGAACACTTGGCTCATGATGAAATCTTGATCTTTGATGGTGTCACCAATGAAGAAGGAGAAGTGTTGCAGCACTCAACCTATCAGTTGCTTGAGGACAAGAAAATTTTTGGAGGGGAGGACTGTAATATTCCCAATTAGCCCAAGCTAATGGGAATATACAATTTTTTCTCAATATTTTGTTTCATGAATAAAACTGTAAAGGAGAATCAATAAAACCCCTAATCAGCAAAATAAATCAATGCCACATGTGAACATGAACAAATCTGGGCTATTTACATAAGCACACTTAGGAGTGAAAGAGACTGGAGCATTTGACCAAGTCAACCAGGATCAAATCAATAGTGTTGTCTAGATACAATGAATCTCCTAGAGGGACAACGTAGTTTTAGTTGGAGGCTTCTCATGTGAATGCAGCTAAATCATTGAGATGGTTTAGGGTTTGACAAGACTTTCATCCTATAAGAGGAAGAGGAGGACAACAAAAGAAGGTTGTTGATTTTGTATATTTCTAAGTATATTGTCTGTTTAGACATATACCATTCTCAACTGTTTAGCTTAGAATAGTGTTGCTTAGCACTTGGGTGTTCCTATGCAGGGATCCCACCTCTTCCATTGAGGATTTCTTTAAAGGGTATTTTTGATCTCATCCACTATCAGGCATTTGGCCAAGCTCATATTCCAACTACAATGCAGATCCTGTTGAGGGTTTGGTTGTCCTTGCAATATGCAGCAAGTGGAGGCTAGATCTGCTCAGATCTAGGCCATTTCAGGGCCTCTTTTCACTAGGAAAGTATTCTATCCCATGGGAAATAGAGTTCTAAACCTTTGGAGATGATATTTAATATCTTGGCATCAAGACAACTCAGTGTTTCAAGCTACAACGCAGTTTCACTTCCAGTACTGTGTTATTTTCAAGGAGGAGATTGCAGGGTGTTTTGACCCACTTTTTGAGGAGAGATCTTTGGTGCTGGGCTTTGCCCTTCACTTTGGTGATCCATGGATTAGCTTGCTTATACATGTTCTATACAGATATGATCTAATCCTATTCTTAACATCTTCAAAAAATTTTGAATAATATTGCAGATCTGCTACTTTAATCTCAGATCTACTCTCTGTATTACATGATTTGATCAAAACCCCAAGGGGATCTTGTAAAGGATCCTTGCTAGTGTACAGATCTAAAATGGGTCTAATATTTTGTACACAGATCTACTCTAGATCTGCAGTTTAATACATAGCTGCTGCAGCTCTTATAAAAACTTTGTTAAGCTATTTTGCAATTAATACATGTGTTGCAGCCCTCTTTCTTGAGGATTTTCTTCTATTTTGTCTTCTGCATTCTCTTGTATAATGTAAGGGAATCATCATGGATCTGATTTGCTGTTGTTTATATAAAATCTGATCTCTATTATTAATCTCCTGCTCATGCTCTCAAAACTGCGTTATTTCTGAAGTAGATTTTTGCACATAGCTGCAGCCCCTCTCTTTGGGTGTTTTTCAGCTAGTCTAGGTGGTGGGAGGTCTGTTTACCTCACCTAGTTTGATTTTTTTTTCTCTCCTTTTGGATCTAGACACTAGATCCACTAATCTAAGGGATTCAGGAGCTGCAAACTCATTTCAGTGCACATATTTCCAAGGAGTGCGTTATTTTAGCAGGCTTTGCTGTGTATTCCCATTCTGGGATGTTACAAAAGGTCTCCATATTGGCCTCTTGCTTTCATGTAATTTTTTCACTGCTATTTCTATCACTATATTCCTGATTTTCCCATTTGGGAATATTACAGTGGTATCAGATCATAATATTGGCACAGCCTGTGCATCTTGAAAAGCCAATATGTCATCTGAAGAAGGAGATCCTCTTACTAATAGAGAGAAGAGGTATCAAAGAAGAAGACACTAGAAATTTTATTATACAAATGAAAAATAATACAAGGGTAAAACCCCTTTATCTAGAGGAGAAGATGAAGAGAACGAGTTTCCCAAGATCCTTCTTAGATCCATTTAAGACATTGCTAGAGAAATCAAGGAGATGAGGATGGATAGATACAAGGAATCCCCTAAAGTATTTTATCATGTTGAAGGCTTCAGAATTTCTCATCACTAGAATGATCAACCAGTGCAGCAACAAAAAATTTCCCAACACTCTACAATGCCTACATTCTTGGTTGTGGGAAATGAAGGGTTTCAAGAGCAAGAATCCCTTGAAGACTATTTTATGGAGTATGAGTCTCAAACTCATAGATTCAAGGACAACTTGATTTTTCACGAATTTTGTCAAATCAAGGACAATAGGAGACCTAGTCATTATAATAGAAGTGGTGGATTCATTCAGAATCATGATCTACACTGCACTATGGGCATATTTTTCTTACCAAAATTTGATGGGTCATCTAAATGCACTGCCAAATCATGGGTAGAGAAGCTTGACATCTACTTCCAATTGAAAAAGGTTATAGAAATGGAGGCCATTAAGATAGCAGCGCTACACCTTGAGGTTGAAGCACATGACTAGTGGTTCCATGGCTTGTCTACATTGGGTCATGCCAATGTGATTGCATATTCATATTTCATAAGGAGGCTGGTGGAGAGGTTTGATTGAAGAGATCCTGAAGCACCATTCATGAGGCTTTCAAAGCTAAAACAATTAGGTAATCTAGAAACTTACATTTCTGAATTTTTTACACTTTCTATTATGGTTCCTAATTTATCTGTAGCAAGAACGGTCTATATGTTCATTGATGGGTTAGATGAACCTCTTCATGGGTTGGTAAAGTCTACCAAACCCACTACCCTTCAAGATTCCATTGAAAGGGCTAGAGATCTTCAAGATGTCTTGCCAAAAGCAAAGGAAACATTTAAGCATAAGCCATATTTTCCATCAAAGGGAAAATATGAGAAGGCTCCTCTTTCAAAGGAGAGCCAAAATAAAAAACCTCTTGATGATGATGTCTGAAGAGATTTCAAGAGGAGGAAGCTTTGCTTCACATGTCAATAATCTTGGGCACCTGGACATAGATGTGCAGCAGTAAAGGCACACTACATAGAGGTCTTCTCAGAGGATGAGGAGGAAGAAGGAAAAGAACAAGGGAGGGGTCATAGTGCTGGAATAGTAGGAGATGATCCACCACCACCTGGAGGTGAGGATGGAGCAATTGCTCCAATTAGAGGCAGTCTTGCATCATTAAGAGTGGTACCCAACTATCATAAAACTTCCACACAAGAAGCAGAGTTGACTTTGCACAGTGAAATCAGGGATATGATGATCCCATATATTATTCACATGATAATGGTCCATGAGACATCACTATCTTGTGGTAAACCACCTGGGAAACCACCTGATCCAGATTTGGTGAGAGATGTATCACATCTTGATGCTCCATTCATAGATCTAGGAGGAATGGGAGCATTATAAGACCATGATACAGCACTGAGAGTCTTGGGTAGGCTCAAGGAGGAGGGAGACATTCTTCCACTATCACCATTACCCACTCTCTTATCTCATACTGTGCTGAGAGGAAATGTTGTAGGATTGGAGAATGACACCATCATGGGGCAAGGGAACCATTCCTTAGCCGTGGAGACTCAGAATATGTTATCACTTGAAGAGAAATCTTCCATACATGATAGAAGATGGTGGCCACACATGCATGCTTTGTCTAAACCCAGGAAGTTTTGGATGGATGATAGCTTCCCATGAGAGACTAACCTCCAAAATCTCCAATCTTTACTTGATCATGAGAACATGCAAGAAGAGAAAAAAAGAGGGGATAGCAACATACCAATGAGTACCTTTGGCATGGGAAATGTCAAGGAGAAGAGAAGCCATATGATAGATGTTTTGTGTGATAGATCATCATCATTGTCACTATGGAATATTGATCCATACTAGAAATCCAAACTGTTGGTGGATTATTCCAAGGATATTTTCACATGCATGATACTTGATGACCCGCTACATGAAGAGGGATATTCAGTCCAATAATAATTCATCTACTATCATGGTAGGATCTTCTTATCTAGAGCCTCCAATCTGAAGGATAAGTTGCAAAAAAGGGCATATGAGGAATTCCTTTTCAGCCATACTCATTCCATGAAGGCCTACAACACTATGATGGAAAGATACACTTGGGAAGGCTTTGAAGAGGAACTATATCAGAATTTTCAAAGATTCATGAACCATGTGGAGTTGGAAGAGAGACATGACTCAATGAAGGATTTATTACAACCACCTCTTTCCTCTTTTGGAATGAGAGGGGATATATATATGAACCACTCCATTTATATGAGGAGAAATTTTGGTAAGGAACATGCTTATGTACATAATTTTTCATTTGATGATTACTTGCATTCTTTTAGCATGTATATGCAGGCCATAGCTCCAAGGAGGAGCATCATTCCATATAAAATTCATGGCCAACTTTGGGCCATAACATTTCTGAACATGGCCACTCCCTTGGAGGACATAGGGAGATTTTGTATCATTGTTGGTGCACTCCAAAAGCACCAAATATATCACACTTTCAACCATGGTGAGAGGAATTGGGCAGAAAATATGTTGTGGGGAAACCACTTACCACATCATTATCTGATGCAATCAGGAGATATACTGTGATGGTTCCACATGTGGGACTTGTTAGAGTCGGTCTATACATCCCTCCGTCAGAGATCATTTCTCTTATTGCATTTCATTTTAGGTGTCTCACTCAGTTCAGTCAGTTGCATTCCGCTAGGGGCATGCCATCATCTGATGAAAGGGCCTTTTCACTCATATCCCTCATGTCTTGTACCTGCTGGTTCAGGTCTGTTCATCAAGGTCCATCAAAATCATTTTCCAATCAATGACGGTTAATGTTTGGTCTTTGGTGGGCAAAGAGTCTTTTAGAGTCATTTTAGTCATTAGGTCTAGGGTTTAGTCTTCAAAGTGTCCAATAACGCCAGCAGGCTAGAGGGAGGTTCAAAATAAGTTTTCATCGCAAAATTTCATCGTTACTATGATTGATCATGACTTTTCTTCAAAACTTTGTTTTGAATAAAATCGTCATTTTGTCCTTTGTAATAAATGCTATGTATATTTTCAAAAAAATTTCCAGTTGTCAGATTCTTCAAGGCGCAGCCCTGGTCGCCTTTGCCAAAACATGCCACCATCCCTGCAAAAAATAAACAAGGGAGTCATCATTTCAGCCAAAAATCAAAGTGGAAACGAAAATCAGAGTTTGTATTAAAATGTAAAAAAGTGCCAATGCAAAACATTACAAAAATGGGTTTGTAAGAAACAAAAATCAAACCCATCACTATTTGAGATATTTTCATTGTTTGAAACATCCATTGGTATGCCAAGAGACCAATTGTAGCCAATTTTAGTTGAGGAAGAGCAAAGCTGTGTTTTTAAAGCCAAGAATGTGTGTTGGAATTCTACGCAGCGCATTGGGAGAATGTGCGGCGCACATAGTCGTCGTGGCGCATAGGACCGCAAACCTCCATACAAAACTGAACGGGCGCGATGCACTGACTGGTCGCGGCGCACTGGGTTTGTGCGCGGCACACAGAGCCTCCAAATAGGTTTTTACCACCGCTCCATCAAATTGTAAATCGACTCAACTCTTTTGCTCCAAGTAAGTGTTTGTGTGCCCTTGCCATTGATTTCAGTATGTGTTTGCTGCGATTTGGAGAGGAGGTTGTAAGAGTTTGAAGGCCAAACTTTAAACCCTATATTCATATCAAAAAATTCTCCATAGGGTTTATATTTGAAATTTAAAGTCTGCTTGTTGATGCCAATTTGTTCGAAATCCATTCCCCATCAGTGTCACACTGTTATCACAGTCCTTTCCCTTTTCTCTTATATCCCAAAACCAACTATATCCCTTGTTCCCATTTTTCCTATCCCTAAAACCCTACTATTCCCTTTCACCCTCCCTCTCCCATATAATTTGCAAAAATACCCAAATCCCAATTCCCCAAAGGTCAACTAACAATTAACACATTTTAAATTTCACTTGAAAAACTCCACTTTTCCCATTGTTCCATATTCCTCATAGTCCCTCATTTTCCTTTGGCATATTTGGCATTGAAAACAAAACACCAATTCCTCATTTTCAAATCAAACCAAACATACACTTGATATATATATTGCAACACCATGACGGAGACAGATTCATCATATGAGTAAGAATATGAGCAAGATAGTGACTCAACCACAGAGCTTAATGTATTGAGAAGGCCTCATAAAAGTGGCAAGCATGTCAGAGAATAGCCTACTTCCTTGACTCAATTGCAGGCTTGCCCACTTGCAATGGCATGCTTTTAGCAACATTCATGCTTTCAGTATTGTGAGATGATTGCTCAGATTCAACATCATCAGGATTTGGTTCGCTTATTTGTCCTATATTTGCATGATGGTCATGTAAACCTTGCTGGAGTGAACTTCACCTTGACACCAGAAACCATTTCTCAGGCAATCGGGATACCGAACATAGGTGAAGAGTGGAACAAGAGACAGCAGCTGGATAGAGCATATTATGAACCTTACATCAAGCCTGGCTATTTGAGGCAGCTCAGCAGGGTATTCCCATTTCGGTTTCTGAAGGAGTCCTATGCGCCATTGATGAAACTCATCATCAGATACTTCAGCTGTGAGGGCCGGTTCTCACGCCTTTATGCATACCACATCAGACTTTTGATGCATTTCACGAGAGTGAGACTGATGAGTATTCCATATTTCATGTGTCAAAACATAGAGCGGATGACTACTCTTGTGCAGAAGAAGACCCCCGAACAGCAACATAACAACATTTATCATTATGCGCTCATCAAGATCATTATAGTACATCAGCTTGGATTGCAGGGCATTGCATGGGAGGAGTTCATTTCCCATGACTTCTTTACAGCCCCTCAGCCTCCTCCAAATATTTTTCATGATGAGGGTGAGCCTTCACATCAGTTTGAGGGTCCCTAGATAGAGCCTATCAGTGTTCCAGTGTGCGTTACCTATCAGAGAGGTACTAGAGCTTTATTTGCAGCAGCACGATGAGTACTATCTCCACCCGAGGTGGAAGGGGTCTCGTTACCTTCATTAGAAGTGCGAGTACTATATCTACTTGGGGTGGAAGGGGTCTCACCTTCGACATCAACACATATACAGGGACAAGACAGAGGCAAGAGGCCTATGTAGGAGGGAGGCCTTTCAGGAGGTCAGGATGCTGATTTTACATTGATTGATGTGGACATGAGTTCTCCAAACTCAAAACTGAGAGAAATCATTCAGGAGCAGAAAACTGAGATTAGCACATTGACCGAGAAATTGTAGAGAGCACAATCGATCATTAACTATCTGGAGCAGCGGAATAATCAGTTATAGGATCAGCAGACACTTATGGAGCTGCAGAAAATTCGTGAAAACCGGCAAGCTACCCGAAGAAGCCCATCTGAGATGACACCTATCGAGCGGGAGATTGAGGCCGATCGAGAGACTTGGCTCGAAAGGGTCAAAATCCATTTGGATAAGCTCTTAGAGAAAGCAAAAAAAGAGAAGAACATGCTCTGACACATGAAGAACCACTATTGGGCCCACACACATGTTTGCAAAGCGAAAATGAAGATCCTGAAAGCGAGACTGAGAAGGGCACTAAGGAGGCACAAAAGGCCTGATCCACTTCAAATCTTGGCAGAAGCTTCTTTGGCTAAGCATGACACTTGATGGGATGCCTTCACTCCAAATTTCAGAAAACTTGGAGTAAATTTTGTTATTTTTGAAATTTTGGTCATAAAACAGATTTTTCCGCCCGACGCGTCGCGCCACCTTGCACGCGCTTACGTTTGAGAGATCTTCTGGAGGAAAACTTGATATTTTGGGGTTTGTTATGATAAATTATGCATGCTCAGGAATGGCTGAGATATTTCATCAAGTTCTGGGTGGTTTAAAGGGTCAAAAACACCTTGAAAATGGCCTTTTTTCCACCTTTTGCACACATAGGAACCAGTTTTGGGAGATTGAAGTTTTGGAGGGAAAAATGAACTCCAAATTGAAAAATTCCACTTGGGTTGGAAATTAGACAGGAATGGCTTTCCAACAAGATATCATGAGCTCAATTTTGACTTCGGGAAGCACCTCAAACATAGGCTCAAAGTGGCGCGATGCATTGAGTTTTTGGGCGCGGCACATAGAGGACTTTTGCCTATTTTTCACCCTTCAGCTCAGAATTTCGCCCAGTTTTGACTAGTTTCACTTTTTGATGTAATTCTTGATCTACCTTGATGTAATTTGATGACTATGATGTAATTTTGGCACATATTTACTTTTTCTAGAGGATTCATTCACAAAAAGTGAAAATTAAATGAATGAATCAGTTTCCTTCCATATAGAGGCAAGTTGTTTGATTGCCTAGATTTCAATTCCTTGTTTAGAATTGGTTGAAACAGCTCCTATAAGGATGAGCTTTATCCCTAGAGGCATGGGAAGGGGTTATAATTGTCTATATATTGTATTTTCTGAGACATTTTCAGGGTTGGATACATGGGAATAGTTTGGCACTTCATTGTACATACACTTCTGCATTTTTGGCAAAGGAAAGACCAGGGTTTTGCAGTACTTGTTGGGATCCTTGTGGCTCTGAGTTTTGATGATTTTTTTCTCCATGTATCTGTAATTTTCATTAATTTTATATGTATGCCATTTCCCTTCTCTTTTCTTCTGAATTAAACAAATGAGTAACTAAGGTAGAATTCATTAGTTTGTTGGTGCTCTGCCTTAAGCTTTTGTTTAGTTTTATATGTTTTCCTCTGTTTGAAGAGGATCCTTGCACCTTCCTGCCCTCTTCAGCTCCTTAGAAGTCTTTTTTATCCATTCATTGAATCTAAGACATCAAAGCCATTGCCTTCCCTACCCCAACTTGAACTCTGCAAGAATTTGGCCTCATCCCCAAGCTCAAAATTGCCTTTCCGTTTTTTCCAACAAAACCCCTAAAAAATCATTCCAAACTCCTTGATTCATATACTTAGCCTAAAATTAGCACTCATTTCAGTCATATCAAGCCCTATTGATACGTTTTTCTTGAGATTGACCCGGAGAGATCCCTCTCCTGTTCTGGTAGGGCTAGCTACCAGACTGAGCATGGTTTGGTAAAAGCATCAATCCCACTTTCCTTCACCCAAGGTGGAGTTTGTGGACAACAACCACCAAAGGGGAGACCCATTTGCTGTCAGAGATGAAATGAAATTTACATCTAGCAGTTTTTGCAGTTCTTCTTTTACAATTTCTTTTAAATGTGGGTTTAGTCTTCATTGGGGTTGTCTAACGGGGTGTGTTTCCCTATCAGTATAGATGTGGTGTGTGCACAATTGTGGTTCCAAGCCCTTCATGTCTTGGTAATCCCACGCAAATTCACCATGGTGCTTCTGGAGGACTTTTATAAGTTTCTTCTTTTGGTTGTCATCCAGGCTGCTGTTAATATTTAGAACCTTTCTTGGTTTGATCTCAATAGGTATACTGTTATGAATAGTGGTTTTGGAGCTATGTTGAGTCTCAAAGTCCACCACAGGGTCCTCTTGACCTTCATGTTCAAGGACTGTTTTCACCATTTGGCATTTCAAATTTTCAGGTTTGGGTGGTTGATTCATAACGTTACTAATCACATCATCTTCAGTTTGATCCTTGAATTCAAGGGCTTCTGCTAGTGTCAGAGGTGGACGTATGTTTTTCTCCCAATATGTATCTGGGTGTTTGTGAATTTTTATCGTGGGCAGAATTGGTTTGGGAGGCGGTTAAATAATGATATTTTTTACAGAGTTGCCTCTAGTGATAGTCATGCTACCTGATCAACAGCCTATGTAAGCATCTGTTGTGGCCAGCCAAGGCCGCCCAAGAATCAATGGGTGCCCTTCCATCCTGTTTTTTGGATTAATGACTAAAAAATCAGCTGGGTATTCCCATGAGTCCACCGAGACCATGATGTCTTGCACTATACCCTCCGGTCTGATAATAGATCTGTCAGCTAATTCCAAAAGTGGGGCCATAGGTTCTAAAACTGATATGTCCAGTTTTTCAGAAGCTCCCGTAGTTAGGATGTTAATGGCTGCCCCTAGGTCAACCAATGTGTTTGGAAATGAGTGTCCAGAAATTTGCATGGTTACAATGGGGTTTCTTGGGTCTTCATATTTCATAGGTGATTCTCTACTTAACAGCAAGTCAGATAGTGTTCCTACCACATGAACAGTAGGTGCAGCCATTTTTTTCTTAATTTGTTTTTTTCCACATAATTCCTTGATTGTCTTTGCATAGATGGGAATGTCTTGGATGGCCTGGAGAAGAGGAATTTTAATACAAAGGTTTCTTAATTCCCCCAGGATGTAAAAATCTGGGGTAATTATAGGTCTGGGTAGGTTTAATCTCTCAGGGAATGGAGGCGGAGTCACTCTAAGTTCTTCAGGTCTTTGTTGGTCAATTGTTTCCTTATCTTTACCTATTTCTGGTCTATTCATTGAGCTAGGCCCCGTGGATGTTTCAACTTGGGACTGAGGTGGAATTGTGGCCTCTATAGGTAATATGGTATGTCCTGATCTTAACCTCAATTCGTTACACTATTTTTGTTCAGCATCGGGTTTTGGATCCTCTATGATTTGAATTAGTTGAAGTGGTCTATTATTGGGGTTGGGATTGGGTTGGGCTGGTAATTGAGGGCATATGGTAGGCTGCTGGTTATGCTAAATTGGGTAGGGAGATGGTAATTTTTGAGTCCCTGCCCCTATCAGTAGATTGCCCATCCCCGTAGGTCATTTCCAGTTCCAATTGGTGTTTTGAGTAGGAGGATTTGGAAATTGGTTTTGATACGGGGCATTCTTCCAATAAGGGGGAGAACTAGGGAAGTTTTTCCAATTACTCCCTGATGGAGGCTACGCAGGCCAAGGTGGCATAGGAAACGCTTGGTTTGGCCAAGTTGGGAAGGGGTTTTGAGTCTGCCAAGTTGTTGCAGGGTTTTGTTAGCTGATCTGTGGCAACAGGAAGTATTAAGGCAGGTCTTGTGGTATGCCAAGTCGTGCCTGCCATTTCCGACGCTGATTCATTAAATAAACTAGCTCTGTTTCTTCTTCTGCTTCCTTGTAGATGACTTTCAGCCCGGGAAGTGAAGGACACTAGTCCGCAACATGATCCTTAGTGCAGATAGCACACGTCTGGACCATGTCTAAAGGACACTCCCTCTGGCTGTGCTTCTTCCGACATCTTGGGAAAAATATGGCCAGGTTTTGTTTGATTATAGCTTGTTTTTTCTTGGCTTGTAAAACATCAAGTTGCATTGTCAAAGTACCCAAGATGTCAGTTTTTAAATTTTCTAACAGATTTCCAAATTCTACCCTAGTTACATTGCCATTGGTCTACTTAAGATCCTTCTTCATAGAATCACGCCCAATAGGTCTACTGTGTGAGCTACCCTGGGAGCATCTAATACATAAGGAGATAATCTCATCATACTCTTCCTGATAAATATCTCCCTTCCCCATTATGTTAATCATTTCAACCCATTCTTCCTTCATCCCTTTAAGCATTGTGGTTTTTAAAATGTCCTTGGACAACGTGGTATATGAGGATCTTTGTAAATTGTATTGAAATCTCTCTACGTATTCCTCTAATGTTTCATTGTCTTTTGCAGACATGTTAAATATTTCGTATTTTAGATCTTGGGTTCAACAATAATCTTGGTATTTGGTAAGAAAATTATTCTTCATTTGGTCCCAGTTGTTTGTAGTTCCCCATCCTAATCCCATGAACCAGCAGAGTGCAATCCCTTTTAAGGTAGAGGGAAATAATTTTAGTTTCTGGGGAGTGGTGTAGTCATATCCTCTGCATAAGACATCAAATTCAAATAGGAATGCATCAGGATCTTCTATGGTTAACCAATGAAAGTTTGGGATGTTGTGTAAGGGAATGGATTTCATAGGGGCATTGGCAGCATGATCAACAATAGGGCACTCTAATGTTGATGTCTGCCTATGATTCTTATTTTGATTATTTTCCATCTGATCAAAGAGGTGCCAGAAATCTTCGAGAAATTCTTGATTCGAAGGGGAGATTTTAATATACTTGGGAGGTGAATGCGGTGGGGGTTTTACAACACTTCCTTGATCTGGGATTCTAAGAACTTCTGTTTCAATCACTTCTTTAGGGGACTTGGGTTATGATATCTCTATGTGAATTCCTCCACTAGTTTCACCCTTGCCTTCTTGCAGGTTGCAAGAGCCTCCCTCTTTTGAAGGGTCAATGTCTCTATGAATGACAGTCTGTAGGCTTTGCTCAGAACCCTCTGTCTTGCTGTGAATCTTGGTTTAGGCTACAGATGGTGAGGCTGCTGCCTGAGGGAGTGCATTAGGAATTTGAATGGAAACAGTTCTGGGTCCTATAGATGCCTGAGATTCAGCTTTCCTAATGATTTCGTCTATATATGTTGTCCTCCCAAGAATCACTGGTCCTTTGGGTTGTGAGGATGGTTGCGAATGATTTCGGATTGTTTCTATCTTCTTTTTCATAGGAATAAAACAAGAGCACCTATCCTACGGTTCTTTGTACAACTTGCTGGTGAGCGGGCTAAAGGTCAAGCATGTTTCTTGCCGGTATGCAGGTTCTTACCTCTTGTTTTCAATACCCAATTCTTCACAACAATGGAGAAAATATTAAATAAGGGAAATGACTCTTAACACTCTCCCCGACAACAACGCCAAAATGCTGATTCTGATAGAGGTGACTTTTTATTGACAATTCTAGTGCTTCCTCATTTAATTATCAACCTGGGGTAAGTCTTTTTATTCCAAGAGTGTCGACAAAATATATGCGAGTCAGTTTGTCTACAGATGCTCCTTGTCAATTATGAGGGAGAATTTACTAACTTCCTGAACTTGCTTATCCTATGAAGGGTGACTTGGATGGATTTTTAACCTAGGATTGAGCAACACGAATTTGTGTTTCTCTAATGGAATGAAACAACAACTTAACTGAACCAAACAAACAACTAGATAAATCAAGCAGGTATTGAAATGAACAATTATGGAATTAAATGGAATAGTAGTCTAACTAAGCTAATTAGTAATGGAATCGAATTGAATCAACAGTATAGCTAACTAAGCAATAATAAAGCAACATTATAACTAGATGTGCAGTAATGGAACGGCAGTATGACTAAGATGGACAGTAATGAAATAGTAGTATGACTGAAGCAAATTAAATAACTCATACAACAAGCAATTAAGTAATTTTTAAATGGAGTTCTCTGTATGACTTAATTAAGCAACATTTATCAATGGTTGAACGCTTCGTTATGCTAGAAAGAGAATGCAATTCATAAAGATAGATAATGCTAAAATCAACTTATTCTATGATCTGTAATTAAAATGCAATGACATCAAAGGAACTAGAACTATCTAT